>VXBT01005390.1:235253-265900 GCA_013400235.1 Oriolus oriolus | reverse complement strand
CGCGCGGGGCCGGGGGAACGGGGAGGGAGGGGGCGGCCCCGACCCCCCTGGGGCAGAGGAAGGGGCAGGGGAGGCCGCGCTGTCCCCAGCCCCCGGTGCTGCTGCCCCCGGGCAGCCCTGTCCCGCTCAGGACGCCGCAGGGCTGAGCGCCGCTCCCCTCCCTCGCTGATCCTCCAAACAGCCTCCCCTCAAAAGAAATTACAATTGAAAATAGAAGCCCTGTAACCCCCTGCCCAGGCTCAGAGGCACTGTGGGAGCACTGCTGAGCGCACCAGCGCTCTGCGAATCTCGAGCTGGATGCTCTGACATGGGGAAATTAACCCAAGGGGCCGTGGAGAAACCCCCTCTTGGGCCGGGATCCTCGGGGCCTCCGCCGGCCCCAACCCACTCTCTTGCCCCGGGAGTCGAGGCTCCCCGGCACGGAGGCGGCTGGAGAGGGACCCCGGCAGTGGGATTAGCAGAAGCAGCAGCTCCTGCATCCATAGCTCTGGCTGCTGCACACAGTATTTGGGGGAAGTTTCAAAACCCAGGTGCTTCTGCGGACGCCCACAGGTCAGCGCAGCCGGCTGCTGAATCTTAAGCCCAAATCCTTTTCCCACAGCCCCTGCTCCAGGCAGCCCAGCCAGACAGGGGAGAGCTCTCTTTAGCCCAACAGCCACACGCACACATTCATCACCCTCCCAAACCACTCCCCATCTCCCAGACCTCGGGGTTTCCAGTGAAAGGAGCCATCAGCAAAAGAAACCCCCGTTCCTGCAGGAGTCCGCCACCCCAGGCGCACCTATCCCTCCAAATCTCCCCTCTCCCGGGGGGAGCCAGCTCTCGCCCGCCTTCACAGTGGAAGTTTCTGGGGCTTCAGTCAAGGTTTCAAAGGCTGGAATTGGCAAAGACGCCTCCGCATCACCGGTACATACGCGGGGAGGGGGAGTCGGGGTGCATATGCCACAGGGACACTCAAAAATCCCTGTCACTGAGGATCGAGGAGATCCCACAGCTCCGCGGAGCCGCGAAGACTCACATGCTCTCGGTGGCGCAGTTATTTATTTATTTTAAACGCTGGTACATGACATTTCTCTTCTTACGAAGGCGGCAGCAGCAGAAAGCCCATCACAGCCTCTCCTGAAAGCAGAGCCTGGAAACCAGAGTCTCATCTGCATATTCATAAGTACCTGATAAATTAATCATGATGGCAGAAGCATTCAGGCTAGAAGGGAGGTGACAGGGGAAGGTTGCACCCCCCCAACACAAGCCCATCCTCACTCTCGCACACGCTCCTCGTCTTCCAGGCACAAAATGTTTTGATCCCTTCACAAGTCGACTGAACCCCCTGGGTGCCGCGGGGAAGGGGGCTGTGCCCCCCCAACACCCCGGTAGGCACCCACCACCTCGCCCCGCACCCCTCCGGTCCCTGGCTCCGGTGAGAGATGCAGAACAGATGGGCTGGAGCAGGGTGGAGGACCCAAAATCTGAGGGAGCTCAGCTGCCACCGCCGCACACCGCAGCCCAGCCGTGAGCTCTGCTCTGCTGCCAGCGTCTGTCCCCGCGCCAGCTCTGCCCCCAGCGCGGTCCAACGTGCCCCAGGAATGCCCGACCTTTAGCTGATGCTAAAGAGTTTGACCCTAAAAATCCTTCCTTATCCTCTCTCCCCTTAGTGCTCTCCCGGCTGAGGATGAACGGGCACAGCCAGCATTTTGTGCCCGGCAGCCCTGGAGCGGGAACAAGACACAGAGGGGTCCTCTGGAAGGGACAGGTGGAGCGTGGCTGGCACAGAACGGCGGGAGGTGGGAGATGGGGAGACTGAGGGGAGCCAGGGGAGTCCTGCACCGTGCCAAGGCAGAGGGAGCCGGCTCTGTGCACACACCACTCGCTCTGCCAGCTGCGAGACAGCTGTGGCTTTCCCTTCCCAGTGCAAAATGCTCTCCACAAGCATTCGCTTGTGGTGTCCTCAGTGTCACCACACTGAACCCCGTTGGTCTGGGGGAAGAGTCAGCCTACCCCGGGCAGAGATGCTGCCTCTGTCAACCGGAGGCTGGAGCAGCGCCTGAGCCCACCCCGCTTTTCCCGGGAGCTGCCCTCAGCAGAGCCGGCAGGAAGGGCAGAAGGCACCCGGCAGCTGCCTGTAGAACTCAGGAGGGTCCAAATCTCGCTTGATTTCCCTGACCCAGCGGCAATTGCAGAGGTGGCTGCAGGGCTGGGCTGGGCTCACCAACAGCAGAGGGTCAGCACAAACCCAGCACCCACCGGTCACAGGGCTCTGCCCTGCACCACCAACACCCCATGAGCACTTGGAGGGCTCAGGTCTGGCATTAGGGAGCCATAGATCAAGCCCAGTGCCAAAGCCAGCGGTTCAGCCAAGTCCTCACGCCACCGCAGCAGCTCAGCCCGGAGGAGGATATCACTGCACATCCAACAGGTCTGTCTGCACCAGCAGGGACAAGTGACGGAGAACTGACCCACTCATCTCCCAGACTGCCAGCCCAGCTCACCCCCAGCTCCCAGGGGGAGGTTGGGCACCCACCTGAGCAAAACCCACCCTCACATCATGGGCCAAGCACCAATTCCCAGGTGCTGACCCACAGCTGGAGCAGCTCCATGTCCTCCTAAACCACAAGTGCCAAGAACAAGCCCATATCCAGTCCCAGCAGCCCATCCCCAGAAGAGCAACTTCGTGCTCTGCAGAACCCAGCGCAGGATCTATCCGTCCTTCCTTCCATCTGTTGATTTTGAGTCAGATCCCTCCCATCTCATCTCCCCAGCTTAAACACGAATGAGCAGAAGAATATTTTGGGATCTGCACGTGTTAGCAGATGTTTGTAGGAGACCCCTGCAGAGAGAGCAGTAGGAGAGCAATGGGGGACCCAGCAACGTGGTCGAGAGGCCACTGCTGTTAGCGGTCTGTTTAATATGTTGGGTTTGGTCGGGGCCTGGGTAATTAGCACCTGAGCAGTAATTATTCACACTTGGCCTTTCTATATCCTGCTTATAGATTTGATGATTAATGTTGCTCCTTGAGTTAAGCCTGCCCTGGATTTACCAGCACACAGTGGGAAAGTTAAGAGAAGGCTGTTGAGTGGCAGAAGCTGCCGTCCCTCACATCGAACAGCAAAAACAGCACAATAGAAAAATTAGAGTAAAAAGCACTTTGCACAGAAGCAGCAGCCACTAAGCACAGAGCAGCCATCTCAGCAATACTCTGCCACCACCATCGACGCATGAGGAGCTTGGTTGTACAGCAGGAGAAGCAAAAAACCTCCCTCAGCATTCAGAACACACTGACCCCAAATGATTTGGGGGTTTACTGGCACCCCAGAGACACAAGCTGGGCAGAGCTCTGCAGCAAAGTTGGGGTGCACAGATCACCTCAGCCACCTTTCAATCACAGAAACACAATGAGGGGTCTGCAGAGAAGGACCTGCTGCCCGCACAAGCTGGGAAATGGGGAAAACCAGCTGCTGACTGCTCCACATTGGGACTTACACAGCTCAGCCAAGCAAAATCTGTGAGCCAGTGGTGGGCTCACCTGCTGTCCTAGGCACTGGCTCCCCGGGTGTCACTGCTGCTCCTGGGTGAGGGGGCTGCACTGCCAGTGATGGTCCTGGTCAACCTGGGGCTGCTTTGCAGCACTGCTGACCCAGACCCTTGGAGGCTGAGGGCTTCTCCAGCTGCTCCTCAGAGCCAGAGACATTTCCAGCAGAATTGCTCTCGGGGATTTCTATGCCAGGCAGGCAGAAACTTCATCCAAGGTCTCGGCCAGTGCCAAGCAGCACGTGGAGGTTGGCATGGAGTGAAGGCAATGGCCAGACCCAGAGGCAGAGCTGCCCTGGATCCTTTTCCTCAGGGAAAACACTGACTGACTCCAGGTCCTATAGATAAAGGAGCAGAGCACAGAGGGGAGAAGCCCCCACCAAAGCCCGCTCTTATCCTCACTCCTGGCCCCATGACTGGTCCAGCTGAGCAGAATCACCTGCCCCACACCTGCAGGGAATGAGACTGAGCATTAACCCCATCTGTGCTTCTTCCCAGAGGAGGGAAAAGGGTTTTCCCTGGGAAACTCCCACATCCATGATGCTGCTCTGGACCATTCCTGCTCCCTGCAATCCTCTTCCCTTTTCTGGGACTGAAGCTGACCCTTCTTGCCTTGCTGGCAGGTCCCCCATTGAGCCAGATCCAAGTGTTTTCCCCCCATACCTGTTGTCCCAAACTCATGAGGACTCCTACATACCAGAGCACAGCATCTGCACCGTGCCCCTGCTCCCACCTTCCATGTGGGAAGCTCCAGCAGCCACCTCATGGCCCCACTGGGCTCAACCCCAACAGACAGGAGCAGTTTTGGGGCAACCCCACCTGCCTCAGGTCCCTGATTATTTCCACACTTCCATTCTGTGAGCTTGATTTCTAGTAAACAACCCCCAAAGCACTGCTTTCTCTCTCTTTTCCTCACCAAAATGAGACTTTTGCATTGAAACATGTGAAGCTGCCTTTTTTCCCTCCCTTTTTCCCCAGGTTTTGCAACATGAAAGTGGATGTTGATGTGAATGGAATTTTGAAATTGGAGACAGGGAAGTTCTGTGCTGGGAGGTGACTGTTTGCTCACAAAATCGCTCTTTTTCAAGCTCCCCGATGAAATTCTGCACAATTATTTTTGTCTCCTCCTCACCCAGCCAGCCCGGTGCCCCGTGCTGCTCCTGCTTTTGTTTCTCCTCTTCTCCCTGGTGAGGATGAACAAAACACCAACCATTGCCCATGCCCACTCCTCCTCCTCCTTTTCCTCCTCCTCCTCCTCCTCCTCCTCCTCTCACGGCTGCCAGCGCAGCCCGGTGCTGCCCGCCTGGCAGAGAGTGCTCAGGATTCGGGGATATTCCTATGAACTCCCCCCCGGCAGAGAGCCAGGGCTGGTCGGATGCACGGCTCAGGGAAGGGCATTCCAGAAACTCATCCCTCTGTTTGCTTTGGTGCTGGAGAGCAAACACAAGCCCAAAATACGTGCAAAGGGACAGGCTTCACCCTCACCAGCCCTGTGCTGGTGGGAGGCAAGGGAAAGCTCTGCAGACAGCTTCCAGCAGGACTCAGGCTGGGATGTGGGATGACCCTGTGCAGGGGTAAAGCAGCACCCAGGGTGGGTGGCTGGGGAACTCGGAGGGCCAGAGGAGAACCCCCACATCCAGGCTCTGTGTCTGCTCTCTTCCATCACCCACCTCCCCCACAGCACCACGAGCACCCCAGCTCTTCCACTCCCACCTGAACCAGCAGGCAAGGACATGGCTGAAAAGCCCCAGAACCGGGACATGGAAACCCCAGGCTCCGTGGTGCTGTGACCTCGGCTCAGTCACATGAGAGAAGAGGGGGCGGCTTGAGCCTCCAGTTTCTTCCCCTGGACTTACCACTGGATTAATTCAGCCCTAGGTTGTTTCAGGAGCACTTACACCCAGAGCTCCTTCAGCTCAGCCCACTGGTGCCTGCAGGGTCAGGCAGAGCCCTCTTAAACCTGGGCTCGGGATCTGTTGACTCTGGAAAATCCTCAGGTTTTGGAGCACATCTGTTAAAACAAGCAGCGCTGTGGCCATCCAGGCTCTTCCCCTTCTGTCCATGGATCATGGAGACCACATGCTTCAACCCGGTAGGAGAAGAAGGGGGGCCAAGTGCCAGCCAGGGCAGATCACAATTCCCAGACGGTGCTCTGGATAGGGTGTGATCTCCTTTCTTTGTCCCAGGATCCTCACCACTACAACAGGCAGTGACCAGAGCACCCAGATGTGTGTTTGGAATAGGCAGGATAAGGGGTGCAGCTAAAGACTGGCAGATGGAAATGCTGCAAGAGGGAGGAAACCCGGTTGTTCTGACCCCAGTTTCAAATTCTCCTTGGTTTTGGTACCTCAGGTTGCAGTTAATAGGACCACACCACTAGGCTGGGCAAAGGGGACACACAAGGAGCTGCTGGAAGCCAACCCACGCCCAGCTCCCTGGATTTCATCTTACTGATGTATTTCTGTCACCTCATGCCCAGATTCACTGGGTTTGTACTGCAGGACGGTGTTTTTATCCTTGGTCTCCAGGTGGGAAAGGGAGGCAGTGTCCTCATGTAAGGTCACAGGGGGGCTCCATGTAGAGCAGGCAACTGAACCCACAGATCCCGAATCCATCCCAGCCAGTGGCAGCTCTCTCATGTATATGAAATTTATGTGTGACTCTCTCCCCAGGGATTCATCTCCCATCTTTCCCCTTTAATTATAAAAATTAGTAGGTTGGAGGTATATTTGAGGGTTTTTCTTTTCCTGTGTTGACAAAGTGCAATACTTGATGACTCTAACCCCAAATTCTCTGTGACACAGATACCCTACCAATTATAAAATACTTCCAAGCTCGCTCCATAAACCCCTTTGCTGTTGCTATTAGTATGCATTAACATTTTATTGGTGTTACAGGATGAAACATCCAGTCTTGCAGCTCCAGTGGGCTTGGGGATTTCCAGCATCCTGCAATATGTATCCGTGCAGAGGAAATTAAAATGTGGATGGATCAGCAAGATACAGTCAAATCCTCTACAGTAATTTGGAGAAGACTAAACTCTGGTGCTAGTGGAGCATATTCCAAGCTATCTAATAGAGAGTTGATGATCTCTGTAACAGCCTTTTTGTAAGTTTTATTCTCGCCTACAAGGGAATTTTTTCAAAGGGGGTATGTAATACCTAAACTAATATTTTTAAAGGTATATCCTCTAAACATGGAAAAGTAAGGCCCTCTGCAGAGCAGTCACTTCCAGTGATCAGCAAGTACCCAATAAAAGAATACACTCTGGTATCTTACAATCTAGCTGGAATTTCTAACCACCACACCAGTAATTTTTCTAGAGTTTGTATCATCACAGGACACATAAACTCTTAGGAATATTGTCATGCTTTGCTCTTTTAGCCACAGTACAACACAGATATCCTTTAGCAGCATCAGCACTTGAAGCCCGAAGTCTTGTGTCTACCCAACAGCTGTCAGAGAGTGGTGCTGGTGTCCAGCATCACATACTTCACCATCTCAGAAAAAAACCCCATCTCCACACATAAAACTGGGAGGATTTTGTGTCCAAATGGTAAATCTGGGTACCTTGACTTATGCAGCGCAGTCTGCTTGGGTTTATCTCTCCCAGGTGCCTTAAAACACAGGAGAAGCAATAAAGAACTGATCCTCTGCTTTCTCTCCTTCCTCCATTTATAGGGTCAGCAAAACCTTAATCTACTTTCTAAAAGGAAGGAAAATGTGCTCAGGAGACTTAACCCCGCACCTTGGTGCCCGTAGGGTCGGGGCCCCGCAGCACCACTCCCACAGCACCCCCCTCCTGAGGACTTTTTGTTTCCATGGGTGTGACCACACCGAGCATTAAGGAGCCCAAATTCTTAATGTGGGATTTCGATGTTATTTATTATCTGTGTTACAGTTGCAACTAGGAACATGGGGAGGGACTCGTTCCAATTTTAGCGACAACTGCATTAATGCCCTGCACAGAGCCGGCCCATGGAGACATTCCCAAGCCCAGGCTTTTTATAGCAAGCAGAAGCAACCACTCCACCCCCTGAAAGGCCTTTTCTAACCTCTAAAACCTGCTCACAGCCTTGTGCTCCTCAGAACGAGCCTATCTCCAAGCTGATGATGCCCGTCACGGTTCAGCCCTCGCTGAATCTGATGTGGAGACAGCCCTTTTTCAAGCTGGCTCATCCTAGTTTGAAGTTTGGCACAATTTTACAAGACCCTGTGTGTCCCTAGGATGTTCAAGGAGTTTCTCCAATGTCAATGGGAAGAGTGCTCATCCACCGAAGGGGAAGCAAAGTTAAAGGATGAAGATATCTCCTCTTAGCTATTAGAGCATGAAGTGACCTCCAAAAGCCCTGTTAAATTCTACATCTGAGCCAGGAGAGTCCTTGTTGAAGCAGCAAGAAGATTCTTGTGAGCTTCTCAGCCATACAAGGTTTCCACCAGCACAATGGCAGCGGGAGTGTTCAGGTTACTTCATTAACAACCAGTTTCACCTTCTCTGACCCATTTCTGCCTCCTTCCCTCTTGCAGGAAGCCAGTGCAGTTGCACGGACACAGTGCAGAGTCCAGGGCTCTCGTGTGCTTCAGCACCAGGTCCTTGGGGTACAAAGTGCATCTTCATCTTGGCAAGTGCCCGCTCGGATGCTACAGGTCCTGCTGCGGGGGCTGCTTCGTTTATTCACTCGCAGGATCCCAGCACTGCACGGTGGAACTGAGCCACACACCAGGGACAAGTTAATACAGCAACAATGACATCAAGTAGTTCTATTTTTTATTCTGTTACTTGTATCTCCACATGAGGCTGCTTCACTCAACTCTTACTTCATCACTGGCTGCCACCAGCGATCATTGATAAAGGAGGGCTGTGAAGGAAGAGACAGGGCAAGGCTGGCGGCGATTAGCGAAACGCACCCCGTGCAAAGGCAACAGCTGTTAAACAGCAACACGAACTGGCCTACGTATGGCAACCCCAAAGATCCAGCTCTGAAAACTGAATTTAAGAAAATGGCTTGGTCACTGGGCTGAGGGGGAGGATGGCCAGAAACCCACGCTACGTCTGCTTCCCCTTCACTGCGCGTCATGTTTGCCAAGGGACACGTTCAAGACGAATTCAAGTGCCTTCAAAGAAAACATTTGTGATCCAAGATGACATTTCTGCTCACCATCCACCCCTCCACACTGCTGCCGCTTTTAGCAACACGCGCTCACACAGTTGGCCTGTGTTGATGGAGAAGATGTAACCCAGAGACAAGAAAAGGAGCATTTGCTAAGCACAGCTACACTACCTCCAACCACTCATGAGAAGGTCCAGGTTTAATTTAATCCAGGTCTATTATAAGTCCAACAAAGCTGCTGAACTACACTGATGCTGGAATCCTGAGTCAGCTCCTACAGCAGGACAGGAAAAACATCTGAAGAAAAAGGTTCCAGTTCTCACCCTGCCTCAGAAACAAGGCTCAAACATCCTTTGGTTATGAGAGTCTCTGATCTTCAAGAGGTATTTGCTGGCCTGGGATCAGGCTTCACACATCACCTACATGCCAAATCCCAGCTGGGATGGGGGGTGGACACAGCAAAAAAGTTAATAAATAAACCATACAATACAACACAAAGACACCTTGGAAGGACACAACAGATATACTTGATCATGCAGTTAAACAACGAATCAATTTTTGGTGCAAGCACGAGGTCAACCACCGACGTGGCAAGTGCCTCCACAAGGCCTCTTCCCTGTGCCGAAGGCTCCGGCCACTGGCTTTGCTGGCTCTGCTCCCAAAGCAGGAGCAAACCCAGTCTGAGAGAGACCAACACAGTCACCAGTGCAAAACACAGAAACTTTAATTAAACCTACAACACGGGGGGAGGTGGGAAGCGCTGCTTCGGACACAGAGCAGCCCTGGGTGCTGCCGCGCGCGTGGGCAGAGGAGCTGAGCCCATCAGGGATGTCGCTGGGAGCAGGAGGGAGGCAAAGCAAGTGGCTGCCACGTGACAGGGGCACATCCCAAGTGGGCTGATAAGACTCGAACGAGAATTGACATCCCAAAATCCCCAGCAGGACAGATGTGCGGACTTGGGCAAGCAACAAACACAGAGCTGCGTGTGAGCCTCCTCCCACCGCCTCCACAGGTCCCAAGCCCAGGGCCACTGTCCCAGGGAGCAGTGCTGCAGCTGCAGGGGAAGGAAGCACTTCTCCACCCTATTTTGGTGCTGTATTCCACATTCCTGGAGTCCCTCCCATGTATCAATGTCAGAATTTCCACCCATCCTTTTGCATGGAAGCCTCATTTCCACAAGATGACCCGGAGAGATGTTTTTCCCACCCTTGGGCAGATAAAGAAAATCAGATGCTTTCGCTCAGCCATTGCTGGCCAGATGCTGCACAGTCATTTAAAGCATGGGGACACCTGCCAAAAGACACAGCAATGTGAGGGGACACAGGTGGAGACACTGTGAGTCTCTGCTCCAGGCATGGGCTGCTCCACTGAAGATGGACTCATCAAGTCCCAGCAAGCATACAGATCTCCAGCAACATTCCAGGAGCGGATCCATTTGGAAAGCCAAGACAAAACACATCCCACTTAGGAGTAAAAGAAGACTTAACCCCAGTCTTCCATTTTCATTTAAAATACAAGTTTATAGAGTTGTTTCAGGCAGGTCAAAGGCTCTTTGTCCCCCACTCCCTGCCCAGGGCCAAGCCAGGAGCAGACAGGACAGCTGCAGTGCCAGAAAGCTCTGCTTCAGCTCTGTGGACATTTCACCACCTCTTAACTTAGACTATTTTCTTACTCTCCTTCCCCTGAGTGCCTGCAAGAACTTTTATAAGATGGAATGAGTAGGTCTGTTAAAAATAAAGAAAAAATAATTTAAAAAAAAAATCACAACCAGGTTTCTTCCCCCCACCCCAGCACTAAAGCAGTGCAGCAGCAAAAGCTGAGCAGCCTGTCGGGGGAAGCCCCTTCATGGTCTGCAGGAATGCCAGAGGAAGGATTCCTGCTGCTCCTGATCCCCAGCAAACACCAGTCCAGAGCCCTGTCCCTGCCACACCCAGCCTGGGAACCCCAAGAAGAAACATCCCCACTGCACCTGCAAAGCTGTGCACCACCTTGGTCAAGACCTATGGACAGACAGCTCGTCTCAAAACCAGCACCAGCCCTTTCTGCCCTCCAGTGATGCTGCTGATGTGATCCAGACCACCTGCCTCCCACACACTGCTGCTAGTGGCACTGCAAGCGTGGTCCCTCTGCCTGAGGTCCAGCACAGCAACAGTAGCAGGGAAGGACAAAGGGAAAGAGCTTTCTCCAGGTACAACCTGCTGTCCTGGGCTACTTATGCTTTTTGTTTCCAGCATGAGTATATAAATGCATGAGAAGCCGCATGCTGCCCCCTCATGCTGCCTGTGCTCCAGGGATGTCCCCCTCGAAGAGCTGGGGATCGTGCTGCTTCGTGGGGAAATCCTTTTGCTATGGGGCTGTCACTACAATTTATGACCAAGCAGGAGCAACCACGGTCACCCTGTGCCACTGAGGCCAGCCCAACCCCAGGGCAGCAAAGCACGGGGAGTGCAGAGGGCAGGTTGGACCCAGTTATGGATGTGTGTGAATGTGTCAGGGTTTGTGCCAGTTAAGAGGGAGCCTGAGCAGCGTCTTTGCATAGCTGTTCCCACAGAGCTGGGTCTCTCCAGGGACCTTGTCTCCAGCTCCAGAGCCAGCTCAGACCCCCGCAGCCCAGAAGGTTCCCAGCTTCACCCAAGAGAAGAGGTGCTAGTGGGAAAGGAAGACCCAGGAAACCTTGCAGAAGAGGTGGAGGGAGGGCACTTTCCTTACCCAGAAAAAGGGTTTCCACAACCCACAGACATTCCCTACAACCCCCTTTTCCCGTTTCAGACCTCCTGTGCAGGCAGAGCTGGCTGATACAGACACGCACAGGCTCACACCTCACCCTGCGCAGTGGTTTCCCAAAGCAAACAGCAACAGGAAACTCCAATGAAATTCAAAAGGGAAATTGCAGTTACCACTGCCCAACACATACACACGTGCCTTCCTCCCCTCCACACCCCTTTCTCTCGGGAAGCAAAGCACAGGACCTTTGCTGCAGGGCAGCCCCTGCCCAAACCCATCCCCATGCCCGGCAGTCGCGCGGATGCGGCACAGCGGAGCAGCACGGCCCCGGCTCGGCCGCTGGTGAGACGTCCCCAGTACGAGGACGTGCAGGAGGAGCTGCTCCAGGTCCCATCTCCCGTGCCAGGCCAGCGAGTGCTTGGGTCTGTGGTTGCCGATGACGACGTGCAGGAATGGATGGGCTGGGTGGTGAGGAGGGGGTGAGGGGAGGAGGAAGAGCGCCGCGCTGTGCCTCCGCTGCCTCGACTCCTCCTGCGGTCTCCTTAAGACGTCACAGGCTGGATGGGGAGCAGGCTGCCGAACTTAAAGTGCTGGATCACAGGAAACTTCTCCAGGCACTGCAGGAGGGGAGATAAAGAGAGGTGAATTCAGGAGACATTACCACCTTACACACACAGCCAGAGCCACATCCTTCCCGCAGGGTCAGGAGACAGCGAGTTCCGGGCCACTCAGCTCAGACGAAGGCAGAGGATCAGCCCTATGTCTCCCCCACCATTCCAATCAGGCTTCTCAGGCCAGTAGCACTTCATAACCTCATCCCCTTCCCTTCAGCCAGAGTCTTTTTCTTACTGAAATTCAGGCCTGGAGCATGAGCAGAAGCAGCATGTCTATGTCAGCAGCTTTCTCCCTCACCATTCTCCTTGCTTGAGCTGATCTCTTTGAAGAGCTTCACCCCACAAATGCTGAGAACTGTAGAATCCCCTGGGGCAGAGAGACTCTCCCCCCCAGGCCAGTGCCCACACTCTGGGTTTGAGGCACCATTCTGCAGCTGCAAGGCACTGCCCAAACTGCATTCCAGACTCTCAGGTCTTTGATGGACAAGCACGAGTGATTTTGCTGCCAAAGTTTAAGACATGATCCTATTTCCAACAACCCCTCACCCCTGAAATTCCCACCTCCCATTGCAGAATAATGGATCACAGGTCAGTCATACAGGTCCACTACAAGGCAGATTAACTCAGAGCTACTTCCTGCAGCTACACCCGGGCTCTGTGTGGTGTGAGCAGGGCTGTGAGAGCACAGCCCCTTCCACTCACCAGCCCAAGAGCAGGAAGGTCATGGACTGTGGTCCATAACCATGTCAGAGTTTGCCAGCACTCGCCTGGCAGAACCACTCAGAACTCTGGTTTTCGAGTCACTGCAGACTCAGACTGCCCAAACCTCACAGAGGACACAGAGCAGGCTCAACTCCATCACGGAGACCTCAGCAGTGCGTGTTCACCAGCCATGATGCGGTTACAACTCTATAGGAAGGAGTCTTGTGCTCTCCATGGGGCCAAACTGGACTCGCTGCAGCAGGGGAGACTCTGGGGCTGGGGAGGAAGCTGTATGCTGCAGACAGCTCTCACCCCAAGGCAGAACTTGGGCACAGGCACCCTGCCCTCATGCTGTCGTCACAGGCGAGCGGGAGGATTTGTGCTCAGAAGCACAGGCCTACAGTAATCCCTTTGGAGCCAAACGTCAGGCAACTGGTTCCAAGCACAAGCACACTGGAGCCAAACAAGTTTGGAGGTGGTGAAAGTACAGCATGGCTGTATCCACTCCTGGGGAATAATAGCCAGGCAGAAACCCACAAATCTCCACGGCAGGGCACCAAGGAGAAGTCCTGAGATCATCAGGACATGTCACCTTCAAAGCTTCCTAATGCTCAGAGCTGCTGCTGTCTCTCCACACAACCACTTAGACAAACTCTCAGAGGAAGCAGGGCTGGGTAACAGGGACATGAGGGGAGAGCAGAGAGAAATGAACACTGGAGATGCTGACGGCTAGAAATGTCAGCCCAATTAGCTCCAAGGGAAGCTCCAAGCTCCATGAAAGACCAGACTGGTTTGAGTTCCAGATGAAGAGACTTTACCACCAGCGGGAAGAATGGATATCCATTCCACAGGACACATCGCCAGCTCAAGAAGAGACAAGCAGAGAAACTTCTCCTACATGCAGAAGGACTAGCACAAATTTACTGGATTATCAGCTGTACCAAGCAACAGGGCCCTCCTTACATCAGCTGTGGATGAAACTGTATCCAACACTAGCTCAATTTAAGGCTTATTTCTTCTTGCCACCATCTTGATCACATTGAAGGCCTGCTTGGGACTCAACTGGGGAGTACATTCATGCACCAAGTCCAACCTTTAAAGATGGAACTGGGACTAGATTAGTTACAATGGAAAGCATTTCCTGACTGCAGAGAAGGAAAGGTCAGGAGACTCAAAAGCAGGCTCAGGGGAAAAACATCAAGGCTGCTGCTTTAACCACACTCTATTCTGTCAACTTCTTCACTTGCCTTTGATGGAGAGAATAAGAAAAGCCCTTGGACTGTCAAGCGAACACGTCTTCACCCATTATATTATAAATAGACACATTTGGGATTCCATAAACACACAGAGCTGAAGACACATTGTCTTCAGTCTACTGCTCATCCACCCTGGAGTGCCTGGGTCCAGACCACAGCTCCTGGACACAGAGACAAACCTGAGCTTTCCGCTGGCTGTTTAAAGTCATCCCACAGAGGAGACAGAGAAGAGATAAAGCCTTTGGAGTGCTTTTTAAATGAACTAGGTCTGCAGGCTGCCCCACTCCCACCACGTGGGATTTCTCCTGGTCTGTTTCCAGCAAGTGACCCCGTCCTCTGCTGCTGCCTCCACTCAATCCCGGTCAGCGCCATCCGGCACCCAGTGCTTCCCAGCCACCCTAGGCGTGTTACAGAGCTGGAGCCTCCAGCTGAGTGTCTGATTTCACCTGATCTAATTGCAAAGGGTGATCAGAGGGGCAGGGAGAAGGGAGGGGAAAACAAATAAAACCTGAAATCTTGCTCTCACCTTCACCAGTTAGACAAAGTGACACCACAACCCCAAACCTTCCCTCTCTTTGCCATCACACGCCCCAGGCTCTGCCACAGAAGCTGCCTGCCTAGAGCTGGACAAAGACCCATGTCAGCACTTGACGGGTGTTGCTGCTTCTCTTCTGCTAATGCTGGCAGTGGCTAATTGCAGGAAGACTGCATTGGTGAAGGCTGCACAGAGAGCAGAAATACGCTGGGAGCCAGCAGAAAAGAGACAAGATCTCCAGCAGTGACTTTGTGCCTGGCCTGAGACACCCAGATGGATTCAGTTTCCAAAGGATGAGTGACTCCTAACCTTGTGTCACTCCCAGAAAATCAGTCAAAGAGATCCTCTAGCTGCAAATGTTGGTGTAACCTGCAGGGCCAGGCACACCATAACTGAAAGCTCTGCCCAGCCATGCTGCCATGTCCACATCCACACACCTGTCATCTCCCAAGCCAGGCAGGAACTGGCTGAGCCAGTAGCAGGGTAAAAAACTCCCCAGAACAGATTATATCTAAAGATTATTATATCTGTTGTAAAGAACCCTGAGGACTCCTGAGCAGGAGTGCCCCCTCTCCTCTGCCCATCCAGGTGAACACAGCTTCCACGCCATGCCAGGAGAGGACAACACTGCACAAGGATTATGTTTTTAGGATTAGTCCTTTTGAGACCTACAAATATTATTTGAGGAAAAAAACTAAATTTAAAGCTCTTTGGTTGACTCAGTGTCTTTTACACTTCAGCCTAAAGTAGTACCATTACCCTTCCTAGCAGTTTTTGCATTCTCCCTTTGACACAGCTACATCTCTGATATTTCTAGAAAACTACCAGTACTGTATCCAGCATTTTCACACAGAAAGTCACTTGCTACTCGAAACAGATTAAGGCCTTCAGAAAACACCATGTCTTGGGTGCACATAAAAGAGCCAAAGAATGTCCCAGTCTCTAGAGGATCCCTGAGCCGTGCTGTCTCCAGCCAGAGGACAGGTAGGTCTGCCAGCACACAGTGGCCCCAAAACACCAGTGAATGTGTGCACTGCACTGTGGGCTCATCACTGCCAAGCTCCTCCAGCCACATACAGGTGGGAGCAACCATGGCACAGGGCACGTGGGGCACTAGGCAGGAGCACCTGAACATGCTGGGGAATGTGGGATGCCAGGGGAGTACCCAGCTTGTGAAGGAACTGATCCAAAGGAAAGGAAGGACGGCGGCAGGGCTGTTGAGGCAGCAGCAGACCACACTGAAGCTCTAGGTTTTAGAAGACTCATGTTTCACTTTGAAAGCACTCACAGTGCTGCAGTCCTCCCTTCAGACCCCTCAGCTCTCACACCTTCGCCTCCAGCTCAGGGTTTTCCAGCAGGCAGTGTCTCCAGCCCCTTCGATGGAGCTGCAGCCCAGGGACACCCCTCCCTCCCAGGAGCAGCCCGGAGCACCCCTCCCAGGAGCAGCCAGGCGAGGGGGTGGGCCCCCAGCCCCACTTCTCCTCTTTGGAGGCTGGGAGGAAAACTGAGCTGGGGGCGGAAGGAGCCAGCGGGCCTGGGAGTGACACCTCACAGATTAGAGAGGTATGTGGCCTGGAACCTAAACACAGGATGTGCAGTGCAGAGGAAGGGCTGGGGGAGGGAGCGGCCGTTCGGCACAGTTAACCCCTTTGTGCACTGCGCTGAGCACAGCTGCCTGCAGAGCAGCTCCTGTGTGTCCCAGCAACAGGAGCTCGTCCCAGCTCCCAAAAGGAGCACGGCTGACACCAGCAGCACTGCAGGGTGTGGGATTAACTCCTTCAGGCACCACCAGTATCCCCCAGTGCCAGGAGGGAGTTGCACCATCCCTGCTCCTTGAGCGCTTTAGTGCAGCCAGCGTGTCCTGCAGAGCCAGCACCATTCCCTCCGGAGGCCCAGATGTGGCGGTTCCTGTCCTGCTTCCTCAAGACCAGGGTTAGCTTCAGCAGGAAGGAAGATAAGGGAGAGCCAAAACTGCCCAGTTCTCCAGGTCAGGGTTCGCCAGGAAAGCCTGGGGCAGTGCCAGCAGAGCTGGTGGGCAGAGGGTTGCCAAACCAGGGAGGTGGCTGTGGCCTCACTGGGTTGGCACATGGCACAGATGGGGCTTGTAGGAAGGGTAAATCATTCAGCCTGCTCTGGAAGCATTCAGCCTGCTCTGGGGCTCTTGAAACATGAGATGGTAATTTAAAATAAGTCTCCTCTAGCTGGTAAAATAGTGGTGGACCAGAACAAGCAGGTCAAGACATTGGCCCTAATTTGGAAATCTGCACTTGCACTATGGTAAGACAAGACACGGCAAAAGTCATGTTTGCAAGGAATGGCCACTTTGGGATTGGTTTTGAGGCAAACACGAGGCAGGAGCTTCCTTCTAGCCAGCAGCACCTGAATGGCCAAGGGCTCCCAAGCCAGAGCCAGCAAGGCATACCAAATGGCTGTGATGGAGTCCCCACACCTGGAGCAGCACAAGAGCTGAGCCACGGCGCTGTGGAAGAGAGGAGGTGTGTGGCCGAGCAGCCTCCCCCTGCCCACAGCACTCACCTCTGCCTTGTACATGCGGATGAGGCCCTGGTTGACCTTGGACCAGGAGGGCACGGCGCTGATGTTCCAGAGCTGGTTGGAGTGCTCGGCAAAGGGGCCTGTCTTCATCTGAAAGAGACCCAAGCACAGGGCTGAGGGAGCCGGGCCAGCCAGGAAGCTCATGCACCAGCAGTGACTCACGCTCACACTCTCTCCAAGCAAACATTCCCACCAAGCCCAGTGACCCACACACCAGCCACCTCACTGCATCTTCCCTCCCTCCCTCTATGCTCCCTCCCGCTGTGGCCACATCACATGAAGCCGTGACAATCCAGCTCCCCTCCTTCCCTGATAAAATTAAGCCTTTTCCTGCCACGCTTTCCTAATCAGACCTCCCTCTGCACACCTCCCTTTTAATGACTGTATTAAAAAAGCCCCACATAAGTCCTGTTCTCCCCCCGAGTAGAGCTTGGCTCAACGCTGTTCCTATTCTACCCAGAAACCTCCCAGTGCAGCACTGCTGGGCTTTCCAAGAAAATGACTCACTCCCCATTCAGATCAACAACAAGCAGCAGCGACAACCGTCGCTGCCTTCCCTGAATACAGAGGGCAGTGCAGGTTGGCAGCAGCTCTGTGTCCACAGCCCACTCCACACCTGCCTCTAGCTGAGGAGGGCTCTAGGGGAAGCAGGAGCAGAGGGGACACGCTCTCCAAACTAGCTCCAGAGCTGTGAGCTGCTGGCTTGAAGCAGATGCTTTACATTTTTTTTTTTTTAATTTCTTTTATACTCCACTGTTTCTCCTCCCAGGGTGAGAGGTTTGGAGGAGGGAGGGCAGGAGGGAAGCCGCAATCAGGGGCAGTTACATGTAGATTCCCTGGGTAGTTGTCTCTCCTTCTCCTCCATGAACAAAAACAGACCCTCAGGGAGAAAAAGAAATACAACACAGCCACTCTGACTGAGCGAAGTTCCCATGACATCAGAAACCACAAGGCCGAAGCTCACACTAAAGAGGAGCGTGGGGAGAGAGGAATCTCTTGGACTCTCATTCCCAACTTGGGGCTCGAACAACTAACCCCTTCCCTCCACGCACACACAGGCCTGGAGAGAGGGTGGGAAAAGCGCCTCCAAAACAACCTCTCTGCCCACTAAACAAGCAAGCAAGGCCAATCAATCTGCTTTGGGAAAATGCTGCTGCCTTTCTGCAATGCCTGTGTGACACCAGCCTGCAGCAGAGAAAGAAAGAGAGAGAGGGTGGGGGGACCCAAAAACCCCACTGCTTGGAGGGTGATGTGCTTCAAACCCGCTGGCCTTGGGGCTGGAGCAGCGGGGGAAACGGGTCTGCAGCTCTGCCTGGTGCCGGGAGAGCACAGGTGCATCTCCACCTCCCCTCGGAGGTTCCCGTGAGCCGGGGGATGACGGATGAGCCGCTCCCTGTCCCCTCCGTCACACGCTTCCCTCGTGGGTACGAGATGAAACGTGCACACACACAAAGCACGGCGCTCCCCGGCAGCGCCGGCGCGTTACCCAGCACAGGATCTGGCACCGGTGGGCACCCAAAGCAGCGGCTGCCAGGGAGCTCCGCGCCGGGCGGCTCCGTCAGAGCCTCCCCTCTCCACACGGGAGGTTTGGCTGCCTGAGTTTTGACGCCAAACCTTCCCCCAGCGTCACCGCCCTTCACAGGGGCACAGCTGGCATCAGTCATCGCCACCGCGCTCTTCTCCCCTTCCCAAGCCAGAGAGCGTGGAGGAGGCAGGCACAGCTGGCCAGTCCCACGCTCACGCCTGGCACGGCCACCACTGACTGTGGCCCTCCTCACCCAGGACGCCCAGCGAGGGATGCCTTGGCTATGGTTTCAAGTTGGGGTGGGAAAAATAAGAGGGATGAGAAGGGGAACAACAACAAAAAAATCATCTCCTTCCAGCCACAAAGGACGAAGAGGGAGAGCTGGGGGGGAGAGCGAGAGGCGGCGAGTGCGCTGCAGTCCCGCAGTGACCCCAGGGGAACGGAGTGAGTCAGAGCAGCCATATTGAGCAGGAAATTACTCACAGACGCGGCGTTCCTGCCTCTCGGTTCCCAAGAGAATCGGCCTTTTGTAAATGGTTCCTCTGTCAGTGCAGGGGGGAGGGGGACGGCTGAGGCCGTGCTTTCCTGTCAGCTCCTTCCCTTCCAGCAGAAACCCGAGCCCTCCCTTCCCAAATTTAGAAGCCAGATTGAAGCTGAAATTCCTGCTGCCTGCCCTGAGCTCTCGGAGGAGCATCTAGGCAAGTGCACCGATCCCCCACAACAGCTGGGGTGTACCCAGCTCCCCTCTTCTGCACACACACAGGCAGCCCTGCATCACTGCCCTCCACAGCCCCTGCGCTGTGGGCACCGAGGGATGCTCCCAAACCCTCCTCATCCTCGCACTTTCAGGTACCACAAACACCCCTTCGGCAGGCAAAGGCAGCAGCAGGGGAACAGCTCGAGTGCCAGCCAGCTCTGCAAACCTCACTCTGATCCAGAACCACGTGTTCAGGTCCAAACCCACCTTGCAGATTTCCCAACATCAGGTCAGCTCATGCAAGATTCAGTGCCGTGCCTGGGCACTGCTCTAAGGATGATGCCGTGGTGGGTTCAGCCTGGACATCATCTTGCTCCTGCTTTAAGAGCCTGAGGTTTAAATACACATGTGGCAAATACCACAACAGCATATATTCATACTGCTGAAACATCACCTGGGGGCTGAGAACAGTATCTGCTCTAGAGAATGTTCTCTCAGTTGACAGAAAACAACCTTCCTCAGCTGCAGTCTGAAACAAAACCTGCTCTCATGTTGGCAAAATGTACCAGACCCATTATGGGAACTGTTGCAGTGTTTATTATGTGTTTAACACCTTTAAAGGAGAGCTGTTTCCAGATGACAAGCTCAGAAGAAAATAATATTGCTCGTTTATTGAAGTCTTTAATCCCTTCTATCTTTTTTCCCTGCTATTTTGTTTTGTTGTTGCTTTTGGAGAGAAAGCATTTGGAGGGCACTGAGGCTGCCTCGCCCCCCCTAGTGGCAGCCACGGCCTTCCCGGGCGCTTGGGAGGGAAAAAAAACCAAGTTTTAAAAGGAAAATCTTTATAAAAATGAAGCAGTACCCTCATGGAGATGCATTGAATGGATTTGGTAATGCAGGTTGCTGCCGTCCCGTTCAGCTCACGGCAGGAGGGCCAAGAGGGCTCCTTGCCACCAGGTGGCACTGGGGAACTCGGAAGAAACACCGAATTCCATGATCCACAACAAATGCTCAGAAAAGGAACTCAAATCACTTATTCGAAAAGCCTACTAAAAAGCTGACTTTCTGCAGGCAGAAGCAGCAGGATGGTG
Organism: Oriolus oriolus; assembly: GCA_013400235.1. NCBI lineage: Eukaryota > Metazoa > Chordata > Aves > Passeriformes > Corvidae > Oriolus > Oriolus oriolus. The sequence continues at coordinate 245,567 of VXBT01005390.1, read as the reverse complement.
CTGGGTATTTTAAACTTCACCTGTCAACTGGGCGCTGCAGAACCTTCTACACACATTTCAAGAGATGTATGTTTTTAACAGGTCAGTGCACTGTCTGGATATTACAGAGGCCTAAACTAAAATAAATCTTTGATCATCTTGGCTCCTGATTTCCTGTCCTCATCTTGATCTCTTCCACCAGCACCTCCTTACTACCCATAGTATGATTTATCTTGGCATTAAGGGTTAAACCCTGTGAGGTGCTGAGTACCAACCAACCCTACCAGATTCAGCAGGACTTGACCTGTGCCTCCTGGGGTTTGGGCCAAAGGCTCCTATGAAGATTTCCTACATGAAAGGCTAAGTTCATAGTCTGTAACCTCCCTTCTCATCTAATCACTAAATTAGAGAGGCGAGGAGGGGGGAAAGCGAACAGAACAAAGGGGAAGAACCGCACTCTGTCCTTCAAAATTAATCCCATCAACTCCCTCTTGCCAGAGACAAGAAATCCCTCACCACAACAGAGCGGGTAGTTCTTGCTCTCCCTGTCCAGACTATGCAGTGAGGGAACTGGGAGAAACACGGCCAAATCCTCCACTGATGCTGAGGGCAGTAAGCCATGAGCTCCCTCACTGAGAAACAGCCCATGGCTGCCAACAAGCTAAAGATCACCCGCCCCTCTCCCAAGGGTCCCGCAGTGCCTGAGCAAAAACAGTCCTGAGAGCGCTGCCAGCCGAGTGAATCTCAGCACCACCTCTGCTCTAGGTCACTTGCAAATAAGGTGCATTTAATGGGCAACTCTTTTGGTAGAACGTGGAGGAGATGGAGCAGCACAGGGGCTTGGGAGCCTGCTCTAAGCAAGGGGAGGCCCAGGGCTGCGAGGCAGCACCCAAGGGCTGCAGGGTAGGGAGGTTGTCTTGGCAAGCCCAGTCATTTCGCAGCTCCTACTTCATCTTCCTGGTGTATCTGCAGGAACCAGTCTGATCCATCCAAGCTCCCAGTGACTGATCCAAGTGATGATCCAAGGTTATTTGTTTGCACTTGTTACAGCTCCCTTCAACTACAATCCAGAGCCCATCCAGCTTAATTACACTTTCCTCTCAACATCCCTGTCTCAGCTCATTCAAGGAGAACACCTCAGCCATGCAACAATGGTTCATCTGCACAGTTCCACGAGAGCAAACAAACAGGCAAAGGAGGAAGAGAAAATCACCACCAGAGCCAAGTATCTAATGTCAAGAGAACGCCCCTATGGGACAAACCTTCCATTCCTCACCTCTGTAATGAAGAGGATGCACTCCAGGAACATGAAGTCCTTATGGTTTTCATTTACCACCTTCTCATCAACAAAGTGCCGAGGTTCCAGACTTGGATGGTCTAAAAAGAGTAAGAGACAACAGGAAGTAACCTGTATGGCAATCCCCTCCTGAGACCAAGTTCAACCAGGGTGCCCCTCACCCACGAACACAACCCTCCCATCAGAGCTCTTTAAAAGGCAGCACAGAGTTGCTCCCTTCTCTCTCATCTCCCACTCCAGTGCCTCTGCAGGGACAAAACTCCCCAGAGCAGAAACTGCATTTTTTAGCACCAAAACCAAGACTCTCGTTTTAAAAAGCTTCACTGCAGTCATTGCAATAAAGACAGAAGTACTATACAAGGAAGCCTCCCATCTCCTAACCAGCTTTATTTGGAAAGCTGAGGTAAAAAAAAAAATCCAAGCCCCAAACTCTCCTGCTGTATTATACACAAATCTGACATATTTGAGTTTAAAAGTCAGCCCCAAGTCCCATCATCTTTACAACCTAGACAGATGGGGCAGAGGGCAACCTGGAACACAAGAAGATTTTTACTAGTACCTATCAGCTGGGAACTGCCCCATATGAAAGGCAGGAACTGGAAGTCATCCAAGCCCCAAACGCCCTGGCTGCCAGCAGGTTCCATCCTGTAGGTCTTCTGCAGTTTTCGCATCACTTCCAGGTACCTGAGACCAAAGAGAAGAGGAAGGGTTAAGGCAAGGCCTTCTCCTGCCTTTGACTTATGTGAGGACAAGAACAAGCAGTCTGGGAAGGGACACAACTTTATCACTTGTAAGCAGGACCCCCACATACAGCACAGTTCACAGCTCCCTTGCCATAGAAAGCAGCCTGATGGTACCTAACACCAAATGCACAGAGAAATCCAGTGGCAGGGGGTTATCTTATCTGCAATGTCTTATGCTGGTGCAGATCTTTCCTCATCCCCACTGTTATTTGAAAACATTGACACTTCGCATCCCTTCACCAACTTCCAAAAGAGCACAGAGTTTTCTACCTTACAGCAATCACTACTTCCACTTTTCAGGTGGAAAATTAAAGCTGGAAGTACTATTGAAGGAAATTGTTTCCATGCCACCAAACAGTGATATGGCTGGGATTAGATCTCCGGACTCCAAACACCCATTCCAGCAGTTTCATCACTATCAACTCTACCTTCTGGGCTGGAAACACATCTAGAGGAGCAGTGGAGGCCTGCCAGTTGCATAGACTTTTGGTTTTGATGCCTGAAGAGATGTTAGATCCTCTGATCAGATATTCCTGTCTATCACAAAGCATAGAGCCTCACCCACAGAGCTCAGCAACTTGTGCTCCACTGAAGTATCTTTCCAGAAGGACACTCTGCCTCTGACAGACAAGGGGCCATCACCTCTTTTGGAGATAGTTATATTGGGTCAGTGTACAGCCCATTAAAAAGTACATCTGCTCCTAATTTTGTCTAAAATTGTCTTCAGCTTTCCCATTCTACCCTTCCCCCCAAACAGCCCAATACTTCCAGCCCTTCTCCTGCCATTACCTCACCTGTTAAACACTTTGAAGACAATGGCCATCTGGTCATCCACTCTGAGCACACCGATTTTGCAGAGGCAGCAGAGAAAGGCTGCAAATGCAGCTTCATGCCCTGGAGTTAAAAGACATGAAGAGACATGACACAGGTGTCTCTGGCCCCTAGGACAACCTTTCTGTGGGCACCACAACAGCTCTTCAGAAATCACAGCAGTCACAGTCCCCTCTCAACCCTGTTGTCACTGCTAATGCCATGAGCTGACAATATTTCATCCCCCTGCAGCACCCACCCAAATTATACCTTCTAGACACACATAAGGTGATCATTAACTTAGAGAAAAGAAGAAGTTCTTAAGGAAAAACAGCTCCAACTGGGCATGCTGGGAGCAAGGCAGGGACTTTCCCAGGAGCTTGGCACAGCAGGGGAAGTGGAGCACTGCAGAGTCATCTGCTCAGGGGATGCAAGAGAACCTCACATCTGCAAGCAAAGAGATTTCCTCCTGCTTCAAAAATATCTCCGTGTCGGAAGGCTGCAGATCCCATGACACTGCCAGGAACAGTCTGTCCCAGAAGGTACTGGGATCTCAGGCTGAGCCTCTGCAGCTTGGCCCTCCAGCTAACAGCAAGGAAAAGAAACAACCAGCAAACCCAGAAACGTCTTTTAGTGGGAAGGACCACGGAAGAAGGGAGAGTACCAGGTCAGCAGCTCCACACTATGGACAGGTGCAGCTCCCAGTGTAGGAACAAAATGCACCCATAGTCTGGACACCGTGAGCTGGGACATGGCCCCTGGCTTGGGGCACACAGGATAGCAGGAGAGGTTGAATTTCCTTCTCTGAGCCGACCAAACCCCATCCAGCAAGTCCCTTTCCAAGGACAACATCTCCCCCTGGTGCCAGTGAGCAGCAGCCAGCACTGCACAGACTCCAGTCCTTCAGTCTTTACCCACGGCTTCTTCTTCCTCTGCCTGCCCAAGCCCAGAGGCATGTTCCCTTACACTCACAGCATCCTGCTCTCCTGCGTTTTGGTGAGGACACAACTATCCTCCAGAGAGGAGCAGAGCATGTAGACAATTCTGTATTTAGTTCTCACTGAAGCCTTTGTGGTTACTTCAACCTGCAATTCAGTATCTCCTCAGGTGCTTCTACCTTCAAAGTCCCTCTGTAAGCAGCGACCCCCTTCCAGGGACCACCAGACCATTATGCTGTCCCTCTAGGGACACCTCCCACTGAACATGAACGTGGTTTTTACTCTAGTTCCAATTCAAGCCAGTATATTTTATCCCTTTAAACTGCCTATTGCAGGACTGCTGCATGCAGTGAAGCAGGTCCTACAGCTCATCCCAGAATAGCTTGGTTCCCATTTCCTCGGATGAGATGTGAAAGGGTGTCCCAGCTCTAGCACAGCTCCCAGCCCCAGCTCCCAGTCACAGCCCACACAGGGCAGAGCGGTGAGGGGGCCCTAGAAGGAAGGTGTTCATTTCAAGCCGGCACTAAAAATAGTGGTAAGGATATATTTAAATAAATACAGCACCCGACTCCAAAGGGCCCCTTCCCGACAAACCCAGCCTTGGCCAGCGTGCAAGCCCAGGTACCTGTGCCATAGTCAATGCGGGTGGAGTTCCCCACGGATTCCTTCAGGTACACAGCCACTTCTGGGGCAGCATCAGCCAAATGCTTGGGAATCACTGCTGACACCAACTTTTCTGCCTCCTGAAAGACACGAAAGACTCCTCTGGGTGAGCACAGACCTGTCACAGTCCCCAGGGACAAGGCACCCTGTGCTCAGATGCTGTCACAGCGTGAGGGCTGCAATGGCACTCCGCAATGCCCAGAGGCAGCAAGAGAGAGGGGCAAATTCTCCTACTGGAGAAGTCACCTCCAGAGATGGAACAAGTCAGGGAGAGCTTGTCCTGAGACCTATTCAGGCCACACACACCCTGTAGGACAGAAAAGCCTCATCACCCACGTACATTGACCCAGTTACCCACTGAGCCATCTCCAGGACAAAAGCATCACTAGAGCAGCAGAGCAGCTGCAAGGCCACTGCTGCTGGGACTGGAGCTGTGCCACCTGCAGAGCTTGGTGCAGGGCAAGTGCCCTGAGCTGAAGGAATTCAAGCAGTTTTCCCCAATCTTTCTCTCATTTTGTGACACAGTGGGCAGTTACAAAGCAAAGGAATTCCTTGGGCTTGGACAGCCCTTGTGGCTCATCCAGAACTTGGAGACCCAGCCAAGAGCATTTACATGCCCATATGCTCTCACAAGAGGAAAAGACAGCACCAAGTCAGGGGTAAGTGATGCATATCAAGAGGTGGATCCTTCAAGGCTTATCTGAGCAATTCCTCTGTGAGCTGCTTGGCTGCCACGCAGTGACAGAGCCATTCTCCCACCCCTGCTGGGCACACTGCCCTTCTGTGGGAGCTGCAGGTAACACTACACAGCACAGACATGCTCACCTGGTCTAGTTTGGCGTACCAGGTCCTGAAGGCTTTGTTCCCAAAGCGAGAAGGTTGATCCACTGGCGGGGTTTCATCGATCCATCTGTCAAGGGTGTTCAGCAGAGCCACCAGCTTTTCAATGGGCTACAGAGAGCAAGAGGGTGAGGGGTCACAGTGACATAAAACAGAACAGTCCCTCAGTCTCCAACATCTCTCCCCTTGATGGGAGTCATTAAAGCCCACACCATTCTTCCCAAGAGAGGCACGTGGCAACGGGCTGTGCCAACCCTCCTCAAAATGCAGAGGGGACAGAAAAATCATTATTCCCTGCAGGAGATCAGTCCAGCACAAAGCCCAGCCTGAGGCAGACTGAGGCCCAGTCACCCACACAGTCTTTCATGAGCTGTAACAGCACCGTGCTCCAAAATCTCTCGGAGAAGAGCTACAGCAAGCTCCCAGCTGTAGAACAGTCCTCACACGACTGAGAGGCAGGGAAGTGCTACACAATTCAGGGACCTCCAGCACATAACTCGGGCTCTACATCTTAAGGGTCCTGCCTTCCCCACAGGATAAGGAATAGCACATATACAGTGCCATGCATCCTCACCAGTCGCTGATAATGTGATTTAAAGGCCCTTCTCAAGGCTCTAATAAATGTCCTGAAGTGTCTCTTAGGAGCCAGGATTAGCAGCAGATAAACCACGACACAATTGTACAGCAAGTCAACCTCCTCAGCATGATTCCTGTTGCTTCAAACTCCTACAAGCCAGACCACTAGGCAGCTCCAGCCCAGGGACACCCACTGCATGTGGCAAAACACAACCTACCCAGGGAAAGAGGCAGCCTGGTTTGCCCATCAGTGCTCTCATCAGAGCAGGAATGAGAAGCTCTCAGCTCTCAGAGAAATGTCTCAATTCAAACACAAAGCTGATGGGAAGACAGCAGCAACAGCAAGACCACAGTGATGTTTTTCACACCCAGTGCTGGAAGTGAGGGACCCATGTAGGATGTATGAGCGGCCATGAAGGAAGAGAAAAGAGGTGCAGCAGGTGACACAGCACAATGTCTCCAGCTGTGCTGTCACACCAGGGCTGGCCAGTGCACACCCTCTCCCTGCCTAGCCCAAATGGCTGGGGGACAGCTACACCCCCCCATACCAAGAGGCAACACCACAGGCAGCACTTTTAGCAGCTCCAGAGAGTTTCAGGAGGCTCTGCTGACAACTGGTCAAGCCTGCCAGAGGCTCTGGGATTCTCCTTGCCTGACTCCAAGCAGCTGGAGAGCCGTCAGCCGCCACAGCAGCTGGCCAGGCCCCGGGCAATGTAGGCTCCTCTGTCTCGAGAGGGGATTCCTCCTTCAAGGGGACAAAGAGGACAGCAGAAGCGGCGGCTGGTTTGACTTTGCTGGAGGCATCGACCGTGTGAAGCCGGCTGGTCTCCTGGGCTGTGGTTCAATTCTTCACGCTGCTGTCGGGAGGATGAGGAAACAGCAGAGCCCAGCAAGTTTCCAGCCCTTGAAGTGGCACTCGAAGAGGGTGGGCAGAGCCAGGCATGGCAGAGCTGTGCTGCCACTGAACCAGCTGCAGGTTGCTCCCAGGAGGAAGGGTCTCATGGCAGACACAGCCTCCCACAGACAGTGACTCCTGAGGTGCCACCCCAAGGACATGGTGGGAACAAGCAGGAGAGGGATCCTCCCACCCCAAGACCTTGACATTTGGCCACTGAGCCAGACAAAAGACTGGGACAAGACCTGAGCACACCGAGAACACAAAAAAGCCAAGGGACAAGATGGCCTAAATCTCTAACAGGCCAGTGCCCCAGATGCATGTGGACCGAAGCAGCACAGCCCCCTCTGCTCCAGCTCTCTGCTCCCAAAACACTGCAGGAATCAAACACATTCCCATTGCACTGGGCCAGATTTGGACTCAGCCCTACTCCTTCCTGGCTATTGCATTCCCCTCCAATTAAGCAACAGCATCCCCAGCACTGGGTTGCATTAAATAATTAAATCGTGCTGGTGATTTATCCGCCGGCACCAGCAGCTCATTATGAGCAGCCACCGTATTTCAAACCCTCTCCACGAGCACTCGGTGCTGCCTGGATAAATGGCTGGCACAGACCAGGTCCTTCCCTGGGGAGCAGAGAGTCCAACCTCCCCTTCCCCACTCGCTGGCTTTAAAGGGATTAAAAGCCCAGCCCCACTGAACACAGGAGAGCAGGACCCAGCTGCCGGCTCAGCCACACCAATAAATAATTAAAGAGATGCGGCTCATTTTGGGCTCAAGGCCCTTTGAAAAGGGGGTAACTAAAAGAAACAGCTTCCCATTGTCCAGCAGAGGAAGCCTGTACATCCAGGGCTGACCCCTGTGGGGGAGAAAGGAGCTTATGGGAACACAGCCATCAGCACCACTGCAGCCTGTTTTGCCTGGCTGGGTTTTTAAGCTCTATTTTTGCTTTACCTTTCCAGTGATCAAAGCAAGGGCAGCCTCCCCCCTGCTCTCCTTGCTCTTCTCGTTGTGCTGATTTTGCATCTCCTTGACCCTGAGTCTGCCACCGGTCCCAAAGGCAAACCACAGGGTTTCCTACAGAGCACAGACCTGTCAGCAGCTCTCAAGAGCAAGGGCCAGGCAGACAGAGGTGCTGAGGAGGCATCACAGCAGCCAAAGCTGCCCATAGGGACCAACTCTCCCCCTCTGGGCTCCTCAGGCCCTGTCAGAATGGGGAGCTGCTAAAATCAGAGCATTTGCTGCTTCCCCCACTTCCTTCCTGGAAGCAGAGCAAAGCCACAAGACCGATCAACTTCCCCCGGTGCATTGGGCTGTTTGAAGGGAAGGTCTGCTCCCTGCATAGCCAAAATTAACGTCCTCCTCCTCACTGCACTGCTCCTCTGATCCAAGACACTGCCCCAGGCTGCAGCCCCAGCAGTCGCTGATGGATCCCCACGTGGAAAGCACTCCCTCCAGGAGGGGAAGGCAGGTCACAGCCTATCACTCACACAGCCTTGTGCCAGACACAGTGTCTGTGCCAGAGTCTGCTATCAGTGCCTGTCAGATGCCTCCAGCAAACCCTGGACAGCTCCACGCAATGTGTCAGTAGCAGCAGCGCAAGCTCAGCAAGTCTCCAAGGGGGCTCAGCCCCCACAGGATCCAGCTCCTGCTCCAGCAGAAAGGTTGCTATCGACACACACCCTCTGGAAACCACTAACCTGTCTCTTTCAAAGCAGAGCAGACCATACTTCCATTTTTTATTCCATGGCAAAGCAACACCAGTAAGTCACAGAGAGGATATGCATTCAGCAGAAAGGATTCCAGGAGGTCATTTGCCAAAGGAAGGTGTCCCTGGCATTTGATCAGGGAGGAAGATGGGATGGCACAAAAGCACATCAGCAGCAGGTACAGCAAAAGAGAAGAAAGCCGAGCAGAGATGCAAGAAGAGGCCACGAGGGGCTGAGCCTTTAAAAGCACAGATAAGCAGTTTGATCTACAAAGGAGCCTGTGTGAACAAGCAACCTCATCAACAAGACAACCCTGGGGATGCTCCACCTGTGCCTCAAGTCACAGGCTTCTGCTCTCCTCAGTGTGTGGGGAATGAGATTTGTTCCCTGCAACTTCCCAAGCAGTTGGGATCGTGTCTCTTGTTTGTTACTTGGACTGGGACCGTGGACGGAAAACATTCACTCCAAGAGGGCTCTTCTGCAGACACAGCCCCGGTACAGCTTTTCCTGACAGCTCAAAGGGCTTGTCGAAGAGGGTTGGGGTTTTCCCCCCTCTTTGTTTTGTTCATTTTTAATGCTTTGTTTCCCTAGAAGTGCTCTGTGAATGGTTGGGAACAAGTGAGATCATGACAAAGACAAAACTCAAAGGTGAAACACAAACAGCAGAAAGCGAGAGCAGCATTTGACAGCAGTTTGTACTGAACTGAAGGAACAAAAGCGGGGCACAAAGCCTCTTAGGGAGAGACTCATTATCCCGATCCCCTCCATGAACTACAGGGGAGATTCTCATTCACACACTGGCTCCTAGAAGGGAAGGCTTCAGCACTTCAAACATGAAGACTGGATTAAACACCATCATCAGCTGCCTTTCCACACCAGAATGAAGCTATAAACACAGGGCCCAGTCTGCTGTCTATTTTGCCTAGATCTTTATACACCACTCAGCTTTCTTGCACAACCATGATCAGTAAAAATATACCCAAATGTCCCCTCATTGCAGCACAGAACAAGGGAGGGGGATCCAGCGTGCAACAAGGAAGCAAAGCTGGTGGCCAGTGGGTGCTCTGTGGATTGGCAGCACCCAGAGAGCCCTCAGGGCAGCAGTGACACCACTGAGGGTGCCTGCCCTTCCCCTCTGGCTCCAAATGATCTCACTATGCCCTGAGAAGGTGAGCAGCCATTACAATTGGCTACGGCAGCAGGCAGAGACAAGCGACAGCCACATTCATGCAAGGGGAAAACCAAGCTCTCTGCTTAACACCTTGGAAGGGGCAATCCTGCCCCACAGTTTAAACCTCCCAGCCCAGCTGCAATCTCTCAGCCCAGCCCAGCATCCCTGTGAGCTCTGCAGCCACTGGTACCTTTAGCACGACCCTGGGCGAGGCAGCTGCAGCCAGTGACACACCTTGAGGTCACAGCTGTCAAACCAGAGCTTGCACAGCTTAGCTACAGCCTGGGCTGAGGAGATCGGTGCCGCTAACACAGTCTGAGCAACAAGGAGGGACAGGGAGAGAAGTGGTTTGCCCACAGATTTTCCTACAGAAGAACCACTTGGGGAACAGGAACGGTACAGACATCTCAGCCTTTTGCCTGCAACCAGGAGGGAATATCACATCTTCAAAGCATCACTGGTTCCCCACCAGCTTCTGCTCACTTGCTCAATTTCCCATCCACCAAGCACATCCAGAGACTCTGCATCCTAGGGGGAGGTGACATTTGCATCCCCAACCATAATCCAACCACATTCATCCTCCCCTGGCTCCCAGATAAGCTACCAATTCATTCCTCACCCAGGAAAAACTCACTGTAGAGTGGGGAAAAAAAAAAAAAAAAAAAGCAAGGAAAGGAAAAAAAAGGGTACCAA
>VXBT01005390.1:198658-230956 GCA_013400235.1 Oriolus oriolus | reverse complement strand
GGATGGAGATGACAGAATCCCAGAATTGTTTGGGTTGGAAGGGATCCCTGGCGATCACGCAGTCCAACCTCTCTGCCAGTGCAGGGTCACCTGGAGCAAGTGACACAGAAACGTGTCCAGGTGGGTTTGGAATGTCTCCAGAGAGGACGACTCTACGCCATCCCTAGGCACCTGGGCACAGTGCTCTGCCATCCCCAATGTAAGAAAGTTATTCTACATGTTGAGGGCAGACGTCCTGTGTTTTAGTTTTGGGGCCATTGCTCCCCCTCCTGTCGCCGGGCACCACTGAAGAGAGTCTGGCACCACCTTCTTGACACCCACCTTGGTGATATTTATATGCATTAATGAGATTGCCTCTCAGCCTCCTCTTCTTCAAATTAAACAGGCCCACCTCCCACAGTCTCTCACTCTCCTCATATGAGAGATGCTCAAGTCCCTTAATTATCTTTATGTCCTCCGCTGGACCCTCTTCAGCAGTGCCTTGTCTTTCTTGTACTGAGATGTCCAGTTGGAGCTGGACAGCAGAAAGGTGGCTGCTGGACAGGGAGGGGCCAGGGAAGCCCAGGCAGATGACATCGTTGGCTCCCAGCATGCCCATCCTGCACACACGGTGGAGCTGTCAGACCCCTGCCAGGCTTGGGAGCTGCTCATAGCAGCCCCTTAGAGGTCCTGAGAGAAGGAGACAGAGCAGCAGGACAGCAGCTACAGTGTGGATCCATTCCCAGAGTTACTAAAGGACCAGGCAGAGCCAGTTGTCTCTGGGCTTAAGGGGCACTCCAGCTTCTGATTTAAAAATAAAAGACAAGCCTCTGATATCCTGACACTCAGTTCTGTGGCTGTGCTGAGAATCAGCCATGACATTCCTCCTGCCCTCCAGCAGGTGGATTTCCTTTCCCACCAGCTTTGCAGGCTCTGGAAAAGATCCTTTGCTGTGTTGGAACGTGGCTCGGCAGCGATGCCAGCCCACGGGCTGGCCCTCTCTGCACACCCTGCTCCACTGGTGTTCGTCTTCCTGATGTTTGTGGGGAGGGGTGGGCTGTTCCCTCTGCTGTCAGCTGCCTCCTCGGTTCAGATCACCGTTCCTCCTCCCACCAAATCCTTGAGTTTAACCCCAAACCAAACAAGCAGGGGACAGCAAAGAGGGAAGATACAAATGCATTCCACATTTTAACATACAGTAGCTTCCATGAGTTTGTTTTGGGATTTTCATTGTTATCCCATAGAAAATCTGCTGCTATTTGCTTGGAATCATCATACTCTATTCAAGCTATGCAGACTGCGCTTGTCTGCCTCTCAATTCATTAGACAGACACGAAGGAGGGGCTGATATTCCTTGTGATTCCTTGTGATTGCATGGCACTCTCATTGCCCTGCTGTGGAGATACTTTGACAACCCAGAACTCCCCAGAGTCTCAGCTTGCAATAATGACCGCACATGCATGGGGAATGAGGGCAGTTAAGATACTGCCCATGGTGCCAGCTCCAGGACATAAACTGGGGTCTCTCCTGCCTTACGTCCAGGTATCTCTCCCAACAGCCACGGTAGTTTCGTAGTCCAGGCAAAGGCTGAGGGAACAACATCCCCAGCACCTCATCTTCTGCCCTGGCTGGAGCCCAGAGCTTAATCAGAGAGAGAGGCTCTGCCCAGGTATTGATCAGCCGCACCAGTCAGTGCCACTGACAGTCAGGGCTGCCCAGAGAGGCACCTTCAGGGCAGTTGTCGCAACCCAAGGGTTTGATAACTCCCGTCCCCTGCCGGGGCTGTGCCAGCCCTTGAGCCCTCTGATCGGAGCGGTCATGTGGCAGTTGGCTAATGAGGTGACGCCCTGCATGGGCAGCACATTGTCAGGTGGAAGAGGAGACTCAGACAGGCCGAGGGAGAGGTTTACGGTCTTTTCTGTCCTACCAGCCATGGATAGGAAACAGAAGCAAGCAGAGAAGGTACAGTATGCCCACGCTGCTGTGATCAACACTCTTCTTTCATGCTTCAGTAATTCCTCCTCCTGTTTTCTCATTCCTTCTCCAAACCTCAATCTCACAGCTCTTGCCAGGTCCTAAAAAGAGCGAGCACAGGCAGTTTCTGTGGGGGCCTTTGTCACCTTGTAGATTTAGCTCGCTCTTCTCTGTGCTTAACTGCTGGGAGGGGACAGCTATTTTCTCACTGCTTTGGAAGTCAAAGGGAATGTTCTCAGTGGCTTTGCATCCTCAGTACACTGACGATGCAAAGTCCAGAGTCCTGCAGGAGTGTCTGATTCAGTAGATCCATTGGAGAGGGAGGTGCAGAGGGAACTGGAAACCTTGAGAGTACTATTGAAACATCTTGAAGCTGAAGAATGTTCAACCCTGTTCATCTAAAAGGATGTTGTTGTTCTTTTTGGGGAAAACTGGTGAGTCGATTTCCTGGTGAGCAGGGTTTACTCTGCTGGGTTTACTGTTTTATTTCTCCAGCCAGGGAAATGGTTGGTACTTTCTAAGGCTTTTGCTCCCATGTGACCTGATTGGACCCCAGGAGCCTGTTGGCATCATCCACAGTTTCCTGAACAGGCAGAGAAGAGGCATTTTAATCCTGCCCCAAATTTAGCTAAATTCTGCCTCCTTGAAGCCAAAAGGGTAGTTTGGTTTGGCACAGAGGTTCTGATTAACTTTTTAGCCTTACACTGTTGTAAGAAATAATGAAAGTTTCTGATAGTACATAGGATGATTATTTCTTTCACAACTTTCTTCCCACTTACCGTGGGATAGAAGGGTTTGACTTTGTCCATCACATGGAGACTCTCAGCTGGAAGGTGTCCAGAGAGTGGGGACATTTGTCATTATCCCAGCAGTATTTTCTCTGAGGAGCTGAGAATGGGTATCTTGGGAGATGGAGTTTCTCTTTCGCAGCTTTCCTGGATGTCCTGCACCCTCTCCAGCACACACCGTGCTCTGCTCCTAGGCTGGGATGGAGATTCCTAGATCCAGGTTGTTTGCTACCTCAGGGGAAAGTTTTGTCTCGACATTTGTTCTGTGCTTTGCAGGCCAGGCCCTGTGGCCTGCTGAAGCCAACGGCTCTAGACAAGATCCCAGGCAGATTCCAGCTCCACCAGGAAGCGCTGCCCCACCTGCCCGTGCCACCACTCCAGCAGACACTGGATCGGTACCTGCTGGCCCTGCAGCCCATCATCAGCCCTGAGGAGCTGAGCCACACGCAGGAGCTGGTGGCTGAGTTCCGCAAGCCGGGAGGCGTTGGGGAGAGGCTGCAGAAAGGCCTGGAGAGAAGAGCCAGGAAAACAGAGAACTGGGTAGGTCAGGGCTCTGGCCCCAGCTCTGGTTAGGGAGGGTGGAGGGCTGATGTGCACCCCTCCCCTGTCCTGGCTGCATCCACTGGCACCTGTGTTTTAATGGCATCACCTTCGTGACCAGTTTGCTGCTGATCTCCCCAAGCTGTGCAAACTCTGCATCAGGACTTGGGTGAGGAGACATATTATAGCAGAGCAAGGAGTCACTGGCCCTGCCTGTGGCTGCTGAAGGCTTGAACCTGTCAGCATCACACAGCTGCCCCAAGAAGTTGAAGGAAACCCTCTGCTCAAGCCCTGCACCAAAAGCCCCCCATGCCTTACTCAAATCCTCCTCTCCCCTTCCACCTGCATAGCACAAACCCCAAACACTTTGTTTGCAAAGTGTGGGACAGAACCGGGGAAAGGATGTTGAGACCCATCAGCCAAGCTTGGGTTGGACAGCAGCAGCTCCCTGCATGTTCTCTTTCTCCATCCCAGCTCTCAGACTGGTGGCTGAAGACAGCTTACCTGGAATATCGCCTGCCAGTTGTGGTCCACTCCAGCCCAGGTGTGGTTTTACCTAAGCAGGATTTTCTGGATCGACAAGGTCAGCTCAGGTAAAGTCCTTTTCTACCTTCCCTTAGGTTATAGGTGGGATGAGCTTTCTGTGCTGAACAGGGATGAGGGTATTAAGGCAGATTGAGAAAGAGTAATTACAATGCAGTCCCTAAGTCTGAGCTGTCTGTGCTGTAAGGGCAAGGCTGCAAGGCTGTAAGGAAACTCTTGGTTGCACCAGACTAAATATTTAATCAGGGGAGAAAACCAAGAGTCCAGTGGTTCAGGTATTAAACAGGGACTGAAAAACTACTTTTGGGTCTTTGCTCAAGCACAGATCTTCACTGCAAAATGGTCCCATCACTGGCTGGAGACATTGTGAGGATGTACTGGAGGCACTATGATTGTGTGTGCAGTTAAAGGAGGCATAAAAAGTAACCCAGGCATGTAAAGGAGATCACCCAGAAATGCCTCTGGAGTTTGCTAGTTTATAGGGATGGGGGAGCCTGACAGGGACTGTCCCCTATTGTGTCATTTCACTTGTGATTTATGGTTTGGGAAACTTCACAGTGACCAGCCTTTCCACTCCAATCAGACACTCCAATCAGACACTGCAATCAGCCCTCTCTTCCTCATGGGCTCCCTTTAATTTTTAACCACTGCTGGGAGTGTGTTGAATCCACCTGCAAAACTTTAGCACTGACCTTTACACAGTTACCTTTGCCACAGTTACCAGCCAGCACTGCCCTGGCAAATCAAAAGTACCAGCCAGGGGATCAGTGAGGCTGGGAACAAATCCTCCCTCCCACTCTGATACACCTGAGCAGAGGATAAGCCTTACAACAGCGCAAGAGTACACAAATGTCTTTGAAAGCTCTCTGTTGTATTATTCATTCTTAAGTTTTCCAAATAAATCTGGAGAACTGCCAGTGCCCAACCAGTGGAATTCAGCAGCTGCGTAGGAATGTGGGCTCCTGTGTAAAATACAATCTAAATGTGTGTTTGGGTAGTTTGTGGCTGCACAAAGAAGTTTGACAGTGCAGCTTGAAACTAAAGCTTCCAAAAGCAGAAGGCGAATTTGGAAAGTGGTGGTTTTCTACTCCTTAACGTGGCAAAACTGCTGGCTGAAAACAAGTCAGCCAACTTCTCCCATCTCCTCGAGCCCAAACTCTGCTCCCAGGCTGTTCATTCTCTGGAAGGGAACACGGGCTCTCTCACTTGTGTTTCCCTCAGGTTCTGCAATAAGGCTGAGAAATTTTCACTGAAAACTGCTTTGCAGAATGTCTCATTTAACAGAACCCTTAGGTTCTTGGAGATGTGTCCTTTGATCTTTCCTAGGGATGGGTAGGCTGAGCTAGTCTAAAGGATAGTGCCTGCAAATACCAAATGCTGGCACCACCCCAACTCAGCCAACCACAACCTCCTGTCCCAGTGACCTCCTGCCTCCTTCCTTCATGGACAGGTGGGAGCTCCCATGTCAGAGAAGGCCGATCTGTCACTCCCAGCTAAGCAGTTTGATGTGGCTTGTCACAGCCCTGCCAGGAGCTGGCATTGGCAGTGTTTGCGTTGATCCTGGTAAACACAACAACTCAGTGTCCACATGTGGCACATCTGCCTTTGTTTCTGAGCCCTTGATGCCAGAGGAAGGTTCTCCGGAGCTGTGTTAGCAGCAGGATGTTCACTGGGGTAGGAACTCAGTCAGCAGTGGTGTCCTGAATGCAGGGAGAAACAGCTGCATCTTGGTTTGACACTCCAAGGTGGCCCCTGGCCAGGGAAGGGCAGAAATCCCCTTCTGTTGGTGCTGTTTTAAAGCTGAGAATCAGAACTCAGATGTGATAAAATCGTAACATATCAGTAGCAAACGCTGCTGTTAGAGGGTCATTAATGCACGATTGAATCCTGCTTTCTTGAAAGCTGTCCAGAGTTCCTTGGCTGCATAGTAAGACACATAAAAAAAGAAAGTGCCACACGGTAGGACTATCCAGCAATCTCAAATCACGGCCCAGAGTGGCTGTATCAGGGAACCAGAGATGGGCACAACGGGGGCTTGGCAGAAAGGCTGGGCTTTCTGAGGAGCAGAGAACAGCTCTGCTAATCCTCCTCAGCTCGTCCCTCAGCCCCAGACAGTCGGTGCTTGATCTCAGCTTGTTACATTTGGTATTTTTCCAGGTTTGCTGCCAAGCTGATCGAGGGTATCCTGGATTTCAAGTCCATGATTGACAAGTGAGTTGCTGACCCTCCTGACAGCTCACACAGCTTCCTTACTGTCACAGAGAGGCTGAGCCTTATCCATAAATCTTCCTTCCACACAGAAAGGCAAGAGATGACAGCACATATTTGAAAAGAGATACTGTAATCCCCAGCACTGCTCACTGCCACAGTCCCCTCCACTGGAAAAAAGCAGACTTACTCTTCTGTCTTCACGTTCTTTGTTTACCTTAATGCTTTCAGTGGCATGTGAAACGTGCTTGGAGGGAGCAAGCACGACTGGCAGTCCCATGGAGCTTTGCACTCTCTCTTTGCTCACAGGACAAGCTACAGCTCAGGCAGCAGGAATTTGAATCTCTAATTTTGGGTTCCTGGTGTTTCTCATCTCCCAGCTAGATGGGACAAGCTCTAGAGAAATTTGTTCCTCCCTTACCCTTTTTCTTTTGGTCACCAGCAAATCTCTGCTGGACATGTCTTATTTAAGGCCCAGAAATATGTTTACCAACACCAACAGTCAGACAAGGCTCAGGGTAGTTGGAATATGACTGCAGAAGTGACTGAGCCCCTGCCTAGTTCATGCGTCATATCAGCACATCAGACACTCGTCACTCAGCCCTACAGCCATGGAGTAAGTCCAGAGATCTGATTCTCTGGTGTCACAGAAAGGACAGTGTTTTTTCCCCTTCCCAAATGAAAGGCCAGCAAACAGACAATTTTGTAGCCCGCACTAAGAAAGCTGATAGGAATGGGGAAGGACAGCCCTTTTTTTATGCCACCAACACCTTTAGGTTTTGCTGGAGGGAGGGAGGGAGGGAGTGCAGCTGCAGGGCTGAGCCTGTGCCCTGTGTGGGGAGCACAGGCCTGCTCACACTGATCTGTTTTCTCTCTCCTTCCTCCTTACTTTGCTGTGTCTCCAGTGAGACCCTTCCAGTGGAGTACATGGGTGGGAAGCCCCTCTGCATGAACCAGTACTACCAGATCCTCTCATCCTGCCGCATTCCCGGCCCCAAGCGGGACTCCATTGTCAACTACGCCAAAGGCAAAAAGCAGTCCAGACACATCACAGTGGTTCACAACTTCCAGGTAGGGGAGATGCTGGGCTTTCAAGGTTTGTTGAGATGCAAGTGTCCCTTTTGCTAGCTGTTACTAAGAGGGAAGGGAATAACAGAAAGTCTCTGTCCACAAGCTTTGCCTCACCAGGGATTTGTTCCTGCTCCCTTTATTCCCTTTGGCTAGTGATGGAATTTACATGTGTAAGCAGCAGACTAGAGGCAGAAAAATGCTGTCTTCTGCTGTTTCTTGTCCCTGCGATTCCTGTCTCTCAAAGCCCAAAGACCATGTCTGCAATTGGAAACTGAAAGTGGAAATTGGATAACAAACCCTCCCACTGCAGCTTAGTCTCAGAAACAGGAGTTCCTCACTGGCCCTTGTTACTATGGCTTCATAAAACCAGGACTGTATTCACGCCCTGCAAGGGAAGCTGGACTTGGGTCTCTCAATTCTGAGCATCCTTCAAAGGTCTTGCAAACTAAGTTCTTAGGCCGGGTCTTACCTTCTCAAAGTAGCTGTTCCTGGTTTCTGGGGTTGGGTAATAATGATCTTCTCTCATGTCCTTGTCCACTCTTTTCACCTTCAGTTCTTTGAGCTGGATGTTTACAACAGTGATGGATCTCCCCTTACTGCTGACCAGCTCTTCATTCAGCTGGAGAAGATTTGGAACACCTCCCTCCAAACAAACAAAGAACCTATTGGGATCCTCACCACCAACCACCGAAACAGCTGGGCAAAAGCCTACAACAACCTCCTGAAAGGTTTGTAGAGCCCCTAACACACAAGTGCTAATAAACACTGCAGATCCTTGAACAACAAACCTCACCACTGTACTCTGCTCAGTTATTTCCTCTGAAAGCTTGTTTTGAACAGATAACATGAGCTTTCCACCTTAAAGAGGCAGTCATTGCAATCTATTGTAATTTTTGGGTTGGAAGGTACAGATTAAAAGTGTGAAGTTTAGTGAAATCCCAGAGTTTGTTGCCTTGCAATGGAGAGGATGTAAGAAAAGTGAAAAAAGGAGGGTGAATGCAGCATGTTCACACCTGTAACAATTCAGCTGACTGCAATTTTAATAGCTGTGGACACCCCCACTGAGGTACAGCGGGAACCCAACACTGAATCCTTCAAACCCACTCTTTCAAATTTCAATCTCCTTCCAATGACACAACTCCCTCTCTTACTCACAGTTCATTTCTCTCACAGATAAGACCAACAAGGAATCCGTGCGTGCGATTGAGAAGAGCATCTGCACCGTGTGCCTGGATGCCCCCATGCCCCGGGTGTCCGAGGACATCTACAAGAGCCGCGTGGCCGCGCAGATGCTGCATGGTGGCGGCAGCCGCTTGAACAGCGGCAACCGATGGTTCGACAAAACCCTGCAGGTAAGAGCTGATGCTCTAAAGGCGCTGAAGAGATGGCTCTGGAGATGTTTCCTGAAGAGTACAAAAGTCCAAAAAATCCCAGGAACCTTTTGCAGGCAAGGTCCTCATGTCAAGAGAGTGGAAAACAAGGGAGACAAGGAGTGGTGTCTGACAGTGTGAGATCCTGTGGTTCCTGCTGCAGTCACCAGCATTTGTTGCTGCCTCAGGGACTTGATTCTTTTCTGCCTCTGCCCAAGTTTATTCAGTGCAGCAGGTTTTTGTGTTCCTTATAAATCAATTTTCTGCCTACAGTGAACAATGCCTTGTCTGCTCGGAGGCAGCCCAAACGATGGGAGGTCTGTTCCTTGGATCTCCTCCAGGCTTGTCACTTTTTCTAGTTCTGCCAGAAGCTGCCCAATGGCATTTTGTTTTGTTTTTTGAAACATGAACTGTCATCCCACAGCATCCCTCTGATCTCTTCTCCATTCAGTCTTGTCAAGATCCTTCAACAGCAGCTGCTCTTGGAGCTTTTCCTTCATTAGTTGGTATATCCTGGCTTGTAGATTGTAGCAATAGTGCTTTAGATGACTATTCTTGTACCTGCTGAACTCCTCATAGTGTTTTCAGCTGTTTTGTTCCTATTTGGAACTCCTCACCAATGGAATAAAGTTTAGATGTTGCAGCTGATTGAAAAGTAAGGGTAAGCCAGCATGTGGTGATGTTATTCCAGTCCTGTGAGTGCATCTCAGTAAATGAGACCCATCGAACCTCTCTGTATGGCCAAAGCACTGAGCACACCAGTATGTCAGGCACACCCTTATCCAGGGAATTTTGCAGAACTGTAACAGTGCTCTCAGATCTTCTGCACCTGCTGAAAGGCTTCCACTGCTGTCCTGCTAAAGGAGACCTTTCAGTGTGCAAGGACAGGCTCTGATACAGACAGGCAGACACCGAGTTCTCTCTGGGTATCTCGTGCCTCACACACTGTCTGTACTCAATGCTGTCCTCTCGTGCTTCTCTCCCAGTTCATCATTGCTGAAGATGGCTCCTGTGGTCTCGTATACGAGCATGCTCCCTCCGAAGGCCCACCCATCGTTGCTCTTCTGGATCACATTGTGGAGTTCACGTGAGTCCTGCCCCTGCTTTTCCTCAGGGCTGGAGATCCCTTAGTGGCACTGTGAAGGCTTTGACCAGTGTCACAAGGTGTTAGGGAAGACCTCCTGTGCATTTCTATCCAGGCTCTGGCATTCCTAGCTGAGCCTCATGCCAAAGGTCTGGTCAAACAGAACCATTTCTCTGCACAGGAAGAAACCTGAGGTGGTCAAATCCTCCATGGTTCCTCTGCCAATGCCCAAAAAGCTGCGGTTTAACATCACCCCAGAAATCAAGAATGACATAGAGAAGGCAAAGCAAAACCTCAACATGTGAGTATGAAGCAGTGGAGAGATGGGTGCGTGACTGAAAGAGTAATTCATATCCCCCTTTGGAGCACGTCAGTGGTTTAAATGAGGGTTTCCCCGCTGCAGCCAGGAGTTTTCCCAGTGACTTCTGGGGTCAACAGCACTGAGCTGAGCTGAAAAGCACTGCCAGGAATAAGGTCAGAGGTGCTGAAAAGGGATTATTACTGATTCATCCCATTTGCTAAGTAAGAGCAAGGCTTTACTGGATCCAGCTAAGAATACTGGAGCATGAACACACACATGACCATCTAACCTGGTGAAGATTTTCAGCTGTGGCCAAAAATTCTTACCTCTGTGGTGCTGCCCAAAGAGATCCATGTGTGCTGGAGCTGTCTGTCCCTGCACAGGTCAGACCCAGACGGCCTGTTCCCTCTGAGCCTTGTGAAAGCAAATCCATTCCTCTGTGTTACAAGAATGAGCAACAAGCAATTAAACAGTTCCTCTTTCTCTCCTTGTAGACTGGTCGAAGATCTGGATATCAAAGTCACAGTCTTTCATCATTTTGGGAAAGGTTTCCCCAAGTCAGAGAAGATAAGCCCTGATGCTTTTATCCAGCTGGCCTTGCAGCTGGCATACTACAGGTAAGACCACCCATAGGTCATTCCTCAACCTCCTCACTGACAGACTCAAACACGTGAGCTTGATAAAAGTGGCACAGACAAGGCTCTCCCAGCGCAGACTCACTTGTGTGGCTTTCTCCTCCCTGTCCCAGGATGTATGGCCACGCCTGTGCCACGTACGAGAGCGCGTCACTGAGGATGTTCCGCCTGGGCCGCACCGACACCATCCGCTCCACCTCTGTGGACTCCCTCAAGTTTGTGCAATCCATGGACAGCCCTGACAAATCGGTGAGGATCTCAAACAAGTGGAGTAAGAGGAATCCAGAAAAGAAAAAACCTTCTTATTTAGCTAACCCTGTGTCATCTGGTTTCAGCTACGGAGGACTGCACCCCATATTGAGCTAAACCATAGCTTGCAGTATCTTTACACATCGGGTTTAATTTGACTTTTCCTTCAAATGTACTGAAAGCCTGGGAAACATCACGTGGATGTTTCTTAGCCCACCAAAAAGTCCCTTTTAAGTCTGTTCAGCTACTCAAACTAAGTTCTGCTACTGATGGATGAACTGTATTCAGAATGAAGTAACACTGCCAAACAAAATGATGTAAAACTTAAACCTAGTAAATATAAAAATCAGTTTCATGCAGACACACAAGGCAGAAATGTCCTCCATCCTAGAGAACAAAAATGAGGTTCTCCGTTCAGCAGAAAAACTTTAACAGATCTGTGTGTTCTCAGGACCAGGAGAAAGCAGACCTGCTGAGGAGAGCCACGCAGGCCCACAGGGAATATACAGACATGGTGAGTGTCCTCCATGCAGCCAGGCTTGGGAGTTTACCCAGCAAATGAGAGTTCTGGGAAAAACAAGACCTTAACACCTTTTGCTCCTGACACAGCAGTGTGGCTATTAGTGTTGCAAAAGTCTGACTCTGATCTGACAGTGCTCTACGGCCATGGACTGAATCCTCTCTAGCCGGTGTGTTAAGTGTCCCTTGTGACTGGCCTGAAGGAGAGAATAAAATATTACAATAGCTTCATTTCTTACCATCACTGTTGCTGATACATGCCAAAGTTGCACAAGGAGCCCTTAAACCAGAGGGAGTCCATAGGCACGAACTGTAAGGTTGTTTCCACTGGTGTGTTTAACAGTCCTTATAAACAAGACTATTGGTTTTAAAGGCAAGATCTAGTTTTCTTCTAACTTTAAACATTTAAAGACTTATTTTAGAAGTGTTCTTTTCTTTAAACCAAAGAAATAGTTTTGCTCAGTTGTTGCTGGCCTGGCTTTCATCTGTCCATCCTTCCTTCCCTCCAGGCCATACGGGGCAACGCAATCGACCGGCACCTCCTGGGGCTGAAGCTCCAGGCAATTGAGGACCTGGTGAGCATGCCTGAGCTCTTCATGGACACAGCCTATGCTGTTGCAATGCACTTCAACCTCTCAACCAGCCAGGTACGACTCAGCCAGAAGTGCTCTGTTTCTTTTCATGCTTTCCTTCTTCATGTTTCTAACAGTTCCTTTCTGTTAGAAACTCATCTACATTGGGGTCAGAAATTTCTAAGCTTGCTGCCAATCCCATAAAGCTACAGATCTGATCTTACAGCTGCCACAGTCCCTTGCAGACATGTAAAACACTAACATAACCAAAGCTAGGATCACCAAGAGTTTATGGTGTCTAAATCCAAGTGAGATCAATGAAGTCAGCAGCCAGAACAGCTTTGTGTTAAGTGCTGTGCTCTGATTCTTACTGAATAGTTCTACTTGGGACTTACTACAAGCTTACCCTGGGGAGAAGCACTCCTTCGCAAATGCACAGGAAAACACATTGCTGCTAAATGGTAGGATCCAGCTCGTGTGTGGCAGGAGGTGAGGCTGACCAAAGGCCCTTCTAGAGCAGTTTAATGACATGAATTTCCTCTGTTGACAGAGCTGATTGCATGTGATGGCTTCATTTTTCTCTGAGTGGTCAGAAGGTTTTAATCACATTGTCTCCACAGGTCCCAGCCAAGACAGATTGTGTGATGTGTTTTGGTCCCGTGGTTCCAGATGGCTACGGAGTCTGTTACAACCCTATGGAGGAACACATCAACTTTGCAGTTTCAGCCTTCAATAGCTGTGCTGACACAAACGCAGCCCGCATGGCACATTATCTTGAGAAAGCGCTGCTAGACATGAGGATCTTGCTCCAGGCGGCTCCCAAATCCAAACTGTAAGAGGGAAACCCCCCCGTTAAACGGGCTATCCCTCATGCACTGAAGCTCCCAGTTCCTCAGAAAATGATTCAGAGAACAGCTTGCCCTGGAACCTAAGAAGATATCTACCATTTGTTTTCAGCAAGATGTTACAGAATAGTCACCCGCAGATATCAGACTCTGTAGTGAGAGGAAACACTGTCTCAAACCAAAGCAGAACTGACAGGGCCTCTCTCATCAATGCAAAGTGCACCTTCCTGTCCTCAAAGAGGACTCAAATATGATTTTTATGAAAATTACTCTAAGGGAATACAGAAAGCACAGTCCTTACCAGTATCTAAATCCATTTGGTGAGGAAGGTAGTTCTTGTCCAGGAAAAGCAGGGAATGTTTATTGTATGATAGAACTACTGTAAAACCAAGTCTTTTTTCCTGGTTTCATCTCCTGAAGAGCATCTTCCAAACTTGACTGAAGATTTTTCTACTGCTCCAGCAAAACTTCATCATTCAACTTCAGCAAGGGGAGAAGGAAGTTAAGCCAGAGCAGATCCAGTCTCGTTAGAGCACACTGCACTACTTATCCCAGGCACTCCAACCAGTACAGGCTTTACAGGAATGTTCCCTTCCCCTTGTTCAGGACACTGGGATCTCCTTTCTCTTACACTGACCCTCTTAACAACAGAACGTGACTTGCTACGAAGTAAGGTGATTTTTACTGTTTCAGGTTATTTTTGTTGTTGTTGTTCTTGCTCTGGGCTTTTAGTTAAGCTTCCTGGTGTGGTCCTACCATTGATTTTCCAGCTCAGCCTAAAGCTTTTTCCCCATAAAACTTGTAAAAAACTTTCCTCACCTAAGTTTTGCCAGCTTTGGCTTCATGTACCTTCACATCTGCAGAGATGAGAAGGGATTTCCTATGCATTTAGCAGGACACTTGCTCCATTGTACCTTTCTTTGGAGCTGAGGAAAAGAAAAAGATGCTGACTCTGTTTACTAACCAGAAGGCCACGTGCCTGATGTCCTTCAGGACACGCACATTTATACCTTGCTTTCAGAAACAGCCTTTTTGTGCACAACGTTATGCCTGAGCTGTGGACAAGTAAGGATGTTTCTGATCAGCAACTCCAGAAGATACTTCCATTCCTGGCCCACAGTTAAAATCTGTTAAAGGCCAAAGGAAAAACAGCTGCAGAATCACCGTTCTTTCACCTCACTCTGCTTTAACAAGGAAGAAAATGTTGAAAAACAGGAAGAAAGCTGAGTACACATGGACCCTGTAGGTGTTTCTGCACTGTGGAAGCCACTGTTTCTGCAGTAACAGCACAGCACCTTTTCTGTCACTCTGGGGAATTATTTCTTACTGAAATATAACTCCAATTCGTGCCAGGTTTATTCTGTGAGAGAATGATCTCGTGATACTGTTTTCATGTTCAGTTGACGAACTTGACAGAGTAAAAGATTATATATAAACATTAACATACAATGGTAGCATAGGATCTACTTCCAACCTATCTGTCAGAACCCAAGCTCCTGACTACACTTTTATTTAGTAAAACCGTATTGTAATAAAGAATTGTAGTGCAATTTCTGCAGTAGGAATTCTGTATTTAAATTTCACACCCTTCAAGATGTGTCTGCTGGGACATCACCATAAACAAGAAGCATTAGGAATGTGATGGCCTGTTTTATTAACAGGGAAATAATTGCAAGGGACATGATCAAAGTGCCTTGATGAACATATATAAAGAAATTTGCACTAAAGCTGTTTGAAGAAGAAATCATTCTAATTTGTCTCTCAAAAGATACAAGCCAATGCTTTGGCATTTTTTTCCTGAAAAGGATGTTATTTCAAAGCTTCTATCTCATACCTAATAACAAACCTTAAAAGGAGGAAAATTTAACTGAAACTCACCTGCACAGCCAGTGATTGTATGAACTGCCACTTTCACATCATCTACATGGATTTAGTTGATCTTTTAGAAGAATCCTGAATGGAGTGGGACAGCCTAAAAACATGAATAGGAGCACTACAAACCTGCAAGCAGAAACCCCTGCTCTGGTGACTCCTCTGTATCAATTAGACTGAAAACTGCAAGAGGAGACTCAGTATTATCAAACTCTAAGTGATTGTGTAAATACTACGGACAAGAGCAAACCTTACTGGAATAACATCTGGATTTATGGAGCCTTTTACATGGAAAAAAATATTCCTTTTGCCAAAGTAATCCTCCCCCCATACTGAATCAGCCTCTGTTGCCAGGGGATGAGTTATTTTTCCATGTCTGCAATGCCTTCAAGCACAAGTAGTGCCACTGAAGTATTTGAGACTGGCCCTTTTCCACTTCTGTCTCAAAGGGGAAGGCTCTCAAAGCAAAGTGCCTATTAAGGATTAAGCATAAGCAGGTGCTGCTGAAGACTGTACCTCAGAAGATGGGATTGATCTATTCTGGATCTAAATCTGGATATCCCACTAGCTTCAGCAGAGTACAGCTGCAAGGAGCAGACTGTCACACTGAAAGAGATACAAGATTCATAAACCACTTAATGCATCCTTACTGATACACAGAACTGAAATTCAGATGAATGAGGCTGATTTTTAAAGTGTTTGAAAGGATACTAAAATCATTACAAGGTTTTTCCTTTAAAAAGTCTTTTCTTATGGTACAAGTGCTAAAATGTGATGTCCTTCTGGTTCATATCTTCTAGATTTTTTGTTGACTTACTGAATACTGTTCTCCTTGTTTCTGATTGTTTTATCAAGAGATGTCCATTGTCTTAAAGGCACATTAAGTGGAAGAAACTAAAGCTCCAGAAAAACGACTGATTTGGAACAAATTATTTTAGAAATTCATAGACTGAAAATATTCAGATAACTCTTGGGGTATGAGTGCAATTTTTAACACAGCCTGGTAGTGTTGCATGTTTTGCTGGTTAGCTGTGTTAAATACTGTTGGGTAGTGGGATCCATGTCATGCAAAGTCTGGAAACGTTTGTTGAATAAACTGAGACACAATAAACAGATAAATGCTACAAAAAGACTTAAAATTCTTCAAGCTGCAGAAGTTACATAACTGCCCTTATTGGGAGGATGTTTGTGTGGGGATAGCAAGAACAGTGAACCACAGCATTCTGTCACCTTCCCTTTATTGTCATATCTCCATCCAGCCCCCTTGAGTACAGGGGAGGAAGAGAAAGCATCTGCTTGCAAAGCCACATATTCCAAAGAAAATATTCCATTTCAGAAAACTAGT
Organism: Oriolus oriolus; assembly: GCA_013400235.1. NCBI lineage: Eukaryota > Metazoa > Chordata > Aves > Passeriformes > Corvidae > Oriolus > Oriolus oriolus. The sequence continues at coordinate 215,061 of VXBT01005390.1, read as the reverse complement.
GGCAGGAGACTTCATACAAGTGTAGGATAGTAAGGCAGAGCTCAAATCTTTTTCCTGCTCAGCACCATTTAGTTAAGAAAATCCATGGAATCACTAAGGAATTTCTACTGTATATCAAGTATTGCAAAGATTTCTGAAAAGGTACAACAAAAGTAGGCAGAAGATGCAGATTACAAACAACTCACAGAGAACAAAGGAGAGTTTATTACAGTGTCTTACAAGAGCTCTTCTTCCTCTCCCTCACTCCTAAGAATTACTGTAGGAAGCTTGCATTTGAAGGCAACATGAAGTGGAACAGCTTTTTACACTGCACTGCTCTCCGTGAGGAGATGAACCCTCTTCCCTATGCTCAACAGGTGCTTCCATATTTATTTTTTCCAGCAGTCTGTCATAACAGCTCGAGAGGCTGGGGAAGTGCCAAGCCACTCCTGAAACAATCCACTCTTTCAGCAGCCTTGGGGAAGAAAGGTGTGATCTCTGTTCTGGCTTTGTAAGTTCACTTACAAGAGATATAAAGAGAAAATGAATGGTTTTGCAAGACAAAAGTGATCAGTGCCAGTTTTCAAACTGAAACATATGGTACCACCATGTCACGGGACCTATGTGATGTCCTGTCTCATTGCAACAGAGCTGGTCTAAGTCAGATCAAATGTCCTTGTGAAAGCTGCAAGATGCCTCTTTATTATGATGCACCTCCAAAGCAGATCCAGTGCTCGGGTCCTTCAGATGTTACAGGATTGCTCATGTTATGCAAGTACTACACAGTTCTTTAAAAATGTATATATATACTTGCTGTAACAACTGAAAACAGTTAATTTACTACCCATAGCTATTTAAACACAGAAATTTAAACAGCCTTCATTCCTGATCTCCTGGATCAGGATCACTTTCTACAGTTAACACTCTGGGTGTCCAACAGCAGCTCTCACTCCACATGAACACACAAACTCCTATAGCAACAGGCACAGATGAAAACTTTAAAAAGAAAAAATAACCAAGATGANNNAAAATAACCAAGATGAAAAAAAAAAAAAAAATCTCACTTCAAGCAGCTTTATAATGCAGGAGTCTGATTAAAGTGGAGATAGTAAAACAGGCAGCAAGACTGAGATGTGACAGTCATTTTACCTCTGCTCATGACTGCATCGAAGGCACACCGATGACCTTTGAGCCAGTTCAGAAGCTGTCCTTTATCTGTGAAAGTTCAAGTCAATTGTGCTTTGAATAAATACTTCTCTGTAGTTACACTTGAACTGCTGCATTATATACTAGAAATACAGAAAGTGTCCATGCACAGCCCTGAAGCACTTTGAGTATAGCCCTTGCCAGGTCAACTCATGGGTCACAGAGGTCGTAGGCATCACCAGCACACAGAGATGGCAGGCACACTCCCACAGAGACACCAGAGCGCCACTGGCCAGACGGAGAATCGGAATGGAAGAAGGATGGAAAGCAAAACTTGCTTGTAGGAGTTCAGCATTCAAGGTTACAGCTGCAGAACCCCGACCAAGCTATTGTGATAACTGGCAGGAGCCTCTGCTAGGACAAGTTCCCTACTTGGGAGTTCACGGATGGAGTCTAACAGGACTCTTCAAGGAATAATTCAGAGAGCAGCTGAGCTAGTTATTGGTCATTTGTCTTGTTCATTTGTGGTTGTCACTGTGTTCATTCTTAAAAACCCCTCCCTTAAGCTTTAACAGAAAAAAAAAAAATAATCAAAAAATCCAGTGCTTAAGACAGAGACCAGCAACTGAATTTTGTAAGGCTTTGGGCTGACTCTTACTGGAACACAGCACTGCTTATAACCAATGGGCTTCCCAGTGCCCTCGGCACACTCAGTACAACAAAAGCTGTACAGATCACAGCAACCCTGAGGTAATAAAAGTATAAAGGAAGAGATGGAATAAATGTGAGATATGTATGATAACCTTGCCACCTAGAAGAGATTCTGAGAAGGACACTCTTGCTAATTACACAACAGGAGCAGCAGTGGAAAAAAAAATAAGAGTCAGTATATTTGTGTTTTTCCTTTGTTTTACACACACACTCCCCTTAATTGGTATCCGTGCAGGCTTCCCTGCAAAACTGTCACTAGTGTTAAAAATCAGATTCTTTATAGTCTGTCTTTTTGTCTGTACAAAGTACAGTTGGAATTGATTTTGATCTCCCAAACTCACTGTAGAAAGGAAAGTCTTCCTCTCCCTTCTGTCTAAGTCACCCCATCCTAGTTCCCCTCCCTCCTAAGAAGTTTGTAAGAATTAAAAGCCCTAATTAAACATGATCAACTTGGAGATTAGTTTTGTCATCTTCTTCCAAAAAAGAAAAACCCGAACAAAAAAAACAAAACAAAAAAGCAAAAAAACAAAACACACAATCAATGCCTCACCCACCCCATAAACAATAGTTTCATTTAAAAAAATAAATAAATAGTGTGTATATTTCATGCTGAAAAAAAAGTCACAGAAAGGATTCATTTTTGGTTTTCCCTCCCCCGAACACGACACCAGGCATTTTCTCCCCCCTCCCCTGACGTAGACACGATGGTACATCCAACCATGTGCCTCTGTGTTCAAAATGAGTTTCTACTCCTGCACGGTCCCACATGCATCAGGGAGCATCCAGCTTAGCTGCTAAAGCAGAGCAAAGGCTTTCAGGTTTTGGGTATGGTCCCTGCCTGTTCCTTTGGTCCGTCTGTTAAAAGGCTCCTTGCTGCTCCCAGGTCTCTGCTCTTGTCTGTCTCGGTTAAAACGCGCCCTGGTCCCCACGTTCCCGGTCACTGGAGCTTCGTACCCAGCTTGCGCTGTCTGTTCCTGCAAGGCAACACAGCACAGGTGACACAGGGGACCCCAACCCCATCCCAGGGGGCTGCAACAAACCAGGGGGGAAATACGGGAGGATTAAAGTAAGGCTCTGCTTAGCTCCACACAAAACTAAAGGGCCCCTGCCATACCCACCAAGCAGAACAGCCCTTCCCACTCTCCACGCTCCCAGAACATCCACCCCCCATCTTCAGTGTACACAAGCTCACACGTGGACTCAAGATTATAAACAACTGCTTGCAAAAACCACTGGTGAGGGAGCTGAAATGCTACTTAAATGAGATTAAGTTCTTGAATCACACTCTCTCCAGACTCACCTCTCAGATGCAGTCGTTAACCCACAACTTGCTATTTCTTTCCTCTGAGCTATTCTACCCACAGCAGCTGAAAATTATCAGCTATGTATCAGAAAATTAATTAATAACTGCATCTGAAAGGTCAGAGCAGCAACAGCTCCTCCACTCCCAACAGAACTTACCTTGCTTCTGCTCTCGTGACTGTGTATTCAAACCACAGGATGTTAGGAATGAGGCTGGTATCTCGGATTAAAAAGAACTCTGAAATTGGCCTGAAAACAGTGGTGCAAAGGGGGAAATAATTACACTTTCTGCACTGCAACTTTGATTTAAAAAAAAAAAAAAAAGGCACAAAACCTGCTCTAGTTACCAATACTATTCTATCACTTCAGGCTGGGAATAGGATTCTTCGTTACATTTAATCAAGAACTTTTTTTCCCCCCTTTCCTTATACTGTATCTTCAGACTACATTACATGTAAATGGCTCTGCAATTTTACTAGGTCATTAGACATTCATTAAGAAAGGTCTGCTGTTCATCTTGCAAAGCTCCCTCCAGCACTCTGCCACACCTCACAGCTTTAGTAGGGTTTTACAAAACGTAGCAGTTTCCCCACCCTTATCAAGGACACATGATCCTTTGTATATATGCATGCACAAGAAAACGTGGAGGAACAAAGTAGGTTACACAACAGCCAGTATGCAAAAGTGGGACAGAGCCCAGGAATTCTCATTTCTAACATCCATAACAAACCTCCATGGAATAAAGAGACTTACCATGCAGCTATCCTTGGGAAGAGGGGAGTTAGGATCTCTTGTGTGAAGGCAAACCAGGCTATGGCCATGATGCTTCCTGCCACACCTCCATATAGGACTTGGCTCCAGGTGTGGTAAAGCAAATAAACCCTGCAGTGGAAGAGAAGAGTCACCAGAAAGGCTTTAAAACAAAAGGAGGCAAGACTCAGGAACTGAAGTGTCACTGGACCCACAGATGGTGTGAGCAAGTTACCTTCCAGATGCTGAAAGTGGGTGTCTTTTTTAAGTAAAAAGCTGGCAAAAATAGTGGGGGTGGGGGGAAACTGAGAAAAATTCTTCCCTGCTACAGCAGTTTCAGCTTGGAGCACTTCCAGTTTGAGCTTAACTCAAAAACCCTCCACATTCTCCTTCATCCATCTTTGGATCAGCTGAAGAACTAATACTGTTAGTTCCCACAAGAGACTTTTCCAAAGCCAGTAACAGGACAAGTCCCCTCCAGGACACCAAAGCTGAGGCTTAAAGGCTTTTAAGAACATGGACAACATTTTTTTTTCATTTTGCTGCTCTCCAATGGGACAGGCACAGAGGCTGCATGACCAGTGTGCTCACTGTGACTCCAGCCACTCAGAGCTGCACTGTTGGCCTGTTATATGTGTGCACAAGCTACGTTCAAAACCATTTTCATCCATACATATCATTATGATCATCTTATCTGACCCTCTGTCTAACACAGGCCACTTGATTTCCTCTAATTTTGTTTTAATTAGACCATATACCTCTGACAAATTTGTCCTGTCAGAATTTTAAAATAATTAGTAGCAAGTAATCAGCTGTAGTGTACAGTGAACTGTGCCAACAGGTAATTACTTTCCTGTGGAAAATGTGACCCTATTTCCAGCTTGAATTTGTCTGTTTTTCCAATCACTGGAGCTCACTTTACATTTAATCTACTAAAGAGAAAAAAAAAAAATCATGATCGAAGTTCTATTTTCTTTTTTCATCTTAACACAACTAAATCTTGCAAGCCAAACAGCTATAAATATTTTGATTAACTAATGCTCAAGCAAAACAATGAGATTGATCAACTGTAGCAATCCACATGCTGCAGATGCTGGTGTGCCAAGGCACAGGGCAATGCTTCCGCGATATTAGTGCTGGAAAGGGCGAGGCAGCGAGGCTGGAGCATGCCAGTGGAGCCCATGGGGAACTGGCACAAGCTCAGCTGATTTGGGGTTTTACAAATGCTTCTGTGAAGCACCACACACGTAGCACCTTTGTTTATTGGGTCTCACGGCAACACTTCTACAAAGCCCTGACTCATACAGTGCAGTGGAGAATTAGGAGGGAAAGGCAGGATAAGGAATGCCAGGGCTGCTGGCTGGGACAGGCCACGGGGCTGTATGAGAGCAGAAGACAAAAAGGTGCTCCATACCTACTATATGAGACTAGCAAAGCCACTGTGACGAGGCAGATGGACAGCACATGTCGCCATAGTAAATCCAGAAACCTCGCGTTGTTTGTTTGGTGCATTCTGAAAGAGATGGAGAGCCATTAGCACAGGGCAGGGGGCTGAGCAGTCCTGACCTCCCTCCCTCTGAAACCCCAGGAAAGCTCTACTCCAGTGGGGTCATGGGCAGCTAGATCCCATCCCAGCAGCAATCTGTCCCATTGGCAGCAGTTAAAGAGCAGCCAGGAAGCCACACGTGTGTCTCTCCAACTGTGAACAGGGATTGCTGCGGTGGAAGGCAGGATGCTCACACTGATGTGAGAGGCACGTGCTGAGCATATCCAGCAGGGAGCCAAGAGTCCCTCCACTGTCCACAGAGCCAGGAGGAACTGTGAGTTTTGTCTTCCTCCACACATAGAGCCACAAGACAAAGCCATGCCCCAGGAAGAATTTTGTTAAAGTACAGCACGTAAATCCAGTCCTTGGTAAGGGAGGTGAACTAAAAAGTCGTGCAAGTGGACAGCTGGTATTACCCAAAAGGCTGTAGATAACCCCACTGAAACTGAGACAAAAATGAGAAAGGAGCTCTTAATTTCTCTTCCTCATCCCCCACCTCTTCCCTCACACTGGAGCACCATCACAGCTTAGAAAAAGAAAATTGGGAGACCTTTACCCTGACAGGTAAAAGGAAGCTCACTCACACCCTCCAGTTTTCAGCCATGGTAACTCCAGCCCTACATTCAGATTGAGACAGACATGCTCCAATCCCACCCAAGCCACAATAAATTGTGCAGGTCCTCAGATTTAATGCCATTATCCCACTCAAGCGGCACCCAGCAAAGGAGCCACGCATTTCAGGTGTTTCAACATATTAACAGCCATAACTTGACCTGGAATTTTTACCTTAAATAAAGGAACAGAAAGGAATAGACAGAGAAAAACCACATGAATTGGGAGTGGCTGGATGGCATCCCATATTTTGTGGTCACTGTTGAATGGGCTTCTGGGAAGAGAAGAAAGAATACAGTCAAGGTATGGTCAGCAGCTGGAACACTCCAGATGTGAAGCCAGACCACACTGCTGGAGCATGCACAGAGTTCACATGACACGTCCCTGCTCAGGTGGCTCTGCCAGCCTTTTTACACCCAAACATCCACAGTCATCGTGAGGCAAAGGGGAAAAAACCCTCTAACCCCCCACAGTCAGCATTCCACCCAAAACTCCCCCGACACCACCACACTCATGGTCCATACCCTACCTTCGCACGGCCGAGGCTCCCGGATTACATTTTTTATTAACCAGTTCACTCCCTCGTTGAACACCAGCCCTCCCAAGAAAGAGATCTGTGAAGGCAAGACAGCTGTGTCATCCCCTCTAAAAGATCTTTCTACTTACCAGGCTCTCTCTGTTGACAAAACCCCAAACATTATGTTTCTAATTTCTTTTTTTGACTACTAGAGTTAAAACCAACGGCTTCCAAATTCTATACCTGAGGAAGAAAAGCATTTATTTTCAGCTCACTTTCTATTTGGCAACACATTGTGTATATGCAGCTTTTCAGCAGCTGATACACAGAAAGGCAAAAATGACACAGTAGGGCACTTCTGCCAAGCACCTTGCACCAGCAAGTGCAGAAAGTGACCTTTTTAATAGGGCAGGTTTTCGGGAATCGGCTTTTCCCGATGACCAACAGGGGGAGTGCAGACACTGCTATTTGGGTAAATAGTTTAAAACAAAGGTGACTTTTTAGGCTTTCTGGCTTTTCCCTCTATGAGTATTTTCATCTTGAAGCTGCTGTCTTCAGTCTAAGATGAATTCACATTCTGAGCAAAGCCAGACCCAGCAGCATTTATTTTTACTCTTCAACTCCACAGTTCATACACCTCCCCTAAATTAGTCCTGCTGCTGTGATCGAATTCCCAGCTGGTGATGACACTCTGCCTCCTTAACACTCAGTCCCATTCCACATGATGAAGCAATTCTTCACTCCACATCCCAAGCCACAGATCGGGCTGCTGCAAGTCAGCCAGTGTCTCTCTCCAGCCCAGTGGTCACTTCCCACACAAAGAACTGGGAATCAGCCTCAACACTCGTCTCGTTACCAACACCAAACAAGTCCCTCTATTCAGAAACCTACAAATCTGTGCAATAGTTACTCTGGCTTGTTCTCTCTTTCGGGCCAACACGAAACCTTTGAGTTGCCAGAACTGAACAGCTGCCTTTCCTAGTTAAAAGTCCTATTCCCAGGTCCCCTGGGCCACTGGTTCCCAGGACACTGTGGCCCTACATTTGAAATGTGCTGTCAAAATCCTTTCAGTGGCTCCTGTTTTATCTGTTTACTGAGGGCAGATGTTACTAGAGGTTTATACATCCTAGAGGGAGTTCATCCATTACACTGATTCCCAACTAACTGGCAGAGCAGATAGAAAGCATTATAAGAATTTGGACAGAAATAAGTCACTTCTGCCCCTGTTATTCAACTCACATTTGAAAAGCAGCCCTTAAAGACAGATCCACTCCCTTGGAAAGCTGTAGGTTTTATTTTTAACCCCTTTTCTGCCTCAGCAGTTCAAAGAAAGTGCATCCTCCTGAGTTACACGCACCATTTCCTGCATATGCTGCCCAGTGCTATGATACTACTGCATCTTGGGAGTGTTCTCACTCTGCAGCAGCATTCTGTACTTCCTCAGACATCTCCCTCGATGGTTCTGGACAGATAATGTCCAAAATACACCACAGAGTAACACAGAAGTCAGCAAAGGCTGAGCAGCCTTTTAACCTGGTACGGGTGCTAAGTGTCTCCTGCTGTTCCCTGACAGGAAGATGCCTTTCCTAAGCTTGCTCCTTATAGAGAGAAAAAGAAGTGTGAATACAGGAGCCCCAGGTGACAAAGACTTCTGTAAAAAGGAGGGGCTGGGAAGGGAGAGAAGGACTCACCGTGTGAAGCTCTCTCTTGAATATGATGAGTGTTACAAAGCCAACAATAATGAATATTGGACCAAGACTCAAATAAGCTAAAAGCTGGCCAGAGAAATCACCTGGGGAAACAAACAAGAGAAACAAATCAGTTGGAACTTCACAGGTACTTGCCTGCCACCCCAGTGTGGGTCATTCAGAGCCCTGAATCACAGAGCACAGGGGCAAACTCAGCACTGCAGCAAGTCCCCGTGTTCCAGAGTGACAGAGGAGCCAAGGCAGGGAGACAGTAGTGCTTCCATGCAGGTTCAAAATCAGGGATGAAAGGAGCCTAGAATCGTTCAGCAGGGATTACTGCCACCCCATTTACAACAATAACCACGGGTGTGGGCCCAGAGCCACTTTAATCCAACATAAGCACAGGCTGCTGTAAAAGAGGCAGCATCTTTCCCTTCCGCTTGTTCCTATTTCCTCTCTGTGCCAGCAAACACTCCCCAAACAAATCCTTTCCCACTCCCTCACTAAAATGGGTTAGTTTTCAGCTGGATCAGCTTCCTAATCTGTCTCACCATGTGTCTGCACGAACACTAGCATTATCAAAATGGGAAGGAAATAAATAGCTAAACACAGCAGGAGATGTCAGGGAAATAAAGGAGACTCTGCCTTTTTAACCAGTAGCCCACTTGTACCACACAGAAGGGGATTTGGGGCTCCAACCCAAATAATTAACTAGTCTAGTTATCCCCCAGGGAGAATCAGGGAGCAGCAATGGGACCTCAGAGGGGTCATAAGGTCCCTCAAAACCTTTATCCTGAACTACAACAGACACAGAAGTGGGCAGCAACAGTAAGGAGCAGCTGTGCATTTTGATCCAAGTTTCTCTTGCCTCTCTTCCCAGAAAAGGGACACATACAGAAGTATTTGGGGAAAAGATGCCAGCACAAATTCCAAGGAAACAAAAAACTATCAGAGTAATTTTGCTCCAAGATCAGCAATTCGTATCAGAAGAGCAAGAACTGTCTGCCAAAAAATCTTTAAACACAGAAGTCCCCACAAACTTGTTGTATGAACCCAGTGAGCATCAGAAGAGATGGGTGCTTTGTGTATTGGTTCTCAGAGACCAGATCCTCTATACCCCATCACTGAACACACAAGGATCAGCCCCCACATAAATTTGTCCTTCTTCCCTCCTCTCAAAAGGAAACAGGATGCCTTTGCAAGGCTGAGCATTGGACTCATTCCTAGATCAATTCCACTGCAAGATACTGAGTCTCCCCAACCCACACACCCACATTTCAAAGCAGCACTTGGTGAAAAGGACTTTAACCTCAGCCTCTGAGTGCTGGAACTGATAAAAAAGAAGTTATTTCCCCTTTACAACAAAGTTCATGCTGCTGATGTTATTACCACATAGTTGTGGTTACATCAGGTATAGTACAAAGAAGCCTCCGGAATTCCAAACTCTGGGTTAAATTTGGGAACCAGCAACATCATCAGCAAGGATTATTAGCAGGAGTTAGGTGGAATGAGGAAGATTTGGAGGACAAAATCCCCAAGCACACTGCGTTTCCACTGAAGTAAGGTTCTACTTTGGTTTTAACCTGAAAAGCGTTGGAAGACGCTGAATTTTAAACTTTTCTTGTTCCATAAGGCAGGTTTGTCTTGCATCAGGTGCATTCCAAATACTACCAAAGCAATGGATTATGGTAACACAAAGGGGAAGTAAGTGACAGTAACAGTTACCTGGCAATAGAGAATCAAGCCCCTTATGGTTTTGCACAAACCACAAACTCTCAACAAAATGAATTTTGTCATCAGTGATGAGGGAATTCATGAGACAAGCCACCTTGTCAAGAGACAATTAAACTACCCTGAAAGCCTTAGGAATACTTTCCAATAGTCTCAACTCCAGCATTACCAAATGAAGAGAGTTCATCATCAAGAGATCACCATGTTTCAGATCATTCCCTCTGTTAATCCACGGTACATAAAGGCTTAGCACTTCCAGACTAAAAGCCATAATTTTTTCAAGTAGAAACCAAACCAGATTATTTATCTTCTCAGGGGGTTCTATTTCTTGTGCAGATGGTGAAAAGGTACTTAAGCAAGTAGTCTTTTAATTTAAATAGGATCAGCAGTAGCAAACTCAAAATCCTCTGCTATGTGATAACATTCCCAATAAATCAAATCACTCAGACTTCACAGGCACACAACCCACACCTGAGTGGGGAACCAGATACCACCTCACCCAGATGTGCCTACAGGCACCAAGTTCCTTACTCCATCTTAACATAAAAGCTCCTCAAGTATTTCAGCTGTCCATTTAAAGCAGAGCAGATATCCCTAATAATACTTCATGTTCCTGAGGCTAATGGCAATTAGACAGAGTCACATTCCGAAGCCACTTCTTCTGTGGGAGGAGGCAAATAAACAGCTGGGCACTAACTGAAGGCAGCACTGGAGCTGCCCCAGGAACACGCTAATGCCATCACAAACAGACCTGCTGGATCAGCAGCTCAAGGCAGAGCTGCAGTGAGTAAAGCAGCTCTGAAAGGACTGGAAATCCCCAGTGGAGGAGGCAAAGTGAGCTCTGAGAGAAAGGCCAGCACTGCTCAGCGCGCAGTGCTCCAGGGGCCTTGGAGCGTGATTACTTCTGTCACTCCTGTCTCCTCTCACGCTCCAGTGCGCTCCGAGACTTATTCCCAGGGAAAGGAGACGTGCAGGAGAGCCACAGTTTAAAGTCCAGACAGATCTAGCAAGCAGCAACCCCCCCACACCGTTTTTTAGAAAAATTAATTTTCCTTTAATTTACTAAACTTGGGAATTTTAAAGCGGTTCCTCCAACCAGTATGAAGAGAGACAAAATCTCTGCAAAAATGCAAAAGGCGAATCTACTTAATATACATCTTGGGTTTCATTTAGTTTTAAATTCTGCTTTTTTGAAGTCCAGCTTTTCCTGGACATTATTTGGAGCTCAAAATGCAAAATTAAAGGATGCAACTACCTCATCTTTGGGCAGCCAAGAGATAAGTACGTGCAGCACTATACATAGCTCAGACACACGCTATTTTTTTTTTCAGCCTTCATTCAGCATCTACTTCTGCTCCAATTCAACATTTTACCCAGCATCCTGTCGGTGGAAATATCTGAGCTTCACCACATCTACTTAACCTGTATAGGATGTAAAAATGTGAATCAACAGCCCCCAACCACATCCTACCACAAGACTGAGCTTTGCCGCCGCCACTTCCTATTGAAGGATCTATTTGTGGCACTGCCGCTGGTCGTGTGTTCTTGGCTAAGTGCATGTGTGCAATTTGCACAGACAACATGCAGTGTATGTGTGTCATGGGCATATTCATCACTAAATATTCACGATATAAAAGAGTCCTTTCCTCTGCTTGTGCATATCCCCGTAACACGAGCTGTGGGACAGCAAAAATATCTGCAGGAGGCTTTAAATTATGGCATAAAGGCAGGAATCAGACATAACTTCTGCAGGGAGATTAAACATAAACCCTGCATTAAAGCAGCCAAACAAGAGTGGGATCTGCTTCTTCCAAGAGATATTGCTTAGCTCTTGGAATTAGCCCTGACTCGTGAGTTCCCACCCTGCACAGAAGCACAGGAGGGTTATCAGAACAAACATTCCTATAGGAGCTGCATGTGCTGACACTGAACAGCAACAAGAACTGCTGAGCTGAAGCACAGACACAGCACCAGCACCTTTGAACCTCTTCACCCACAGGTTGATTCTGCACACATGCAACTCTGCCTGGCTGTAGGAAACATCCTGGAGAAAGTGGGAAAACGGGAATATTCTTTGTCATTCTGCAGAGAAAAAGTTCGGCACATCAGGTTTTTCTCCTTAAAGAATTTGTCCAGTGTGAGCAGTCCAGAAAGTCCCAGAGCTCTAAGAATCCCAGCTGCACTGAAGAGAGGAAGTTTTCTTTCTTTTCTCCAAGTAATTAAAAAAACCCCAAACAAACCAGGAACTCAATGTTTCTCCAGTGAAACTCACCCTACAGACAGGAAGTCCCTGAAGATGAGTTTTAAGTCTGCAGCACAAAGTCATCCCATGCAAAGCAATGTATACGGGAAAAAACAACCCTAATTATACTCATGACACAACAGAATTTAGTTCAGTTGTTATCAAACAAAAACCCTCAGACTTAGTGTGTGCCAATACCTTCAGAGTAGCATCCAGTGCTCTGCAGCAGCCAAAACGGCAAGAAGATTTTTAAGAGCACAACAGAAGTTACTGTTACAGCACTACAAAAATTTATTATGCAATTCTGGTGTCACCAGCTAAAAAAGGAGAGTACACACAGAAAAGACAAATAGAATGGGGGCAAAGATAAGTATGCGATAGTAGCCATTCAGAAAATATCAAATAAATCAGATTTTCAGCTGACAAAGGAAAACAGATGATACAACAGTTCTATGAAGTCATGAATTACATGGAGAAATTGACAGCAAACAATTGCTGCCTCTCACTGCACACGAGAGAGTGTTTGATGAAATTACTGAGCAGTGGACTTAAAAACAGAAAAGAAACAACAACCACATTAAGCTACAAAGCTCAGTGCCAAAGATACTGTGAGATCCAAAGCAGAAATGGATTCAAAGAGCAATTAGACATACAGCTTTTACACATCCATCAAAGGACTTAACAGTCCTGATGCAATCACCAGCTCATTACTGGAAGGACATAGGGAAGAAGGATTATTCCTGCCTACCTGCCAGCAACCTGACACTATGCCAGTTCATTCCTTGGTCTCACCAAAGCAGAGCTGCTAATATGAAATGCTCCAGGATCAAAAAATTCTGAAAGCAGCATCAGGATGATATTTTTACAGACTGTCCTCTGCAGCAGCGTGCTTTAGCACACCCAGGCAGCACTGCCATGGCTGATTTTTTTCTCCCTGTGTTTAATCCTAACATTCCCTATGGGTAGTATTTCAGTCAGGTCTCCAAGATTCCATTCCTCAGACCAGTCTGTAGTTGATTACCACAGCATTCATCTGCTGTTTCTCATTTATTTTGCTCAAAGTGGACATCACAGAAAGCCCTGGAGAGCTGTGCAGCCACACAAGCAACTAAGGATGGATTTGATGTATCACTATTGATAAGGAAACATAAGATCAGGACAGGAGGCACCCTTCTGGAGATACCTCTCCCCTTCACAATTAGAAGCAGAAACCCAAATCCAGGGTTTGTCTGCCAGACAGAAATCAGCAGTGACACCTTTTTACCCCATCCCAGGGAGTGGGATCGTCACCCGCGGCAGATGAAAGCTGGGGAGACAGCAGTTCTGCACTGGAAATCTTTGAAGATGTGAGATTTCCACAGGCAGTTGCCACAGCGGCTCAGCAGCCTCTGGGATCAGCCAAGAGCCGAAGCTGTTTGCCACAGAGCAGTGCACGACATGCCAAGACAGCTTAATAATTGATGTTGGTAAAAGCAGGATCTATTTCTCGTTCCGACCCCTCTCAGCAGCACAAGGCTACATTAACTCCACTGTGCTGAGCACGCTGCCAACATCACTGCTTTATAAATATACATTATCTAGAAGCTTTATGGACCTGGATTTTAGATGTGCACAAGCTGAATGTAAACAGCTTTCTAAATAATGTTAAGAGCACTTTCCCCAAATCCAGGTAAAAGCATCAGACCTACCATCTTACTGCAAGTCATTTGTTTTAGACCAAAGTGTTGTCTACCTGGACTTAGTAAAGCCTTTGACACCGCTTCCCATAACATTCTCCTGGAGAACATCCATGGCTTGGATGGGTGCTCTGTTTTTCGGGTAAAAAACCTGTACAGGCCTAGACTGGCGGGGAATGGAGCTAAATCCAGCTGGGGCTGTGCACCAGAGGTGTTCCCCAGGGCTCAGTTCTGGGGCAGGTTCTGTTTCATATCTTTATTCATGACCTGGAAAAGGAGAGCGAGTGCACTCTCAGACAGGTCACTGACGACACCAAGTCCCCCTGTGCTGGACACTGCTAAGGCCCCATCTCAACTCCTGGGGTCAGTTTTGTGCCCCTCACAACAAGAGAGACATTGAGGGGCTGGAGCATGTTCAGAGAAGGGAACAAAGCTGGGGAAGGGTCTGGAGCACCAAGAGCGGCTGAGGGAGCTGGGGGGGGAGCTCAGCCTGGAGAAAAAAGGAGGCTCAGGGGGGACCTTCTGGCTCTGCATAACTCCCTGACAGGAGGGGGCAGCCAGGGGCAGGTCAGGCTCTGCTCCCAGGGAACAGGGACAGGAGTAGAGGAAACAGCCACAAGTCACACCACGGGACATCTAACTTGGATATTAGGAAAAGCTTCTTCACAGAAAGTTTTATCCAGCCCTGGCACAGCTGCCCAGGGCAGCGGTGGACTCCCCATGCCTGGAGGCATTTAAAAGCTGTGTAAATGTGGCATTTGAGGATGTGGTTTAGTGGTGGCCTTGGCGGTGCTGGGGGAACAGCTGGCCTCGGTGATCTCAGGAGCTTCTCCAACCTAAATGATTCTGTGAAAATAAATTAACAAACTTTTATACCCCCAGCTGTTCTATTGTTTTAGTCCTTTGTCGCCACTTTATAGGCTTTCATAAATACATATTTTATCCAAGATAAACACAGTGCCCATCCCCTCCATACATAACCCTAAGCTGGGTGGTGATTTACCCCTCCACACAATCGTCTCCTCCCTTTGCCTGTTTAAGGGCTCTCAACGCAGAGAGAAAATAATCAGGTTATGTCACATTGCTCAAGATCTGACAGATAACCTTTGTGCAGTGATTTCCACCACCTTCATTTCCCAAACCAATCCAACAACTGGAGCACAGGACGCTCCGTGTATACCGCCAGGTTCAGATAAGGAGATAAGATACAAAAATGAATATATCAGTGCTACTGGCAAGATTATTCCCCATCTCTCCCAAACTGTCACATTAATATATTTGAGAAGGGGGATGGCAGAAGAGCTTACCATGTGGAGGAAAATGCAAGACAGAAAAGGAAATGCCAGTATTTCACATAAAGCATCACAGAAAACCATGAAACAGCCATAAGGGAGAGGGCCAAGAAATAACATATCTCCAGTGCCAGGTATTTTTTCAGTGTTGTCACATTTCAAGTCTCCTAGCTAAATGGGCACTTTCAACCCAGAAGATCCCTAAGCACTTTAAAAGCTTTAGGAATTGCGCTACTGAGAGGAGCTTTCATCAGGAACTAAAATCCAGCTGTTGAAACAGGACATACTGCAACACTTCATGGCAAACTGGGGGCTCTCTAGGAGAACTGGAAATATTGAGAATAGTGTTTAGACAAGATTTGGATTTTGTGCAAACGGTTAATGCTAACACTCCGACACTTCATTTTTCTATTATCTCTGATTATAACATGCACCCAAACCGGGCACAGCACAAAACATCCAGAGGAGCTCCAAAGGGCCACAGGTACTGATGGGACACAGTTTAGACATCTGCCAGCTGAACACAGACCCATTTGCTCTTGCACACTGGCAGATCAGGAATTCATTCCACCTGGGTCGGGCTGCTGGCGTGCAGGACCTTTATGGATCATACCTGTCCCAGCTGGAACAGCCCATCCTGCACTCAGGCACTTACTGCTTCTCAACGCTGCCAAGACCCAAACCCACCTCGCCAAAAGGTGAGCCACAAAATATCCTGTGCCTGGAGTCCTCGGGGCGCTTCATTCAGCACTGACTGACCAAAGCGCTCCCAGAAAAGCCACCAGATCCACCTGAGACAGGGACACCCTGCCACAGCCCTACTCCCACCACAGCCACCGAACTCCCCTGGCAGCCGAGCCCACCCCGAGGACATGGCCACCCTGCCACATCCTCGCTCCCCAGGGTGTCACGAGGGCCCCCAGAGTCCGCTGGCACGGTGACACCCCGAGCCAGACCCCCAGCACACGGAGCAAGGAGGTGACACCGACCCCAGCACGCTGCTGGGGCGGCAGCGGGGAGCTGCACACCGTGGGTGGGACCCTCGCTTTGAGGCCGGGGGCAGCCACACATGGCCAGAGGGCTGCAGGGGCAGCGAAGCTGCGGTGTGGAGCGCGCAGGGAGGCAATGGAGGGCCGGGTGGCCCCGGAACCCCCGGGACGGAGCCGCCCCCCTCCCCATTGCCGGTCCCCTTCCCCGTCCCCCCCGCAGCC
>VXBT01005390.1:179597-198503 GCA_013400235.1 Oriolus oriolus | reverse complement strand
GGGGAGGCCCGGCGGCGGCGAAGCGGAGCGTTACCTGCGGGATACTCGACGTGAGTGAGGGAGACCGGCCGCCACGGCGCGGGCAGCGAGCACTCCCCGACTGCGGCCATCTTACCCGGATACCGGGCCGGGCCGCTACGGCCAATGGGGACGCTCTTGCGGGGCGGTGCGGCCAATGGGCGGGGGCGCGGGGAGCGGCGGGCCAATGGCGGCGCGCGGCAGGTGAGGCGCCGGGCGGCCCAGCACCGCCCAATTAAACATCCAGCCCGGGGAGCGCCTCAGCCAATCGGCTGCCGGCACCGCGGCCCGGCAGTGGGCGGGCACAGGGAGAGGCACAGCCATTCGGAAGAAAGGCGGGCGGCAAGAAGTTTGGTCATTGGCCAGAGGTGCCGTGCGGATGGGCCAATCAGCAGCTCGCTCTGGCACCAGTTCTCAGCCAATCAGAAGCGGCGCTGGCGCGGCGGGCGCGGGGCGCTGAGGCGGGGGCTCGGCGGGAAAATGGCTGGGCAGGGCTTCCCTCAGATCTCGGCGAGTACGGCCCAAGCTTTCCTCACCTCCCTACACCCCGGAGCGACCCACTCCAGGTTCCCCTCACCCCCCCGGCGGGAACAGCCCGGGCTTCCCTCACATCCCTCACACCCCTTTGGGGACAGCCCGCGGGTTCCCGCTCTGGTGCTGCCCGGGCTACCCTCATACCCCACTGCAGCCGCCCCAACAGCTGTTAAAAAAAAAACAAACAACCGTCGAAATACATAAAAATATGTGGATTTAAATGAGAATCGTTCCTTTCAAAAGGGTATTAATACATTCAGCGCTACATCACAGCATCACTGTGCTACCCCGCGCACATTTCTATTTGCCCCACACAAGAGTGATTCACTGATAACGTCCAAGCTCCGCTGAAAATGAACATTTGGATTTTTTTAAGTAACACCTAGGAACCACATCTAGCTCTGTCAAGGACGAACAGCTCCCGTGTGGACATGCAAACGTGAAAATAAAAGCCTGGAATAAAGTAATTTAATCTCAGAATGGTTTATTTGACAAGGGACTTTAAAGATCATCTCATTCCACCCCCTGCCATGGACAGGGACACCTTCCACTACCCCAGGTTGCTCCAAGCCCCGTCCAACCTGGCCTTGGACACTGCCAGGGATGGGGCAGCCACAGCTTCTCTGGGCACCCTGTGCCAGGGCCTCCCCACCCTCACAGGGAACAATTTCTTCCTAAGTCCTGGCAGAAAATCCTGTAAAGATTCTGCAAATGTCAGGCAACACCTGGTCCAGGCGATACATCTTTTTCACCCCCAAATACCTTTAACTACTGAAATCACCCACTTCGAAGACCAAGCCAAAGGAATGTTCCCATATGTGACCCCAGAAATAAGACTTACCTGGGGAGCCTGAGGAAAAGCAGAACACAGAGCAGCATTGCACAGAAAAGCTTTCAGAAGGCAAATCCAAGCTTCAGACCAAGCAACCAAAGTTAACTCAATATAAAAAAATTAAACTTAGAGAAAAATAAATATGCAAGAGCCCCGCAAGAAGTGATCAACACAGGCATGAAGTTGCCTTTAATTTGTGTCAGGGAAGCACACGGACCAGGATTTCTATCCTGTAAATTAAGATTTCAAAAAGGGTCGAAAACTCCTTTTCCTGCAGTTGTAATATACCTGCTTCAATTATGATTATGTCCCATTAATTTCAACAAGCTCTTCATAGCTGACATTCTCCTTGGCATTTCAAGAAGTAAAATACCATTAAAGTCTTATTATTTGGAAAGAAAGAGCAAATATTTACTGCAGGAGCTTAGTTCATCGCAGAAGACTGCTATGAGGGAGCATGAGTGATTTACTGCTTTCATTATTCAAGTTAAATAAATCTCCTCCTTTCCAAGCTATTGAATGTAGAGTTATGCTGGCAGAGTGGATTACATTTGATCTATGTACCATGACAAGTACTGAAAATTGTGGGCTTCATTGCTGTATTCACCCACTCCTTCCTGAACAGGAGAAAAAAGTGTCAATACACGGAGCAGCCTTTGCTCTGTGCCTCAGCACAAGAAAGCACAAAGCTGCTCTGGAGCTGTAATGAGTGTGGAGTCTGACTCCATGGAAACTGAGATAAACTCCTTTTAACTCTCTCAACTAATGATCAGGGTGTGGCGTGAGACAAAAATTTTCCTATCCATGAACATTTTATTTGCATATATCAGAGTTCATGACAGGCTTGCATTAATGCTAACAGAGACTCGTTTTTACTTTTTTTATTTTTAAGCGTAGGGATGAAATTTTAATCACTGTGGAAGAAACAGCCTATCTGACTCAGTCTGGTTTCTCTATCATTTGAAAATGAAAGTATTTAAATCCACCACAGTTGTTTCAGAAGAGCAAGAAGATGATTTTCTTGCCTTGCTCAGCAGATAGGCAGCTCTGATACCAAGCCGCAGGCTTTAGTCTGGGTTTCTCTCACAGGGTTTGGGAAGCTGGTAAGTTTTACAAGAACTTGGACAATGTTTAAGAGATTCTGCTCCTCACTGGGATTTCTGTTATCACTTCATCACAGCCTACTCACACCACACTCCAACACAGCCAAACCACCACATAAAAATCTGAAAAATTAAACCCCACAGTTTCCAACCATGGTTCGAAGTACAAGGAGTTGTTTTGTTTATTTTATAGCCCACTTCATCTGTGGACTTGTCAGTAGACCCAGGAAGACTCCCCATGCAATCAAATCCTTTAACTTTACATTTAAACCTTTCAAGTTCATCATTTTAGCCCTAGGAACAGCAAGCCTTGTTTGATACCACCACTAGCAGCAGAGGTGCCACCACAACTGTCACCTAAATCAGAAACCAAAGACTGAGTTTCTAGCACGTTCCACCAGGAAATTTAGGAACAAAAATCGCAGTCATGAAGGAAAGTTTTATTTTACTTGTAATGCCCACATCCTAAGATTAAAGATATTTTTTAAAAATTAGCTGCAAAGAAAAAGATAGAAGCAAAACAAGAACAGATTTTTTACACCTTTAGGAAATCAAGAAAAAAATAGGCACAAGTTTACATTCATTAGTTTCAGATATGGCAGAGGAATGTTCTACTGAAGAGGGATAAATAAAATCCGGCTTTCCCCCCTCCCTGTATGAGACAACACAAGTCATGCTCTTCAAAGCCACACTGATTCTGTAGATACAAGGCAGATTTTTCCTCACAGTTTTTTTATTACTGTGCTTTAAAGATCATAAAGACCCTCCTAGAGCCATTTGGCATAGTGTCTACATACATACTAAAGTACTGAGGATGTACTTTAACCTCTGGTGAAGCTTGTTACTAACTCCACATAAAAAATGAAAGTCATGCATATTTTGAATTCTGTTTAAGCATTAGACACTACTGAGGGATTTTAGTTCATAGCTGCTAAGCCACTTTAAATCCCCATCAGTGTTAAAATCTTGCAAGTGTCAGCCCAGGATGATTTAACCCCTTGAGAATAAGGGTTCATCATAAAAAAGAGCAAATGTTTTATCTCAAGGGATTCTACCCAAATACACATCTCAGCTGCTATTAATACTGAAGAATTTCCTTTGTTAAACACAATATGCTGGAGAAGGGATTTTCTAGGGATCTCAGGAAGGAGTTGAACACAGCAGGTCCCTGACACCACTGCTCAGGCCAGGGAGAGCTTCTTCCACAGGAACAGCTCCTGTGAACCGGCTGATCCTTGCAGTTCCCTTCAGAGGCTGCAGACACCTTTCTGCCTTTCCTCTTGAGCTGCACTGGGATTGGGGAGGGACAAAGAGCAACAATGAAATGAGGGGGAGGCGTAGAGAAGTTTAACATCCATCCCAGTAAAGATAAAACCAGTTTGTCTTGGCAAACATCCTTGGCTGGTGCAGGACCAAGTCACTGCTGGTGGGCAAAGGCGGAGAACTTGAATTTCAAGAAGCTGTGGATGTTCCCAAGGCAGATTCCTTTTTACCTTCACTGGGAGGGCTGTGTAACCTACTTGCAATAAGGGCTAAGGAAAAGCATCAAGCTGTAATAAAACAGTCTTTCTTCATTTGATTGATTAGGCATTTACAATTCCTCATCTTAAAAAGCTACAGTGCAAGTTAGTGTTTGCTTCCGGGGGACCCTGTTTCAGTATCCTCTCCCGCAAGGATGCAAAAGCCCAAGGTTAGCAGCCTGTGTTCTTGTCTGTACACAAAATAGGCAGGCTGCCCAAGCACTGAGGCCAAAAGACACTCAAAATAGTTCATAAATACACATAAAACAACACTAAAAATAAGAATTTAACAGCACTGATTGTTTAGAATTACAGTCCATCTCATTACATTAATCTTCATATTTTAGCATCTTTTTAACCACTATACAAAAGCAGCTGAAGTGACTTTCTTCTAAACCAGCCACACAAGAGCACAAAGCACTATCAACACTCTCTTTTTTGGCAAAGTAACTTGCTTTCGGAATATACCATACTTTCGAATCACAGTTTACACGTAGCAGGTGCGTCACGCTAACACAACATCCTCCATTTCTTCTCTTCCTGCACACTGCCAGGAGCAAGACACCTCCGAGACCATTCCTGGTTTCAACGGCTGTCTCTTAAATCCTCCTCATAACAGTTTATTCCACGCACCCTCACTTGGGGCAGCTGCTCCTAATTTCTGCCTCAGCATTGTCCTGTTTATTGCATTAATCTGGTTTCCAGGATAAGCCACATCAGTCTGATGTGCTTACAGAGCACCAGATGTTACTGTGCTCTACACGCACCCCCCTGAAAACATCTCAGGAGCATTTCAAGGAATCACAGAGCCACAGAATGGGTCAGGTTGGAAGGGACTGCAGTGGGTCATCTGGTCCCACCTCTGTGCTCAGGGAGGGTGACCCTAGAGCACACGGCACAGCACATTTATCTGCTCCTTTTACGTCCTCCTGTTTACTTTTTTTCTCTGTTTACTTCCTTCCTGCTTGTACCAGCAGAATCCACATTAGATATCTGAAGAGGAAGAAAGCATTTGTATTCTCCAAGCCCACGCACTCATATGGAAATTCCAGATTCTTACATATTTTTTTCCACTTGCAAAAATACATCCAGATAAGCCTTATGTCTTTCACCCAGGACAGACAAAAGGGGTAACTAATCAGTCTGGAACAAAAACAGTGAAGCTCATGTTTTTGTGGAAGTCCTGAAGACCTCCTCACTCCAAGGGTGGGACTTGGACCTGTATGTGGACTGAAACAGGAGAAGGCACAGGCTGGATCTCAACCTTCATCTGTGGTGTTGCACTGACAGAGGACTCAGCAAATCATTGCAAACCTCACACAAAAGCCAGGACTGCCTCAAGTCAATGGCATGAAGCTGAGTCGGGAGAGGTTTAGG
Organism: Oriolus oriolus; assembly: GCA_013400235.1. Taxonomy (NCBI): domain Eukaryota; kingdom Metazoa; phylum Chordata; class Aves; order Passeriformes; family Corvidae; genus Oriolus; species Oriolus oriolus. Next base: position 193,119 of record VXBT01005390.1, on the reverse strand, counting down.
CTGGATATCAGGAAAAGGTTTTCTACCTAGAGGGTGGCTGGACACTGAACAGGCTCCCCAGGGAAGTGGTCACAGCACCAAGCCTGACAGAGTTCAAGAAGTTTGGACAACTCTCTCAGCACATAGTGGGAATATTGGGGTGTCCTGTGCAGAGCCAGAACCTGGACTCAATCCCGATGGGTCCCTTCCAAATCAGCATATTCTATTATTCTGGGATTTTTATGATTCTCTAAGTCCAGCATACTCCACTGCTGCTGTCCTACACGAGTATCCAACTCAGCTCACATCCCAAAGGAGCCAGATTCCAGGTGCTGGCTGGGCAGTCAGGATCACAGCATTTGAGAAGCACTACCATACACACACATTTGATCATTACCCAAAATTATGCTGTATTTCTTAGGACTGACAGACTGTAAAGAGCCATTTCCTCTCTAGAAGCTTGATCCCAGTTCTCCAACTACCCGCACACATAACCTCACATCCAACATCTACACCTCTCACTACCCTGTGCATAACAGCAATAGGCACCACGTTATTACCCTTTCCCTCTGCTTGTACACACCCCACACCTCCTACCCAGCAAAAGCTGCTGCTGGCTCATTCTGAAATCCAGCAAGGCACTTCGATGGATGTCAGAGACTTTGTGCAAACACAGGCAGGATGCAAATCCCCCCCTCCTCACACTAACCTGCCTTAGAGGCAAACACAGACCTCAGCAACCTCCTAAGCAAGGATGACCAGGACACAGAGCTCGTCATCTGGTCTCCAAAGAGCAGCAACACCAAGGGAACAGACCAATTTCCCTAGAGCTTCAGACTGCTTACAGAAGTCTGCATTTTACTTCAGTGCTTTACAGAACTATTTCTTCCTCCCCAGGAAAGAAATCTTTGCTAGTCACATTTCATGTGTTAACACACTTAAGGTAAAAATCAGCAGTAATTAATGTCTGTAGGAACACAGCAGAGAAGAACAGTAACAAAAATCCCAAAGCAAGCAAAGCCTCCTTGAGAAGCTAATGGTCAAGTGGAGAATTTACCAATGATATTCCTGTTCCCACACACAATCGTAAACGTTGGGGATTTACCTCCCAGAAAACACAGGCAAAACAGGTACGTACATTGCCTCGTTCAAGAGAATTGGGCAAAAATCTGGGCCCAGGCAGTTCAGGACACAATGTATGTATGAGACATTGAAAGTAACAATAATAAGAACAGGAAGGTGGAACAAAGGAGAAATTCAAACCATAAGCTGGCAAGTGGTCCTGGATCCATCCCAGCAAACACTACTGGCTACAAAAAGCAGAAGGTCCCGCCAGATTGCTGTGTGTTCACATAGTCTTGCTGCCACCGCTGCACTTTGCAGGTAGTTTTATCCATCTCTGGGAGGAAAAGGTCCTTGTACAAAAGTGTTTTCCTCCGCTGGCATCAGATGAGCTCGTCCTTCAGCGGCTCGGTTTCCCCAGGAAGCATGCCGTTCATCTCCGGGGAAGTCTCAGTGCCCAGATATCCTAAGAGGATCTCGCTGCGTCGCCGCGACAGCTGCAAAATGTCCTCTGCCAGCAACTGCACTGTCGTGTACCTCACGTTGTCGAAGTCAAACATGTCCTTCAGATACTGGACGATCTGGTGCTGCAAGAAAAGGAAGGTTACAGTCACACCTCCTTCACCTGCCGGTACCAGCCACCAAGGGCACACATCAGCAGCTTTAAGCCAGCAGACAGGAGTCCCACACAGATGAGGTACAGAAAAGCCACCTTACCTTGAAGAAACTGCAGACTTCAGATAGCTGCTGCTTGGGCCCCAGAAAACCAAAGGCTAGAACAGGACTGACATGCTCCGATACGGAGTAGAAATGAGAGATGAAGCCATCTGGTACCTGCCACAGGGAAGGACAGAATTAGTTGGTCTTCATTCTCAGACAGAATTAGCAGCTTATTCCATATCAGCCACCAACTTCCCTGCCAGAAAGCTTCAGTAACTGAAGTTAAGAGCTGTTTGGAACATCTCTTCCTGCAAAACTACATTTATCTTTCAGATCCCTTGAAGGATGACTAGAGCTTTCTATCTTCATGTTTCTAAGCTGCTATTTCAAGAGGAAAATGAACAGAAGAAAATGAAAAGCAATCACCAGCCAGCCTTTATAGCCTCTATTTATAATTTGCTGACCAAGCCAGGAAAGGACATGCAAATATCCAAGGCAGAGCTACTGCATAACAGCACCAGTAGAGCTTCCAGTGCTCTCATTTCTCTCTGTGCCATCTCAGGAGCCAAACCCCGTCATACCAGCTGGCTGTTGGGATCGAGCTGAAAACTTGCCAGAGGCCACAGACCCTGTGGCAGAACCGAGGTTGTGAAGTTGTGGCTTCCTGTTCCCCAGCTCCACAAACTCGTCTGCTGTGATACTTTAGGAAGTCACAGATTTAAGTGAAACTCATCAAGTAATGGCTAACTAGCATCAGCATCGGGGAGCAGAGCAGTGCCTGAACCATTCCTTTTGCTGCCAGCGAGGAAAATACAATTCAGGAGCAATCCCTTGTTGCTTGGGATCAGCAGCCACTCCTAGAGTATTGTGAGCAGGAAGAGGGAATACCAGACAGGCAAAACTGTCATTTGAATCCTGACATTAAGAAAAAGGGAGAATAAACTCAGACTGATTCAGTAAAATACTGGCATAGCACTGGAGCAGTGACCGCAGGACCCCAGGGCTCTAAAGCATCACAAAGAACGTGACTCCGTTCAGTCTTCTACCACTTAAGATTTTGTACTTTGTCAAGATCTCTGTGCTTTCTTTTCAGCCTTTCAAATACATTAGATTCTTTCCCTTTGGGTTAATTTTGCTTACCATCAGAAGCCTCCTTTTTGCTTTCAGAACTGACCAGCAAGCAGTTGCTAGAGCCTACAATTAACAGAGAGAGCCCATTAGTTATCACTTAAAAAACCCTGAAGTTTACCAACACATTGTCATCAAAACATCAAAGCAGTGGCCTTTTTGTGCCAACAACTCTAAAATGACAAAATTGAAGCGAACTGGAAGCAGATTTAGCCACTTCAGATCCATTCCAGAGAAGCCAAAGGGTTTTTGAAGATTGTTAATATGATCTGACATAGTTGCCCAACAGCCCACGATCCCCTGTAAGCAGACAGCTGTTACAAAGTGCCATTTTATTCTCAGTCTATCAAACTAATCAGTCTTAAAAATACAGCTGGGGGGCAGGACTAAAGGAAAGATTTGCAATTTGAGCTTCAGTGTCTGCTGAGGTACTGCCACAATGAATGGCCACGTGCTAAAACACACATATTTTTCCCTATATTTTGACCCTTTTATTCTCATTCATAAAAATAGGTGCTGTCATCTTTTAACATGTCCATGGCATCACTGATAAAGGCCCCTAGAGCCATAAGTCTGGTTGCCAACCAGATGCTTTCAAAATAAGGAAAGCTTTCCTGTAAACAATTTCCATGCACAAGAAGACTGTTGTTTAGAGCTTCAGGAAAGCGTGGCATTTATAAAGAGAGAATTCAGCTCAGCCGGGAAAGATGAGGTTATGCTCTTTTCTGGCCTTGGCACTGATCTCACACTCACACCAGCACTCCCCATCTCACGCACCGTCTCCTTGAAGCTGTCGGACAGCCAGCGGTTGCGCAGCACAGCCAGCACAGAGGAGGGAGGGTTCTCCAGATCCTCAAAAGCATCCATGAGGATGAAGTCCAGCACAATATCAAAGAAGCTCATGCACACCACCTGTCAGGGAGCAGAACAGTCTGTAAAGGAGGCAGGTTTCAAAAAGAGACAGGCTTTTTTTAGTTTGAAGCAACAAAATGTAACAAGCTGAAGTCAATGCAATCGTATTTCAGCAGCAGCTCTTTCACTCCTGGGCCATTCCTACATTTGTATTATAATAGAATCACAGTGGTTTGGCTCGTAAGGGACTTTAAAACCATCCAGTTCCACCCCTTGTCATGGGCAGGGACACCTTCCACTAGACCAGGTTGCTTCAAGCCCCGTCCAGCCTGGCCTTGACCACTTCCACGGATGGGAATTCCACAACCTCTCTGGGCAAGAATTATCTTCTAACTCCTCTGCAACTCTGTAAAAGACAATGTCTTTACCAACCCCTCTTCCCTCCAGCTCCTGCTGAGTGGTCGGCCAGGTCTCTTGCTTCAGGGCATAACGCAGCATCTCCTCATAGCTTTCCAGGAAAGCTTTGGGATTCTGGGAGAGCAGAGAAACAAAACGGAAGTTTGACTACTCAGATTTGAGCTGACATCAACATCACAGTAGTCACCAGCATTCAGATGAAGTTTTCTTCTTCCAACACACTGGACAAACTCCGGGTTGGGATGGGGGAACAAGTGTCCCTGTACTCAAGACACAGCTTAGTTGTTCCATGAACTTCCTACCTTTTCAGCTTTTGTCATCAGTCCTATCACCATCTGCTTCCCAACCTCCCCAAAGAACAGCTGATTGCTTTCATCCTCCAGCAGCTCCTGCAAAGGGAACACAGATGTCTCCTGTGAGGACCTACACACCGTCAAATTCTGAGTTGGGAGAAATAAAAAACAAGGACAGGACACGAAGCAGTGCAATGCTGCACACACCAGTGTCATTAACCTTTAATAAGCTGGAACCTAGGAAACAAAACTGCGCTCTTCAGGAACATGCTGCTGGCAGCCATGTGCCATGGAAACCCGGGAGCCTGGAGCCATTCTCACCTGGAATGCCTGCCTGACACAATGCAGCTTCGCCAGGAAATCCTGGTCACTGTAGCAGCCAAGGAGCTCTGTCCTAGAGGGAAAGGGGGAGAATTGCGTAAATTCCAGTTCTCCTGATGCTGGTGTTTCTATCAACTATGGTCTCCTAAAAACAAAAAACTAAATTCTCAGTTTGTGGATAGGAGAAAGGAACAGTCACATTCCCCTTATCCAGCTCCCTGGGGGAGCAGAGGACCTCTGCCAGGCTGGCACAGGACTGTGCCAGCCTCCCGGAACAGTCACACTTCCTATCACTACCTTCCTGGGACAATTACACTTTCTTAACATGTGAGTCCCTAAAATCTGGAGCTAATTCCCTGGGAAGGCCAAACCAGCAGGAAGGACGCTGTGATTTTACGACTTCAAAGGGTTATTCTGGTTATGGGACTGCTCAAAGGCAAATGATGTGTTCACAGTGCCCCAGGGGACACAAGGCCCCACAGCTCCAGCTGGCTCTTCACCTCAGCGTCCGGCATGCGACCTTCCCTTCTTTCACCAACTGCAGAGCTTCTTCGTATGCTGCCACTGGCTTGGAGAGGTGGAATGGCATTTCCTCAAAGGGGAGAGAATCAAAGAGCTGTAGAGGTAACAAGAGATGTAGGAAGAACAAAATTAGATCATTAAATATTTGCAAATACACAAGATACTGCACACAAGCAAGGCAGGCCTTCTTCAGAGAATCTTCAGCTAGCAAAGTTTGTCAGTGACAATTGTTTCATGCAAAGATACTTCTTTTTTCACTAAAAGCTGTCTCAGCTCTGACACAGCCAATATTCCATAAACTTTACACAACCAAGCCACTTTACGTTAGGTAACAGCACTTTCCTGTTATGGCATGTTTTCTACAGCAGATGAGAAGACGACATGAAGTGCTGGTTGGAAAAGCCTGCACCATCCCCCTCATTAAAAAGCTTTTCCTAACATCCATCATGAACCTCCCAGCCTGGGGTTGTTGCTCTGTGTTTGATCATCTTCCTCTCCCAAGATGTGTTTGGCTCTGCTGCCTTTGTGCCTTCCCTCCAAGCCACTGGGCTGTGACACACAGCTGACACTTCAGTCACCTCTGCTGCAGAGAAGAAGGAATCCTCCGAAGCCGAGCTGTCTTCATCATCCGTCCGCAGCCGCAACGATCCATCCGCCAGTGGAAGCATTAAAGTCTTCTCTGGAGGAGAGAAAGAAGCCACATGTGTGGGAGTTCACAGATCAACATTCCTCTTAGCTCCTGTGCTCTCTTCCACTCGCACTTTGCCACCCCTCCTTTACTTGGCTTACAGAAAAGACATAAAACCAGGCAGGAAATTGGCATTTTACTGCAGCCAGATGCCCTACCCAGATCCAGCAGCATGCTGTCCGACGGGAGCGAGGAGCCAAACTCTTCCTGGAGGTGGTAGGCTCGGTGCAAGAGGGACTCCAGCTTCTCAGCAAACTCCCTTTTCTGGGACTCCTCCTGGAACACACATAAATGCCACCCTTAGTTAGCCAGCTGGGCACAGACAGATTGGACAGCACAAATATGGGAGGAAATTTTCAGTAAAAATGGGATTTGCAGTTTGCAGATTAAATGATTAAAAATAAAAAGAGAGAGGAGTCATTAATCCTATAATGCAGCTAATAATGCATGGGCAGGGAAGCTTCTACACAGCCTACTCTAACCCTCTGGCTTTTGAGCTTCACAGTTTTGTTTTCCTCTTAAAAAAGGAAGAAAGAACTAAAGAACTTTAACCTTCCACCCAGAAAAATGGGTATTTTAATAAGTTATACACCACTTAATTCTCCTGCCTTTTGACTTTAGCCTAATTTCCAGGAGAAATGGCATCAGGAAACCAGTGTTGAATATAACAAGATATCCAGAACTGGATAACAGAGTATTCAGATTAAGGTGCTGGGCATAAACAAAGTTTGCTGTAAGCAACACAAGAAGATGGGGGGAAAAAAAAAAGGTGTGGGGAAAATAAGACTTAAACGGCATATTGCCTTCATGCCCTTATGTTTGCATGAGTATCTCACCCGGAAGACAGAAGCATTAACAAGAAGCACAAAATCTATTTTCATAATGAATCAACTGGTTTTAAGGCAGTTTTAGAAACACTACAGAGCTCTTCAAGGAGAGCCAACAACAACAGAATCCAGATTTGACTGGGATAAATATTATCCAGCACAAAAGACAAATGTTCCACATACTCACTACACCAGACTCTGTTTACAAAAGGCTGGGAACACTTTTTTCCCAGTGAGAACTCCTGGAGAGTTGGGAGTTCAGCTCCTCTCACAGTCCTCAGTTACAGCAAGTTTTTTTAGCTTTGTGGCTGTCACGGAGCCATTCTAGTTTAGATCTCCTTTAACACAGGTCTTCCCTGCATAGTCCTCAAGTCCCAGACTGCAAGGGGCTGTCCTAAAATCCTGGCTTCTGCAGCTGCAGGCTGAGTGAGGTACACATCTCCCTGCAGGGACCAGGGCCACACTCAGCTCCTGCCAAGTCACCACTGCTTTCCTCATACACACACACACAGCTGGGCTCTGCTCTCCACCCAGCTCCCAGAAGTGACAGTGATCATCAAGACGTTCATTTTCAAATGCATTAAAAAGTTACAGAGACAACACTGGCAGCCAAAGCTGTGCTGCATTCATCACAGCCTCTTCTCACCACAGGCTGTGCCACGGGAGGACACGTGTGACAGTGAGTGACACAAGGCTGGAAGCTGGGTAGAAAAACTGGAGAATGAGGGGGCGAGACGTATTAAAAAGAGAAAGAAATTAAAAACACCCACTCCCGTTGCATAAGGAAGCTGCAGATACAGACAGCTCTTAAACAGAGTCTGGCCTGACTCTGCCCTTAATTTGCTCTCCTTTTAACCTCCCACTGTTTACTGCTTCCAGCACCGAGGCTGGCCTTTCAGCATGTGGGGACCTACCTCTGAAAGGTTCTCAGACATGCTCTCCTGCTGTTTCCTGCTGTCCCAAGGCACAGGGGTACTAGTACAAGCACTGTCCCTCTGCCTGATGCTCAGTGCCTGTTCCCATTTCTGCAGGGCCTCCTCAAACAGCTCCATGCCTGGAAACACAACCAAATACCAGCCGTGAGAGTCCCAGGGCACTCAGGAGCAAAGAGATACGGGATCCGTCTTTGCTCACTCAGACAATCCAGCAAAGAGGGAGATCCCTCCCCAGCTGAAAGAATAAACAGTCTATTTCTTTCCTGTTTAAATATGGTTTATTTTAGATTAGGAGAACATCCCCAAACTGGTGAAAACATTATCCGTGTTACTTCCAAAATACTGTTCTCTGCACAAGAGGAGCCTGTTGCTCAAGAGCACTATTTTGGAAGTAAATTATTCACTGACAGAAAAGATAATTTTTTTTTTTAAGAGAAGATGGGATTTTTATTTGAGTTTAGGCTGAGAATGGAAGGGAACTTTCTGTTAGAGCTCTACATTGAGCTGCTGATGCTCTGTGTCACTTCTCACCCCCTTCTTGCTCTCACAGTGATAAACAACCCCCGCAGGGCAATGACCTTGTGCCTGCTTACCTTGAACATAGAGGCTTTCTGCACTGGAATCACCAGTGGCTCCAGCATCTCCCATTGCTTGGGCCTCCCACATCCCTGGGGGTATTGGACTTGAGGAGTTGACTGCTACCATCTGCAGGAAGGGAGCAGAGGGCACCAAATGCCTTCTGAATTCTCTCAAGGTTAGAGATGCTAAGATCAAACAAACACCAGTTAAACTTCAGCAAAAAGGCATTTTCCTTCCCCGTGTTTGCCCTTGTGCTCCCCTGTACTGATGAGCACTAAAAGGAGAGCAGTGATGGAGGAAACAGCCCAGGAAAGGTCCAAAGCAATTGCTACAAAGGCACCAGGATTTTGACGGAAAGCTCGTGTCAGCCCCAGCTGCCGGTACAAAAAACGCTGGAAGTGGCAAGGAAGCAAGCACAGTCCAAACAAAAGAAAGTTTCCCAGAAAAAATACAGCTGAGGATTCCCCAGAGGGCAAGGGGAATCCTCACTCTTCTCTTTGTAACCAGACCCTCTACTGAGAGCGCTGAGCTCGACAATCCACACAGCAGTGTCAGCTTTGTCCAGTTTCATACCAGGGCATCAATGTCTTCTGAGGTATGACCCAATAAAGTGCTGGATTCAACACTATCAGTGACCAGCATTTTCCTGTGGCTAAGAGAAGGATGTCCAAACATGAGCCTGGTACCAAAAAAAAAGCTACAATAATCAGCTGACAGATGAATTCCTGCCCTGCCTCCACTGATCAATCCCTGTGGAATGTTCATAAATCACCTTGAGATCCAGAACTGCAAATCATCAGTTCATTGCTGCCAATTTACTTACTGGGTAGCAAAGAGGAGCCCAGGAAGCAAATGAGAGCACAGGCAAAACCTGCAGCTGTTTTTCCACCAAGTAACATGCAAACTGTAAGTACAGGGTCAGCTCATCTGTACAGGAACAGATCCCTGTCCATGGGGATATCCCCATCCCGGCACCAGCAGCGGAAAAAGGAATTTATGAATTGCTTTTTATTTAAAGAGAAATAGAATTTCGCTGTTACAAAACCTGGACAGCACCTGTGTGAATTGGGAAGCCATGGGGGGAATTACATGGATACGAGTCCCTGTGTGGGGGAAAGAGGCCAGAGCTGGACACAGCTTGGTGCTCACTGTCACATCCCATCACACCCCAGTTCCCCAGGGAATGCTGTGCCGTGCCCAGCGCCGTGCCGGCACTGCCGCCTGCTGGAGACACACTTTGGCCAGCACCGATTTTGGCAACTTCTGGTGCTTTAGCTGTACTAAAAACAGCAACACCAGCATGTGCTGTGGGGTGCTGGCACCTGACAGCTCCCTTCAAAGGGGTGACTTTTCCCTCTCCTTGCCCCAGCATTGCCAAGCAGCCTCTGAGCCTGGGCGATGACGAGGGAGGGCTTTGCAGCAACTCACAGAGGTTCATCCGTGTCCCCCCGCTCCAACAGAACGTGAGGCTCTGAGCAATGGGGATCCAAAACAGCCACAAATGCTTCCAGTTTTGGTCTCACAAAAGGTGGATATAAGCACTGATGGCTTCTCCTGCCTGGTTAAGCCTGAATTACCTGTACTGATAGGCTGCTTTTTGGCTTTGGAGGAGGCAGAACGACTGGGCTGTGCTCTCAACCTGTGCTGTTTCCTGAACAGAGCTATCAGATTTTGGTAGCTAATTTGGTTTTAAGAACAAAGCAAGCTGTGAGCAGCCCCAGCACAGAAGGGAGGGGCTGCTGGGCCACCCAAACCCCCACCATGGAGGGAAGCAAACGAGCTCCCCATTGCTGTGAGACCCAGAAACAACCCAGCCTAACTCCTTAAGACGATCACAGACAGCACCAGGGAATCATGGCCATGTCCCACAGGGAGATCCCTCCTGCAGCTCCTCCTTGGCCAAAGAACCGGCCAAGGAATCCTGGAGCTCTTGGCCACAAAAAATTGCTGTTTACACGGAACTCCAGACACTCAGTGCAAGGTTAATATCAGAACACGCCCTACAATTACACTGCAACCTGTTCTGCTCCAGAGGCTTTGGCATTCTCCATGGGCCAGCACAAGCCCAAGGACTTGGTGATCTCACGACAGGTACATGCACTCACATCTCCCAGCCCTGCCAACAAGGTCCTTACCGAGGCGAGGCTGTGGGAGGAACTGGAATGTTTGCTGGGCTCAATGGAGGAAATCCCGCTGAGTGTGTCATTGCTCTTGCTGCCAGGGCTCTGGACTCTCCTGCTGGAGTATCCTGCAGTTGGGAAGGTCACACAAAAACAGGATTTCAGGCCCAGGTGACTGCAGCAGGGAATAGGGAGGGGAACATCACCCTGTCCAGTGTGACTGCGAATGGGCAAAGCAGCATCCAATACCTAGAAACAAGCCACAGATCTCCTGTCTGCTCTGCTTTGCTCTGAGACTAGGAAAGCTGGTGTCAGTGGGGATCTGAGGCTGAGGAATGAATTCACTGCTTATGGACAGCAAGAGGCAGGTGGAAACAATCAAGCAAAAACTCCTCCACCTTCCCTCAGAACAGGCAGGACACAGACACGGCTCCCCTGATTTTCATACGTTTCACCAAACAAATGCTTAATCCCTGAAGTGCTTTGCTGAGGGCCTGGGTCAGTTTTACCCCTAAAATCAGTACAAGCAGGTAAGGAAGCTGCCCAAGGTCTGGGAGTCACCACAGAGCTGGATGGACACTCCCAACTCCCCAGCCTGGCCCAGGCCACCCTCCCCTCCCCTGAGCTGAGCACAGGACCCGCACTGACATCACGAGATCAATGTAGAACCAGGTCACTGCGTGCCCAGATCGTTATTATTGGGGCAGCGTGGTAATGGTCCACAGGCTGCCTGCAGGAAAGGAGATGGGAACTGCAAACCTCAGGGAAAACCTCAGGACACCTTTCCTTCCCAAGGACTGTGAGCTCAGAGTCTCTCCCTTTGCTCCCCAAACCCTGTGCTCATGGCACTGCGCTTCAGAATTCCCACTTCATTCCACACAGCAGCACTACACAAATGGCTGTGCTTCCCTCTCCCCACACCTTCCCATCCCTCCCTGCACAACCTCTTTGGGGATTTTTCCCTTTTTGCGAGGCCAACCTTTCTTCACGGAGGAGACCCTCCTGGTTGGCAGGATGGGCACTGTGATCCCTCCCGGTTTAAAGCCGCACTTGTCCGGAGCAATTTGCTTCTTTCGGCGGCGCCGCCGCTTCAGCTGATGAGCTGCAAGAGCCAAGGCCACCGTCCCCAGAGCTGTGGCAAACAGCACCTTGCGCAGGCCTGGAGAGAGCCGCAGCTGAGAGAAGACAGACTTTAAACACAAAAGAAATGGAAGAGCAACAATGAAAAACCAATTCCACTGCCCTTTTTTTAAAAAAAAAAAATTTAAAACCTGCGTTAAACATGAAACACCTTGGCTTTACCCTCCTATCTACAAAACAGGCCCCCTGCTACACAATTAAGACATAGCAACAGAGAGACTGCAGAGCATCATTTTGACAGGACCTAGAGAACTCAGTCTCAACCCTCATTGCCAAAACATACTGCAAAATCTGCACACAGCCTGGGACAGATGCAATCCAGGTTACCCAAATTCAGCTCTGAAACCTCGGTGTGAAGCTGAGCTTTATTGCTCCAAGTGCTGCATCACTACAAGTGGGGAACATATTACTCTTCTTTAAAAGACAGGTCTTTTTTTAGTGCCTTTGATGAAGAGAAAGATTGAACCTGGGTGTTCTCCCAGGGAGGAATGTGGGAAGTGCTTTTCTCTCCTCTCCAAGCCCACTCAGAACAACTCTCTTCCACCACCCCGAACTCCCCCCGCAATTCCTCCAATCTCTCAAACTGCCCAGGCTCCCCAGCACCACCCCATTATGCCTCCATCTCACGCAGACAACCCCGCAGAGCCAGCCCAAGGAATGTGACAGGAAAACCTTTCCCGCTCCTTGTACCTGTCCAAATGTCGTGTAAACAAACACGGGGATCTCTGCCACGGTCATTGCCAAGGCCTGCATGATGGACATTCCCTCTGTCCTTCTGAATGCCATGTCTGCACGGGGATCTCAGCACCTTCAGGAGCCGCCACGGGGAAGGGCACTTGTGGATGCTGCGTGAGCTGCTCACAAAAGAACCCAACTTTTCTCTGACACATGGCTCGAAGTCCTGGAGCTGGCCTTCATCCAACTATCCTCCTGCGGGAAGAGGGGAAAAATCGGGTGAGTGAGGGGAACACACGCCCTGCTCCTCCTTGCAGTGCACTTCACAAAACACATGGCGGGTCACTTGGAGCAGCAAATCTAAAACAACTTCTCACCAACAGCAGCAATTCCTTTGCTTGTCCTACCAACCACAGGGGCAGATTCCCAAACTGCTCTGCAACAGCAGCACCCTTGGATCTGACAGCTCCCAGAAATTTCTACACGTACCAGAACTGCCTGCACATGGTTGGAGGAATTTTGTTTGCGGTCCCAATATAAAAAAAGCCCCAATAATCCCACATAACCATACACGCGTTTTCATTGCCAAAACTCTGCTTTCACACAGCTGTCTGTTCATCACAGCCTCGCTCAAGAGCCACCAACCAAAGGGGGTTTGCCCAGGAGGTTTCAATGCTGCTCGAGTTCCCTCAGAGCTTTGCCAGCGGCGCTGGGCAGGAGGGATGTGCTCCCATCAAGGACAGAGCGGCAGAAGGCACCGGTGTGTGACCCCAGAGCGCGTGTGACAGAGCCCTGCTCCCGCCCAGCCCCGCACCCCCTGCCCCGGGAGCACCCACGGAATGTTCTCCGGGCAGTGGCAGCCCGCAGGGACCAGACACCGGCCATGGGCTCTCCCCACAAGGCTAAACACAACGTCCTGGCCACAGCAGAGATGAGTAGAGCGAAGTGCAAGGAATTTTGGGCACAGGAAACAGCCTGGGGGTTACCATACCGGAGTAGGAAGTACAGGCACCGAGGTGCCAAGGCAGCCCCGCTGTCCGGGCATCTCCCCCAGCCCTGCCCGCCGTGGGCACCCGGCGCCGGGGGTTAAACCCACGGGCCCGGCGGGGAGCGTCCCACGGGACCCCCCGCACCTGCACTGCAGCACGCTGGGCCCTGCAGAGAGTGCTCCCGCCCCCCCCGCGCATCCCCGCACCCCCGACATCCCCCGCATCCCTGAGCATCCCCCCTGCGCCCTCACGTGCCTCGCACCCCTGCGGCCCCCCCGGGCCCCTGCACTCGTTTACCCCGGGGGCATCCCCGCCGCCCCCGCACCCGGAGATCC
>VXBT01005390.1:92580-178948 GCA_013400235.1 Oriolus oriolus | reverse complement strand
CAGCGGCCCCGCCCGGAGGCCGCGGGGCGGGAGGCGCGGGGGATCCGCGGAGCCAGGGCCCGGCGGAGCCAGCGGGGTTTGCCCGGCCCCGGGGAGGCTGGAGAAGGAGATCGGAGCTGGGTGGGTCCGTCTGCCTGAGCCGCAGCCCCCGGAGCATCACCCGCAGATGCATCACCTCGGGAGCATCGCCCCCGGCGCGGGCTCGGGGATCCCGGGGAAGGTCCCAAGGGAAGAGCCAAGGGGATGGTGCTCGGGATGGGGAGGGGAGAGCGGGGGGGATTTGTTGATCTTAAAGAGACAAAGCTGTGCGATCTGGCAGACGGCTGCTTTGTCCGCGGCCAGACCCACCGGGAAGGGGTGCAGAGCTCTGGAACAGCTGCCCAGGGAGGGCGTGGAGTCTCCCTCTCTGGAGACATTTCAAACCCACCTGGACGCGTTCCTGTGTCACCTGCTCCAGGTGACCCTGCCTTGGCAGAGAGTGTGAATGGGATGATCTCCAGAGGTCCCTTCCAACCCCAGTCATTCTGGGATTCTGTGGAATGGTCCCTGTGGCTGGGGAGGGGTGGTGGAGGAGGTGCCTTGCACCTGGTCTGCACTTCAGCCCCTCGGGAGGAGCAGGAGATCCCAGGGCCTGGGAAAACACTGGGATGTTCAAGGGATGGGAAGGAGCTGCTGAGAGCGAGCAGGTCGGGTGTCACGGGGCTGCTGAGGCACCAGGACCATGCGAGGAAATGTCTGGAGCTGAGCTGGGGTGGGGTGAGGTTGAATATTAGGAAAAGGTTCTTCCCCCAGAGGGTGGTGGGGCACTGAACAGGCTCCCCAGGGCAGTGGTCACAGTCCCAAGGCCTGTAGAGCTCAAGAAGCGTTTGAACGCTCTCAGGCACAGGGGGGATTCTTTGGGCTGTTTCTGTGCAGGGCCAGTTGTACTTTGATGATCCTTGTGGATCCTTCCAACTCAGAATATTCTGATATTCACAACTTGAGATCAGGAGTTTCTTGGGGATGAAGTGACCACCCCCCTCGGAGATGTGAAGAAATTTGGGTACACATGAGCAGCAGACGTGCAGCAGGTGGTGAGATATGGCTGCTGAGTGTATTTATTTCTTGGGCATAATAAATGGAATATTGCTCTTGTTTGGCCAGGAGAGGAGAGAGACAGGTCAGAACTGGTTGGGATCCTGCCTGGAAAGTGAAGTCCAGCTGGTGACTCTGGGACTGGGCTTCTTGCTCTATCTATTGTGTGGGGGCTGGTAAACAAACAGAGCAGAGCTGCCTCGTTCCAGACCTTCTGTGCAGTGGAGTAATTCTGGCTCTATTGAGAACTGGTCTCCTGTAAGCAGATATCACCTCCTGCAACCGTGCCAGTGAGTCATATGTTATGAAAAAGAGAGATATTAACTACAGGTGCAAAATAAGGAGCAGATGGAAAGCCTAAAGATGCCGTTCTCATGCAAACGACCTTGGCTGCAGAAGAAATGCTGGAAAGAAATCTTGTGTTTAGAAGCCTTATTGTAAGACTCTGATAAGTGTTTTTTAGCTCCAAGGCGTAGGAAGGAGACAGGCCTGGGAACAGTGTCTGCACACAGTGATTCCAGAGCAAGGAGGCGTTTATAAATCGTGGCTTCTGCCTGCTACACCTACTCCACTGTCTCCTACATGAATATTCATATGCCTAATTACAGTAGTAATTTCTTGAAACCAAATGAGCACTGGCACTTGTGGACAGTGAGCAGGTGTGTAAGGAGGGGGAACTGGAAGGAAAGAGATCTCTGAGGCTGAAAACCACCTCATGAGGTGTCACTGCTGGGGGAATTCAGCCTTTTTGGGTCCTCGCAGAGTCCTGGTATGGGTGAGCCCTGCCCTGTCTCCCCCAAGAGCCATCAGTGACAGCTGAGGTCTGCTGTGGGCAGTAATGACTGGGTTTGTAGCACTCTTTAGCACTGCAGATCTTCTAGGATGGGAATAAGCTGTCTAGAAAAAGCTGTTTTCTGTAGCATTTGGAGATGCTTTCCTCAGCTCCAGGCATTTAACAAAGTGATGTTTTACTGGAACTGCAGCAACTGGGAGATAAATGGACTGGCCATTATGTGCTGTTCCAGTCAGACAGCATTAGCTCCTGCTGTCTGGCAGGGCTGTCTGACCAACACACAGGAGCTTCACTCGAGCTGGAATCAGGGCTCAGCCTGGGGGAAAGGAGACAGGGCATGGTCAGCACAACACCTCTGGGCTGGCTCAGGGCAGGAGCTGGTTTGAAACCTGTCAAATACAACCCAGTGTAGGTGCTGGAAGAAAGATTTTGGACTAGGCTCCTCATGACAAAAAAAAAAAACCAACCCAATCAAAAAAAAACCAACCCAATCAAAACAGCTCAGTCCACTGCTGCCTTTACATGGCTCTTCCTCACTCAGGCATCAGTCACAGGACTCCTCCAGGAAAGCAGAGCAGACAGCAAAGGTGGGGTAGGAAAGCAGTGGACAGCTCTGCTACCCTGGCAGGGGGAACAAGCTTCTGGGCTTGGGCAGCTGCAAGGATACAGAGCTTGTGTAGGATTCAGGATCTCACCTGAGCGTGGCCTGCACTGACACTTGCACTACCAGCTGCAGCCATCAGATCAGTATTCTCTGAGGGGATGTGGCACCTGCAGACAGACTTCAAACAGGTCACTCTTCATCTTCACTTGAAGGAGGGCCTCTCTCTTTGATCAGATGCACCTTCCAGTTATTAGTAAGTGGGTCTGATCCCAAACCTTGGCCAGTGGAAGCTGTGTGGCCACACATTGGATGTCTCTGTTCTAGACAGGCTGCAAGCCAGGCTCTTTCAGAGAGGTCTGGAAATAATGGTAGGTGTCTGGTTTTTGTCAGTTTTGATGTAAACAGGATCTGGGTGAAAATGCCTAAGTGTGAATACAGCTTTTGGGTGCTTATCCCCCCACTAATGTCATTGCTAAAACAGCTAGAGGCTGACTTGCTCTGTCTTGAAGCTCCTGCAGACAGACTCCCCCAGCTCCCTGAACTCTGGTGATAAAACAGACTTTTATCAATAGTAGATAAAATAAAAAAAATGCTTGCTGACCTTACTGGTGCTCACACTTTAAAAGTTCAGAGAGCAGAAGGTGACCCAAGGAAAGGACAAGGTCTTGGTAGGGACACAGCCAGGACAGCTGACCCAAGCTGCCCAAAGGGATATTCCATGCCATAATACATTGCTGAGCAATAAAGCCTAAGAGAGGGGAGGAGGAGGGACATTTTTATAGAGCACATTTGTCTTTTGGAGTAACCACGACATGTACTGAGGCCCAGCTTCCCGGGAACTGATCACACATCACTTGCAGATGGGAAGGAGACAAGAAAATCTTTTGGCTTCCTTTGCTTCCACACACAACTTTTTCTTCATTAAACTGCCTTTATCTTTACCTATGAGGTTTTTCCATCTTATTTTCAACCCCTCTGTTCTGCTGGGAGGGGAGTGATACAGAGACTTGGTGGCACCTCATGTCCAGCCAAGGTTAATCCACCACAACAGTGGTTTTTTTCCTCTCCTAAATACCTTGCTCATGAGTTAACCAAGCTGTCCCTGTTAATGGCTTCCTTCTGTCCTTTAGCACAGTTTCACTTGGCTCCCAGCCTGGCTTTCCTGACTCCTGGTGACCAAATACTTGGAGCAGACTCTGTATCTGGTCCAGAGTTGCTGAAAATCAGGTAGTTTTCAGATGCTGAGTGGCTTTAGCTTCTTTCCTACTGCAACCCTGTACAAAGAGAGAGCCAGATTTGCTCAACTGATTGTGTTGTGCCTCTGATCAAAAGAGCAAATGTTACTGTGGTTTGGGCATTTTGAGCTATTTGGAGGCTTTGAAAAACCCAACAACCTAAATCTACTGGCAGGTACAGGAGACTATTCCTGGTTTAAATCTCCTGGCCCTGGTTTGATCTTTGTAATTTAAAGTGGAAAGTCATAAGTAATGTCCAGTTGGATAAAATGGGGACCCTGCAAGTGGTACAAGGGCCTGAACTCTGCCACCAGATCCTCTGCAAGGATCTCCCTGTTAGAGGTCACAGCATACAGGGCTGGGCTTTTATTATACTGGGATTTTATTCCGCTCACTTTTAAGGAGAGGAAGGTGCTGAGGCTTTCAGCAAAGGAAATACCATGGGCTATTTTAAAGCCTACTCTGATGGCCTTTAGTCACAGGCCCAGCCTGTTTGATCTGTACCTGTAGTGCAGAGGGGCCCCTCCAGCTCAGCACTACTTGCTGACCCTCCTGACATCCCAGACGTGTGTCTGCCAGCTCTCTTGGGGGAAGGGGCTTTTCCCCAAGCTGTGAATGCTTAGGGCAGCTGCCCTAGCTGCAGTCCAACACATCCATGCTCCTTTTGGGCCTGTGGCCCAAGTGCTGGTCTCCTGCTGGGCCACCCAGTTTGCCCACCTGGGCCCTGATAAAGCATCTCTCATCCCTGCTGGCCAGCCAAGCCTCCCAGAGGAAACCCAACCTTTGGCTGAATTATTGATGTCCTGGAATGCAGCACGACTCTGTTCTTCCTGGAGAGTGAGAGTGGCACTGACAGAAGGCTGCCCTGCATTATTAAGCACCCGCTCTGGGTCAGCTGCAAGGATGTTTCCAGCAGGGGAAAAGCCTCTCAGCACTGCGACCTGGCTCATGATCCCAGCATGCAGATCTGGGAATTGCTTCAGGGCTACTGATCCAGTCCTCAGGTTCTAGAAAGCAAACGGGAGTAGTTCTGCCATGGCAGGAGGGAGGAGCTGGAGGTTCTTCCTCAGCACTGCAACTGCCTGTGCTCTGCCAGCCCTGCTTTCCTCCCCGGGGATCTGCACCAAGCCTGTAAATCAACTTGGTGAAACCAAGTATCACTGCCATTTGTGGCAGTCTGTTGTAAAAGACAGCAATGCTTCTAGTCTAGCAAGATATAAAATACTCAAAATCTGTCTTTTTACAGTCAGGAGGCTTGAGGGTATGATCAGTTCATTTGTGCTGCATCTCTTGCTGTCACAGTGAAATCTTCTCTATCAAATTTCTGTTTTATGAAAACAAATTCTCAGGAATAGAAATCCTTTACAGGGGAGTTCTGCCTGAAGTGCTTGAGTAGCCAAATTTCATAAACTGCTGTTCTTCTACTCTTCTTTTCACTGGGCAGCCAGGTAAGAAGGGACCAGCAGCTGAGACCTGTTGCCACCTAAAATCTGAGATTTCCACTCTCACCAGACAAAAAGCAAGCCAGCTCATAGGTCAGTGTAACTTACCTGTAATCTCCTGTGCTGGCTGTGCTTCCAGGAGAAGCTTCATCTGATCTCTCTCTGCTCCTGCACGAGGTGGTCCTGCTCTCCCTGCACTCCATGGCACATCCCCACTACTGCTGCGAAGTCGGGTGGGTTCTCTGATAGGTCTAAAAAGTCACATTAGAGGTCAAACCGAGCTGGATCAGCGACTCCCTGTGCACAGGGAGGAGGAGGAGGTAGCAGTGGGCAGGGATAGCACCCAGTGCAGCCCCTGCAGTGAGGCACCAACCCCCCGAGGCTGTGCCTGGGCTGGGTTCAGCACATCCAGCCCCTGGGCAGGGAGACACTGAGGGAATTAAGTGTCAGTGGAGTCACAGCCTCCCATGCCTCGAACCCGCTTCCCGACCTTCCTGCCCTGCTTTCCAGCCCTGAAAGGAAGCCTGAATAAGAGATTGTTTTCTGGCCTGATCCTTTGAAGCCACAAGCTGTGAGTGAGATTCCTGCCCATCCTCCCCTTCTGGCATAGCCCCCAGGCTTGCCGTGATCCTGGTGCTGCCCTCAGCCTTGCTGCAAGACAAACAGCTTTAGTGCCTGACTCGAGATAAGAATTGAGTTTCTGAGTCCTGGCAAGTGCTGAGCTGTGACCCCTGCACTGGGTTACACAAAGCAACCACAGAGGACAGCGATGCCAAAGATGCCACATGTTACTAAAGCAAAGGACCCCAGAGCTGGAGTGGTTCAGGACAGTGGCAGTAGCACTGTGGAGATGCTGGAGGGCTTCAGCAGTGATCTGGCACTGCAGCAATGCTGTAAGAAGCTGACTCAATTCAGCTGATAAGAAACTGGGTTTAGGTTTGACAGCTCCAGGGCAGAGACTGGTGCAGGATAAGCCTAGACTGCAGGAAAAAGAGCTGGACTTGAAAGTGAGATGAGGTCTCAAAATGCTGTCTGGGAAAGGGGGGCAAGGGAGACTTATCGTTGCATCAAAGAGTCTTGGCTTGTTTAGGAAAGATCTTAAACAGATGACTCAAGAATTGGTGCCAAATACCTGGGAAGTCCCAGTTTGCTGCATGGCAGTGACTCAGCCCAGCCTGGCAGAGTCTGAAAACAGCCCTGGGCTCCCAGCAGTGACAGAGGAAAGCAGCCTCAGCCGCTGAGAGCCATGTGTGACCCCCTAAGAAATCAAACAAAGCAAACACCCCCTCGCCTTCAGTCTGCTTTTACCCATTGTCCAGCAATGGCCAGGGCACCCTGGCAAAACCCAGTTAAAATTATGTGCTGGTAACCAGGGGCTGCTGGTGCAGGGGAGAGACCAGCAAAGTGATCCCTGGTCCTCTGTCCCCAACGGGCTGCAGGGGAAAGTGTGACTTCGGCTGAGAATCTGTCACCACCCGCCTCTGGCAAAGCACTCCACTGGCTGGAGCTCCAATCGTGCCAAACAGGTCGCTGTGTAAACATACCTGGAGGGCCTGTGTATCTCAGACATCTGGTAACAGGACTCCAAGGGCTGCTTGCCCCTGCTCTGGGCTCTCCTTATCTCACTTTGTTCCCAGCATTGTGCTGGGTGGGAAAGGAGCAGAGCTGGCCAGGAAAGCCGTTCAGGAAGGGCAGCAGACACCAGAGCAAGACCCTGTGGAAGGGACATCTTGGCCCAGCTAGAGCTGAGCTGGGGGTAGGAAGCAGAGAGGAGAAGGTACCAGTGGTAGATCAGACAGGAGCTGCATTTCAGCCAAGAGCTTTAGCCAGGCTTTAATCTTTGGCATCTGACTGTGCCAGTATTGCACAGTACCATGTCCTGGTAATGCAGCAATGGCATCAGAGACCATTAACAAGGGTTAAAGGACAGCTGGAGCCTCTGTAGGATCCCAAATGGCACAGCTGACCAAAGGGTCTTTTAGCATGATCCAACAAGATGCTGGTTCTATCAAGAGCAAGAAATTGTGCTTAAAAATGCGCTGAAGTTGGCCAACTTCACTGAAAGGAGCGTGTGGGGAAATGGGGATGGGATGAGAGGGAATGGGCTCTTCTCTCAGAAATTCCTCAAGGAAGCAATGGAGGGTGTCCAGGCCATCTGATGCTGCATCTCCAGACTGACAAACGTGGTCAGATGTCACTGCCCAGTATGAAAACACTGGAGACTTGCACAGCCTATTTCTCCCTGCTGCTAATTTTAAACTTAAAAGGAATTGCAGAGGGAGGGATTGTCCATTGCCAGTATGAATCTGAGTGCTGAGAAGAGTTGGACAGTGTTATATTTCAATTCCCTGCTTCAGAGTGTGTCCCAGAAGAACAGTCACTTGCTGGAAGTGGTTTTATCTCAATCCTGAGTTTGAGTCTCCTGACTTGAGGAGGTAGTGGCATCCCTGACCCCTTGGGTTTGCAGGACACAGAGTTGGTCAGTAGAAGACAAAGGGATTTAGCACCTTCCCTCATGTGAAGGATGTCTGTTGCTCTTCTGCATGAAGCAGTGGAAGCCATGTGCATGTTTAAATAGATCCCTCACTACTAGAGTATTTTTGTACTAGACCTTATTAAAAGTTACTTTTTCTGGAACATCTCTCAAACCTGGAGTCTATTTTTAGGTCGATGCTTGTTCTACTCTTGGGCAAAAAATTTGCCCTCTTCCCCTGAAAGATGCCTGGGAACAAAGAGTGACACCTTGCAGGGTTTTTAGCTCTGTTCTAAGGTAAATACACAAGACAAAAGCAGCTTCACTGTCCCTTATCAGCTCTATAACACACTAAATTTGCTTTGGAAGAACTGACCTAATGACTGCCTTCTTCCTGCAGTTTACTGAAGAAAAGCTGGGCCAGGCTGAGAAAACTGAACTTGATGCCCACTTTGAAAACCTTCTGGCCAGGGCAGACTGCACAAAGAACTGGACAGAGAAGATCTTGCGTCAGACTGAAGTTCTGCTACAGCCAAACCCGAGTAAGTGCAGCTTCTCCTGAGGCTTGAAGGACAAAGGTCACTTGCAGCACAGCGATGAAAGACGTGGCCTCTGGCAGAGAGCCCTGCAGAGTTTGTGGGGCTTGGGAGAAACGTGTCTTTGCAGGGCCTGTCGTTCCTGCGCAGCTGAGAGCACCTCAGAGCCTGGCAGGGCGCTGGGGCAGGGACACCTGCTCCTGGCACCGGTGCCTGCTGCCCAGTGCATCACTGAGGACTGCATGGGGTGGGCTATCATGAATCCCAGTTCAGGGACCCTCTTTCACCCTCCCTGCTCTCCTCATTCCAGGTGCCAGAGTAGAAGAATTCCTGTATGAGAAGCTTGACCGGAAGGTGCCTTCCCGGGTCACCAATGGGGAGCTGCTGGCACAGTACATGACAGAGGCAGCCAGTGACTTTGGGCCAGGGACACCTTATGGTAAGTCAGCCTGGCTAATGAAGAAGTCCTGGGAATCCATCCCTTCCCAAAAGAATATCCCTAATACTGTTTCACATTGAGATGTCTGCAGCAGGCTCCTTCCTGACCGCACAGAGCATCTTTCTGCTCTTAAATCCTCACAGTTGTCCCTTCCTGGGGGAATTCTGGGTTTCTTTAAGCAGCAGACCTGCACAGAGACACAGCCTTCACTTCCAGCTGTCCTTGCCCCTGCCATGAGCTTTGTTCCTGCTCTCCAAATCAATAGCTGTTCAATAGTGAGTCCTGTTACAGCCAGAGCAGCTGTAACTGCATCTATAGCCAACACTGCCTAATCAACTCATGTTTTCTGCTCTGGTGCTTTTTCATTTGCTGCTCTGTTCCTGTGCCTCTGTTTTATGAGGCAAAGAAGGTTCATTCTGCGCAAGCAGATAGAGCAGTAAAACACATCAGTGGCATAAGTGCCTCAGCAGATAGATAAGATCAGAGCTGCCCTGGGAGCAGTGAAAAGATGCCTCAGGCCAACAGCAGAGTGGGTAGGGCTGGAGCTGGTGTGGGACAGGCACAGTCACCTTGCCCAGGCCAGGTACAGCTGTGCCTGTGTCCCCCAGCACGGGAGTCTGGAAGCTCTGGGTGAGCTGGCTGAAGGCAGCACATGGTAATTGGTTTCTCCTGGAGCTGAAGGTTCCTGTTGTTGCAGGGAAGACTTTGATAAAAGTTGGAGAGACTCAGAGGCGCTTGGGTGCAGCAGAACGGGAATTCATCCGCTCTGCCTCCATCAACTTCCTGACCCCACTGCGCAACTTCCTGGAAGGGGATTGGAGAACCATCTCTGTAAGTGTGGTAGCAGGGAAGGGGAAGCTTGTCATGTCCCTGGACACAAGGAGGGCAAGGGGAGAGAGAAACAGTGCTAAGAGAAGCTCTTTTCTTTCCCTATGGCAAAGGATGACTCCATACCTCTCCACTTAAAGAATGCCAGGATGAGGGAATACCAACCCTAGACCTGCTCAGGTTCCCCCTCTGATAGGGAAGGAGTGCCAGCTGATGTGCATGAGGAAAATAACTCATTTCCCCACTCCTGCAGCTTGTGGGCACCACCCATCACAGGCTGCCCTGTTTCCAGGAGGTTATCCTGTATCCCTGGCAACCAGCCCCAAAACTCTTGCTAAGGAGATGAGCATAGCAACGGGTTCTTTCTCCCTGGCATGTTTTGATAAAGAAATAGATTTGATTCCTAGGTGATACCATGTCCCCTCCTCAACCCTGCTTCTAACCAATCTGCTCTGACCCATCTCCTGTCCCTTCCAGAAAGAGCGGAGGATCCTGCAGAACCGACGCCTGGATCTGGATGCCTGCAAAGCCAGGTTGAAGAAGGCCAAAGCTGCCGAGGCAAAAGCAGCGGTAACTCCTCCCCTCACTGCCCTCCCCATCGTTCTGGCCCCAGGGTTTGGCTCACATGGTCAAAAATTAGGTTACCCTGCTGTGTCCCTGTCTCTGGCAGGCACAGGTGGGGGAATTCCTTATCTGGGATGGAAGGGAACTGGGAGCAGGAGCCATGTGCCTGTTTCTGAGATGTCCTCTCTTGGAGGAGTTGTTGAAGCAAATAGTTCTGAGCTTCTGGAGTCTGGAAACTTGCACTTGACCCAGGCTCCTGCCTCCTGACTGATCAGGGTTGCTGGATGAGTTGTGCTAGTAACTAAAAGGCTGCATCTTCTGAGGACTTGATAATTTTCACAGGGCATCTCAAGCCAAGCCAAGAGAGAGCTGAACTGGGAGGTGCACGAGGGAAAGGCTGCTGGAGCTCTGCAGCAGTACCAGCCTGTCAGACTAGTTAGGATTCTGCCAGCTCCCAGGCAGGAGTGCTGTGGGAGCGGGTAAGGGGTGGCCAGGGTCAGACTGGCTACAAGGTCCATTCCCTGAGCCTCTCTGCTCACTCAGTTCATGGTGCTCTGGTTACAGGCTTGTCTTGCCCTCTGGCTTTGGGGAATTCATCATCCTGGGCACTGATGGGTTCCCTGGAGGGCCTGGTTGGAGCTGGTTGTCATCCTGTAGAGCTCTGGCTGTTGGCACAAGGACATGCCAAGTTCTGCTTCTGCCTTGGGGCCAGGAGCTCTACTGGCAAATGTGTGCAAGTCAGAATCAGACTGTCCTTGTCAGTCAGTCTCTGGGATGCACTGATACCAGCCCAGCAGCCCTGCTATGAGCCTGTTTCTAACCATCTGCCAGCTGGGCCTCTGGCCTTGTCTCTCCCTGGGTAGCCAGTTCCCGGGTGATTTCCCTTTCCTCCAGCTCCAGTTACATCCATGGCAGATGGGGAAGCTGTGCTAAGCTCAGCAGCCTCCATCAGCAGGTCTGACAGGGTGCTCAGACCTACACAGAACAGCTGTGAACAGCAGTAGGAGCTGCCCTTTTAAAAAAGCCTCCTCTAATCAGTCGGGTCCCCCAGATCTTCTGAAAGTAACTTCAGGAATCCCCCATTCCCCTTCTGGAGGGGACAGTGCTCCCACTCTCAGGGGGAGCTGGTGGCCATTGCTTTCTCTTTAAGCTCAGATCAGAGCAGGAATTCAGACACCTCCTGTGCTTCCTCCCTTTCCACCCTCTTTACCTTGCTTCCTACAGCAGGTGATCCCAAGGCCTCTCACCTGCACACACACCCTTGGTTGAGGGACTCAAACTTTTCAAAAAAGAAAAACTTTGTTTCTCGCTGTAACTTTTGGGGTGCCCCAGGCAGGTGCAGAGCCAATCCAGGCTTTCCAGGGTGTTCTCCCCAGGCCAAGCCTCAGGGCAGCAGAGTGGCTGAAACACTGACTGCAACAGCAGAGCAAATTCAGCTGCTGCTGTGGGGACCCATCTGTCACCCAGCTCAGCTTTAAGGTGGGGTGCCTGGGCTCTGGGTGCCTCCCTGACTGCTGGATGACAAGGTGGAAGCTCCCAGCACCGGGGAGAGCTGCTTCCTCTGCTCTAGACACCTCATCTAAATCACAGCATTCCCTGTAACATGCCTGGAGTCCTGTGTCACGCCTCCCCATCCAAGCTGAAGTATCCCAGCTCTCCCAGCTCACCTCTCTCTTGCTGCTCTTCCCCTCTGTAGTGCAAATTCGTGTTCCCACAGCTTCTGTCTCGTGATGCCCCTCCAAGTGCTGCTGCCCAGCCCCGTGAGCTGCTGTGGAGCACCTGGGCTTGTGCGTTTCCCACGGACTCTGTGCTCTGTCCTTCCTGTCGATGCTGTTTTGTTTACTAACCTTTTTGTTTTGTTTCTTTGTAATTTGCTCAGTGTGAGGGAGATGTGAGTATTGACTGTGCCTAACAGTGCTGTGTTTTTGGTTTTTTTTAACACCTCTCATTGTCTCTTTCCCATTTTTAAAAAGAAAATTCATATCTCCTTTGTCCCATTGGGACTGGCCCTGCAGCATGTTCTGAGCGTGATCAGGGCTGTGGCTGCCTGGAGAAGGTGCTCCAGAAGGATGGGAGTGTCAGAGACCTGCCTGCAGCCCCTCTGGAGCATCCCTCAGGTCCATCCACGCTGCCTGCAAGCAGTGCTCAAGAGGGGCAGGGGCTCCCCTAAAGACCCCCTTGGGCTCCTCCAGCTGCAGGCAGGAGGAGGTGGGGTTGGGTGGCCAGTCCTCCTCTGGAAGGGCAGCCCAGAGACAATGACAGGCAGGATGATCTGGTTGTGGTGCTGTTCTGCCCCTTTTCCCCATTACCAGAGTGGAAGGGGGAGGGAGGTGGGTCCCTTTTGACCACTGCTTGCAAATACAACTTCTCCATGGCACAGAAGTACAAGAGAAGCTTGCCTCCTTCATCCCATGTGCTGTGACTAGTTTTGGGACTCCCTGGAGACCAGGGAATGGGAGGAGAGGTTTCTTCAGTTGCTCTTGATCTTTACAAAACAAAAAGCATAAACAGCTATTTCTGTGAAACATCCTTCCTCCCCACAGGGAGGAGTCCAGCCTACTTGCTGTGCTGGCCTCAAACCTCACTGGTGCATTTTTCTCCCTGTAGTCAAGTTTAACTTGTAATAGGAATTGCTCCTCCTTATTCCTTCCTCCAGACATCCCTAAAACTCCTAAATGATATGAAAAAAAAAAAAAAAAAATTGTTGGGACTGCCTGACTGCTCGTCCACACACTGGTCACTCATTCCAGCTGGCTGCTCGGGGCCCAGCAAAGTGGGTCAGTGTGTATAAGTGGATCTGGGTGACTACAGAGAGATTAACCTGGGAGAGAGAACGAGGTGCCTGAGGGGATTAATGCCTGAGTTGGGATCCAGCGGGACTGTGCCAGCCCTGCACAGCAGCCACTGTGCAGTAAGGGCTGGCCAGGAGGATTACTGATGTCAGGCAGCTCAGTTTGTCTCTTCAGTTTGTCTTCTTTGGCTACAGCCAAAGGCCATCCCTGGGGGAGGCCTGGTCTTAACTGAATAAAAGCACCACGTTATCTGGTGGTTAATGAGCCCTTGACTGTGTGGGAGTGGACTGAATCCTTTGCACTTCCAATGAGGAAACTGGACTCCAGAGTGCTCAGGTCTTCCTGCCCCAGGGCAGAAGTTTAGCTATGGAGAAAGTGGCTTGGAGGTTTCCTGACCTCTGGGATGAGAAGTCTTACACTGCCTTTGGCTAGACCTGGCTTGGCTAAGCCACGTTCCTTCCTGAAAACAGCAGATCTGGCTCAGTTAGGAGGAAACATGGCTTGGAGAGAGTGAGAGCAGTAGAAAGCGCTGTGGAAGGGATGCTCCAGTGCTGGTAAACACTCCTGCCTTAAGGGCAAGGCCCTGTGCAGTGACTGTAGGCAGGAGACAAGGGGAAGGAAGGTCCTGCCCATGGGACTGAGCCTAATGCAACAAGAGCAACCTGCTGTCTGTAAGGGAATGGGAATGCCCTTGGGATCATACAGGCAGAGTTTCTAACAGCAGGAGTGTCTGCTGTTCGAGTACCAGGTGTGACTGCACAAGCCAGTCCACCTCCCACCGCACAAGCCTGGCCTCCACACGCCACTGCTGAGACGTCGGGAGACCTCCCTCCTGCCTCTCATCAGAAACTGAGCAAAGCTCCCAGCACAGACAGGAAAAAATCCACTGCTCTCTTGTTCCACCCATCGCCCAGTGACTCCTGTTGACTCCTCTGGTGCCTTGTACATGACACTCTATTCCCCCCCAGGCTGTGCCTGACTTTCAGGAAACCAGACCTCGTAATTACGTGCTCTCCGCCAGCGCATCAGCGGTAAGATCACCTCCTCCTGGATACTGCCTCCTTCTAGATATTGCCTCTCCGACCTCTTCCTGCCCCTCTCTCTACCTGATGTAAACTCAGACCTAGTGCTCCGCTGTTTTCAACATTTTAATGTGACATGGGCTGCCCAGGGTTCCTCTGACTCGGCCTCAAGGGTTCACATCACCCCTGTGCAGGTGCCTGCTCAGGCTCTGGCCCTTTGCAGCTGGGTTTGCTTTCCAAAGCAGCTTCCCTGCCAGCCCTCTTCCACGTTTCTAGTGGGGGTCTTCTGATGGGTTTTTATTGCTAGTGGAGCAATGGAGAGGAACAAACGTCCAAGAGTGGCCTTTCTGGATGGTTCTGGCTGTCCAGTGGCAGTGTCACACATGTGACTGCCTCATCTGTCCCATGGTGTCAGAAGCTTTGTAGCTGGTCAAGAGAAGCAAAGGTGGAGGAATCTCTCTGCCACCAGTGTCAGTAAGAGTGCAGGCTTCTCTATTCTGCAAACAGAGGTCATTTTTTACTGTTTCATTGTGTTGGCAGCTGTTCCACAGCCAGATGTGCCTGGGGTGTGTGAACAGCCTGCTGCGTCTCCACTCTGTTGCACTGAGTGGATGTGGCCAAGCAATTGACTTCCCATGCTGTGTTCATGGCTCCCCATTGCACAATGTCACATTTCTCGTTAAAATGTTGAAAACTGATCATCTTGCTTCCTAACTAGCATTCAGAACAACACTGATGCCTGCTAATAGAATAATCTGGGAGTGGAAGTGCTGGGGAGTGCGATCTGCAGATATGAAAAAGGACAGCCCAGCCTTCTCAGAAACAAAAAACACTACGGAAACAAGCTGGATTTGGTTAGTGGGAAACCCATCCCGTTTGGAGACAGAGGTGTGCCTGAGCTGACAGCATCAGTGTTAGTTCCTAGGGCGATCTGTCCTGACCTTGGAGAGCGATGCTGGGATCAGAAATAGCTTTGCACAATACCTAGAAAACAATTTCCATCGGTCCCAGGCTCACTGATGAGAGTCCTGCAGAAGAAGCTGATCCTGATGATGCTGCAGCAACTGCTCAGTTCTCCTGTCTCCTAGCGCAGCTCAGAGCCAGCTTGTGGCTCCGGCTTTTCCCTTGGGAAGGTCTGTTCCAAAGGACTGCAGTTAATCTCTAGGAGACCCAGAGGAGAGAAACTGGGCTTTCCCTGCCTCTGAATAGGCCAGGGTATCCTGACTGTGCCCCAGGGCTAAAGCACACCTCAAGACAAGCAGTTGTACAACGTGCATTGGCATCTCGTGGAGTGCCCAGACACTCATTTGGACACATCCAGCCCTCACCAAAAAGTACCTTGATCTGCTTCTGCTCTATTGCAGAGCTGCTCTGGGGGGCAGGTGCCACAGCCAGGAACGTAACAGGAGCACAGATTTTGTGAG
This sequence comes from Oriolus oriolus, assembly GCA_013400235.1. Classification (NCBI taxonomy): domain Eukaryota; kingdom Metazoa; phylum Chordata; class Aves; order Passeriformes; family Corvidae; genus Oriolus; species Oriolus oriolus. The sequence continues at coordinate 163,722 of VXBT01005390.1, read as the reverse complement.
GATTTTTAGCCAACAAGTGTCTACCGTGGGACATCTGTGCCTAGTTCAGTGCTCCCTCATCGGGCTCTGCTAGTGCTGGTGGCACTGGGCAGCAGGAGCAGGGCTCTGGGAGAGCAGCCAGCACTGACCCCGATCGAGTTTGATGATTGCACAGCAGGGCCTCCTACCAGGAGTGCCTGTGGGAAATGTGCTGGCCTGACCAGTGCCAGGCCTTATGGCTTCCAAAACTCTTTCAGAGGCTGCAGTTGGTGGGTGAAGGGCCACCTGAAGTCCAGCTGCACTGGCAGGGGTGACCTGAATTACAGTTTATGTCTGTAATTAGCAAAACACAAGCTGAGCCCAGGCTGCTCCCCAGCTCTGTAGAGGCAGGGCTGCTTTGCTGCAAGCTCTCTAATCCCAGCATTTATCCCAAATGGTCAGGCACTGCAGCAAGGTAGGAGCTCTTCATCCTGTTGCTCTGCTTTTCTTCCAGGCCAGAGTCCTTGTGCTACTTCTTAGTGTGCACTGACAGTGCAGAGCAGTGGCTGCTGCTCCCCTCACTCTTGAGCTCGGCTCCTTTCTGGAGGGAGGGGTTGGTTATGCCCAAGGTAACAGCTTTGTCTTGCAGGTGAGCAGACAGGTCACCTCTCTCCTGGACCACATGCCCTCAGCAGGGCTCTGACTTGGATTCTAAATTTACATTGTTGGTTTTTGGAGAGGTGGATAACACAGTGCTTTTATTTTTTTCCCCTTCCATGACAGGAGGGCTCAGATGGAATTAAATCCGAGAAAAAAGCACCTCCCTTGTTTTGTACGAGTGGGAGGCTGAGGAGCCATTTCTCCTCTCTCCCACACTGACCTTTTGTTTTTGTGTAAGAAGGTGTATGTGGGCTGTGCAAGCCTAAATATTCCTTTCTCTCAGACCCTGCCACCCGGTGTACTCCTAGGAATGATTCCAAGAAAAAACATATTGAGTACCTTAAAGAGGATTCCTCTGGCTTGAGCTGGGGTGCAGGAAGACAATAGCAGATCATGTCCTCTTCCACTCTCTGAGCCATCCAAAAAGGAGCCACACAGAGTCTTAGCCCAGGGACAGATCTGGGCAAAGCTGGACTGTCCCAGAACACCACAGGGTCAGATCTGGAGGTGGCACAGCAAAGGCAACAGAAGAGAAACAAATCTGGCTACAAATTCAATGGGTGCTGCACTGATTAAATGGGCCTGATGGGGCTTAAGTACTGTCCACAGTGTCTGAGTAGGAAGGCCTGGGATCAGAGGGAAAGCTTCCCCTTGCTCGTATAGTAAATCTTGCTCCAAAAACATGGGGATGTGCTGGCAAAGGCCTTGTGCCAGAGAAGCAGTTCAGGATCTGCTTCTCAGCTTCCTACAGCATGCTTCCACCACCTCCTTCCAGAGTAGGAGCTCTTAGAAGGGGAAGGGACTTGTGTCCCCACACACGGCTAAAACTGGCCAGGCCTTACTCCAACCAGTTCCTGATTTGCAGTAACAAAACATCCCCATAAAAGTCAAAGAAAACACCGACCTCAGCACCCAGACCAGTACGACAATTCCACTCAAGTAAGAGGTGCCAGTCAGGCTACATACCGTGGAGCTGGAACAGGGAGCAATCCCAGGAGCCTGGCAAAACACCTCCCTGCTCCAGCCCCTCCCCAGTGCAGGCAGGTCCTACAGGTGCTCCTTATATTGGCTGCTGAAGCCTCTCTGCACCTGGGGCTCGCAAAGCTCAGCTGGGAGAACCTGGTCCAAACAGAGCCTGTTCTCCCTCTGACACCCATGTCCAGCACAGGTGCTCCCAGTGCAAATTCAGCTGTGTCTGGTGACCTTCCCTGACCTGCACAGGTGACACTGGGAGGTGAAGCTGAGCTCTGCAGGGGTCATTCCCCTGGCTCCAGTGGTGTGGGTGTTGCAGGCAGGCTGCTGTGCTCCCAGATCCAGGGGGATTTCACATTGCCAGGACTGAGGCAGTAGTTGGCTGCTGAGTAAAGGCCAAGCCAAGGACCTCTGGGAAGGATCAATGTGTTTTTCTGCCTCTTCTCTCCCTTTGCCATTGCTGTGTGTGACTTCTGTTTGTTGTTTCATGTCCTGAAGCCAGATCCCACAAGCGGCTGGAGGTGTCCAGTGTTGCGCTGCCCCAACTCTGCCCCTGTGGGGAAGGAGAGTAGGAAGGAGTCGTGTGATGTTTTGCCTGGCTCAGAGGCAGCAGCCAGCTCCTCCTTGCTGTGGCTAAACAGGGCTGTTGGCAGTGCAGGCTGGGTGGATTATCCCATTAATCTGAGCTCTCTGGACCATGGGTGAGGAACACTGGCCTCTGTGCGGCCTGAGCTCAAAAAAGCTCACTTGCCTCTCCACAATCCTAAAAGAAGGGCTGTCCTTCAACACCAACCTCTGCAGCTTCAGCAAAGTGAGCCTTGCTGTGCAGAGTATTCTGCTGTTAATCCCTTTTTTCCTGGAGCCTATGGAATGCAGTGGCTGCAGCAGCCCTGGCAGGGAGCAGAGCAGGCGTCCTGCTGGCTCTGGAGGCATGAGCTTGCTCTCCCATTGTGAAACTGAGCTCGAGGGTGCAGGAATGAGGGGAAGGGGCATGGATCTGGCAGCTGCTGCTGGGTGAAGGGCTGGCTTGTCCCTGGAGTTGGCCTGCTGTCATGGAGCGCCCGTGCCTGTTGGTGTTAATGCCGAGTGCTTCGCGACGTCTCCAACACTGATCTCCTTTCCTGTTGCTCTGTGGCCCCTGCAGCTTTGGAGCGACGAGGTGGAAAAAGTAAGTACCCAGCTGGAATTGTGCTCAGACCTTCTGGGGGTGTTCAGGGGACGGGGGTGCTGTGGAACCCTTCCTGCTCACAGGCAGGGGAGGATCAGGGGCTGCTGCTGTTGTGTGCCCCAGCCCTGATCCCTCTGTGTGGTTCAGTGCAATGACAGCGGCTTGGGATGAGCCATGGGCCCGTTGGCTGTCCCTGGTGGGAGACACTTCCTTGGCATCCAGGCGTGTGTCTGTGTGTGGTGAAAGGAGGCTCAGAACTCTGCGCTGTGTGACAGGAGCAGAGGTGATGCTTGAGGTGTGACCCAGCTCTGCTCCTGTGGCCAAGGCTCTGATCCTCCGAGTGTCTCTGGTAGCCCCTGGCCTAACCCATCCAGCTGGCTCTACACAGAGCTGGAGCAAGGACAGAGCCTTCCCCATGCACAGCCCCAGCTGCTGCAGGGAACAGCTTGGTTGGGGGCAGGGGGAGGTTTGAAGCCTCATGGAGTTGATTCCCTCTGGGTGAGCCTTCTGATCCATGGAGGCTCTGGAAGGGAAGTGTGACTTGTCCATGAAGATGGATGGAGGGCTGAGACCAAGCTGAGCTCTGTGTGGAGCTCCAGCACAGCATGGAGCTTCCAGAGACACCTTCTGGCATCCTGTTCCTTTCACACCTCGAACACCCCCAGCAGGCATTGCCGTGAAGCCTGAAGCGCAGGGTGGCAGAAGTTCTGTGTGCTGTGCATGACAGCAGCCTGTTGCTGCCTTACTCCAAAGGCATCTGCAGAATGGACTGGCTGTTCCCAAACCAGCTTTCCTGTTCTTTAAATCCTTCGGTCCCTCAACCAAACAAGCTGGCTACAGTCAGCTATGAGCATGCAAGGATCTGTTCCTCTATCCTCTCTCTTTGGGTTATTCTGCTTGGATAGACCAAAGTATGTAAGTAAATGTCGACGTTCTCCATGTCTTGGAGAAGCACAAGACTGGAAGGGGCCTCCCAGGTCACCATCCAGCTCTGGCTCTATAGGAAACTACATCGTGCAGCTGCTCAGAGTTGGCAGGGAGAGGCAAATCCCAGGCAGCACCAAATGGAGCTGGGTCTGCCTGGCACAAGTTTAAATAGCTCTGAATACTGGAGTCTCAGCTCACAGGAGCAAGAATTACTTGGTGTTTTGAAGGCATTGCACTGGTATTTCCTGTTATGTTTCCCCTTCTCCTTTAAATAATCCCCTTCATACAGAGGATGCAAGAAAATAGATCAGTTGAGTTGCAGCTTAAAATAGACAAATCTGATTAAAAGACAGTCAAAGCATTTCTTTGTTGTAGCCTGGCTCTGGTAATGCTGGTACCAGATGAGAGCTGTGCTGGCCCCAGCAGCACCTCCAGCTTGTCCTGCTGGGAATACTGGGTCTCCTCTGGGGTCACCAGTGATGTGGCCCCTGCTCTGAGACTGTCAGCCTGGCTGGATCAGCCCTCTGGGCTCAATTCCAGACATGTCAGTCCTGGGCCAGAATGGTCAGGGCATTCCCAAAGCAGCAAAAGGAACCCCTGCACCAAGGCAGCTCTCCAATGGCTGCTCGCTCCTGGAGGAGGGGAAAGGGTTCTCTTTCCAGTGAGCTGGAGCTGAGTGGGTGTCACTCTTCTGTGACTGGTCACAGCACATCCCAAGAGGACCCCAGTGTTAAGGAATACTGCATGCTGGAGAGAACGTGGGCCTGCTTGTCACTCCTTTCCATCAGCAGGAGGGGAGAGCCAGCACCAGAACATTTGGTTGCTCCAGCACCTCTGGAGATCTCCTTGCCAGGATCCACCTGGGTATTCTGGTGCTGCAGAACTGCCCCAGTGTGAATGCACTGTTTGGTGGTGCGGGAGAGATGGGGCTCCAGTGTGAGTCTGTCTCTGAATTCCCAAAGCCTGCTGTGGAGCTGCCTGCTGTTCACCAGTGTTTAATTCCTCCTAGCTCAGAATCAGTAACTAGCCCCAAAGGAGACTCTTGGGTGGAAGCTGGATTGGGATGTTCATCTCCATTGCAGATTTAATTAGCAGCAGCAGTTTGGTAAATGCTGCCTGGCCTCAGCCTTTGTTCTGTGGCAATAGAAAGGAAACCACTGCATTTCCAGAGAGGAGCCTAGGGAGGCTGTGACATTCCTGTGCCTGCAGGTGCAGAAAGAGGGGATTAAAGGGGCTGGAGCTGGCATGGGACTGGCTTTCCACACACCTCAGGATTAACAAAGGAGCTTCTCTGCTTGATGCATCAGTTTTGAGCTGCCATTCCATCACCTGCAGTGATCCAATGTAGGATTAAGAAGGAATCAAGCTGAAATGCAGCCAGAGGTCTCTGGGATCCCAACCCAGGGTCTCTTGTGCCTGCTGCTCAGTGTCACAGCTGCACCCGTGTCTGGCTGCCAAAGGTGGGGTGTGGAGGTAGGGGGCTGCAGAGGCAGAACAGGGCTCCTGCCTTGTGCTGCCTGAGCCCCCATCCTGTTTGCAGGCGGAGCACGAGCTGAGGCTCACCCAGACCGAGTTCGACCGCCAGGCAGAGGTGACCCGTCTGCTGCTGGAGGGGATCAGCAGCACACACGTGAGTCCTCCTGGGCACCTGGGGCTGACAGGGACTACAGAGACTCTTGGCTCCTGCCAAGAGAATCATAGAATCCCTCATGTGGGATAGAGGTAGAAGAGGTGGTAAATTCAGGGTACCTCAGGGGGGTAGTAGCTGCAGCAAGAGAGTTTCTGTGCCTGTAACCAGTTAAGCTGATGGTCCTTTTCCCTCCAGGTGAATCATCTTCGCTGTCTCCATGAGTTTGTGGAGTCTCAGACCAACTACTATGCTCAGTGCTACCAGTTCATGCTGGACCTGCAGAAGCAACTGGGCAGGTAAGACAAGAGACTGCTTTTACTTCTCTGAGGGTTGATCTCCTTACCCACAGCTAAGGGCTCCTTCCCCCTCCCACATCACAATGTTGGGCAGAAGTTATAAAGTGCCCTCACAGCTCTGACAGAGCTTCTGAGTTTACAGAGTGGTGACTGGTCCTGGTGGGGGTGGTGCATTTGGAGCAGGCTTTGCCATTGGCTTTTTTACATTCCTCTCAAAGCACGATGGCCACGGGAGTTTGAACATTCTTCCTCTAAATTAGTTAAATCACATGGGACTCAAATTCCTGTTGCCAAGCAATGAGCCCCGAGCATGCTCTGCTGCAGCAATAACAAATCCCAGATTCCATATTCCGTGCTGCTGGCTGCACATCCCGCGGGGTGGGCTGGGATGTTCTGTCTGGTACTGTCACACCAGCACAGGCCTGACCCAGGAGGGGCTGTTGCCTCTACGTGAGCACTCACACTCCTGTTCCGTTCTTTTTCCATGCCTGCAGCTCCAAAGGAGAAATGTAAGTATGATATTGGCCAGGATGAGCTCTGAGGGCTCTCCTCCCCTCAGTGACTCTGGGGTCTCTGTGTGATCACTGCCAAGGCCAGAGCTGTACCCCCTTAGATAACTGAGCCTGAGCTCCATTACTGTCTCTCTCTAGAGAGCCTGCAAAGCCTGGGAGCCTCCAGCTGTGGCATCCAGTTCAACAGCAGTAGTGCCCATCCCTTTCCTGAAGAATTAGCAGGCAGAACAGGTAACATAGACCGTGTGAGAGCAGGGCAAGGACACAGCACAACGGACCCAGTCAAACAGAGCCAAGAGCAGCACCTGTGCAGCCCCCTCGGCAGTGTCACACGTCAGTCTGGTACTCTGCAAGTTGGTGAAACAGGGCACTGGAGTCACACCAGGCAGACAAGTGTCACTTGCTGCACAGTCTCAGCACCTGAGAACTGAGGGTGTTTCCCCACGTGAAGGGCAGTGTGGGTATGTTACAGCTGGGTATGTAGGCTGCAACTCTTGAGCACCATCTCTGCAGTGCAACTGCTGAAAGAAAGAGCTCGTGGTTCCTCAGGCTGGAGCCTCGCTGAACTGTGCTTTTTTCTCCCATGTAAGATTTTCAGGCACATTCGTAGGCAACGCAGAATCTGCATCGCCCGCAGCCGCTACCTCTCCTCCAGCTGTTGCTGCTGCCACGCTCCCTGCTGTGCCTACGATTCCAGTGGTGCCCACAATTGTTGGGGTGCCCAACACCGTGGCAGAGGGTGTGCTGAACCCCAATGAAGTCAAGCCTCCTGCCAGTGGGACGCGCAGGGCCAGAGTCCTCTACGACTATGAAGCAGCTGACAGCACCGAGCTGGCACTTCTTGCAGATGAGGTTGGTGGCTTTCCTGAGTGTTGGATTTGGCTTTAATTGCCCAGCAGCCCGTGGTGTGTCTGAGAAGGACTTTGGTTCCTTTTCCTGTCCCTAAAACCTGCTTTATGAAACTAACAGAGTCTTTATCTGGATACCAGTATCTGCTGAGTTGCAGTGAGCTTGTGCTCATGGCCATTTACTATTTAACATCACCCAAATAACTCCTCAGTTCCTGTTGGAGCCCAAAATAAAATACTCCAATACTCAGTATCTTCACTGTAACCCTCAAATACAGCTGCCTTATCCAGAGCCATAGGATAAGCTGTTGGCTGGAGGCCTGTTCCAATCATGCTGAGAAAAAAAGAGAAATCAGCAAGTTGGAAACTTTTCTGTTCTCTAGACTAAACTTCTATATTCAGAAGGGATGACAAAGCAACATGTAAAAGTACCTTGAGTCACTTTGGAGAATGAAAAAGCAACAGGGACATCACTGGGCAGTTTTCCATAGATCGTGTTAAAGCTGCGGATAGCTCCAGGGAAAGGGCACAGATGCCTGCTAAATGAACTTCAGGAATTACTGTTTTTTCAGTCCCTATCTGACTCAATTTCTTGGCTTTGTCTGCAGAGTAAGGTCCTGTCTAATGTGCTGTCTTCTCTCCCCAGATGATCACTGTGTACAGCCTGCCAGGCATGGATCCAGACTGGCTCATAGGGGAAAGAGGGAACCAGAAAGGGAAAGTTCCAGTCACTTATTTGGAACTGTTAAGTTAAATGTTAAGGAAGAAGAATGTACAAGCAGAATGCACCCCTCATCTGGCACTTCTAATGCGGATTTCCTCATCCGAGACCATTGCTCTCTTCAGGGTCAACACTCCATTGCTAATATGGGAATTGCGGGAAAGAAGTGGGAAAACTGTTATGGTGAGGTTTTGGGAAAGGGCTGATGGCACCCAAGACTGAATTTATTACCTACCAGTGCAGCCTGCTTTGAGGTTAGTCCTGATGGCACAGGATTCCTTGACTACTTTTTCCCTTCCCTGCCCCAGTCTTGTTCCTCGCAGTGGCTTTCCCAGGGCGAGCAATCTGTGTCCTGCAGCAGCTGCTCACCAGTTACACTTCCCTCGTGTCTGGTGTGGGTTAATGCCTGTCTGCCCCTCCCCTCCTCTCTTCTCCAGCAGCAGAATTGCCCGAGTCCAACCCTTGAGCATTCCAGTAGGGAAGCGTCCCACACACCCTCTCTGACACGTCCTGGCACGTAAGGCAAGGAGGCTGCAGTTGAGATTTAGGAGCCCTGTTAAACCCACCCACTCTGCTCACCCGTGGGAGACCAGCAGTGCACAGCTGGCCAAGAGCCACACTCACCGTCCTGGGGCCTGGAGGCTCCCACCTACCCCTGTCCCCTGAAGCTGGAAGACTTCTTTGTGGAGACCAACCTGGTACCGTAGGGCCCAACCCCAAACCTCCGTGCAAGGGACCATGCATCTCGCTTGCATTTCCTCTGGGAAATTGCTCTTGGACTGCAAAGTTTACAAGCCTTTTTACAAGCTTTGCTCCCTGTGTTATTGTCCAGGCTTTTCTTTCAGTGTGTCTGTCCAGGCATGTTTTCGCCTGACTTTATTTCCACCCTGAATCACTGATTTAATGAATGTTTCCCCTCCCATGTCAGCAGTGAACAGACTTGGTGCATCCTAGTGCAGAAAGGGACAGTCCCACCTGCTGTGACCCCCAGCACAGAGCTGTTCTTGGCCATACACACACCACGACCCAGGCTGTCCTGGAGGGATGGGGTGGTTTAGCTCAGGTGTGTGTGTGCCTGTTCACTCTGGAATGAACTCTTAGCTAGAGCTCACCTAAAGGACTTCCACTTGATGTATCACAAGTTTTCCACTCAAGCTGAATGGAAGAGAAACCCACCTGCACCAAGCTCTCTGTTCACAACCTTCCCCTGGGTATGTCAGAACTAACTTTGCTTGTTTATTGATCTTTTGCACTTTCCCCAAAGGTATCGTGACCATTCTAATGTAACAGGGCACTGAGCACCTGTGTTTGTGGGGCTCATGGGTTTCAGCACTTATTTGCCAATAAACAAACTGCCTGATGTCCTGCCTCAGCATCTTCTGTGGGCTTGGGGCTGCCCTTGCTCCCCAGCCACGGGGCTGTGGGGACAAGCAGGGAGAAAAAGGGAGCAGCTCACATGAAAGCAGTGCCCTCCTGCTACCCCAGGCTTGGAAGCCAGGGTAAAAAGCAAAACAAAGCTGCTCATCCTTCCTGTCCCATCTGATACTCCCAACACACTGTCAGAGCCTTGTGGTTCCTTTCCCAGCTGACACATCTCAGTTGTACTACAGCTTCAGGGGCTCTGAGAAACAACAGCTCCTCCTGCACCTGAAGCAAAAATAGAGCAGCAGGATGACTTCAGCTGCTGAGAGACCCAAGTGCTATTCCAGATCTAACAGACTTTTTTAGTTGTTATGGAAACTAGATCTGCTGCTAATCTAAAATCCTAAAGTCTTGTCCCTAACACCCAGCTGGGAAGGAACTCCTGGGAAAAGCAGCTGTTGAAATGCTCTGTAGTGCAGCAATAATGCTTGGCTATTCTAGTCAAAGAGAACAGGGAAATCTAACGATGTTCCTGTTCTAGTTAGTTTTAAAATTGCCAGGATTACCTCTCCCATAGTCCTGATCTATTAGAGATCTACTCCTGCCTATTTCCCTTGCAGCATGTATATTTTCCCTCAGGCCAGTGGCATCCCTGTTCCTCTGTTATTCTTCTCCTTGATACATTAAAGAGGAAAAACGGTTTTAGGAAAAACAGCAGCAGCTTAATGAAGCAGAAAATGGTCTCTTCCCTCAGAGCAGCCAGAAGGAATTATCTTCCTGGCACCAGCACTCTGTTCCCTCTGCAGCAGAAAAAAAAGCACCTGGAAAGTCTATTGCTACTCCTGACTCTGTACAGAAGGTGACACTTGTGCTGCTTCTTTGCAGATGTCAGAAGAGCCCCCCTTGGCTGGATCCCCTCTGTGCCTGAGGGACAGGGACAGGTATGACTCAGGACTGAAGTGTTGCTGTAACCCTAAAATACACGTAACCAACAGCATCCACTGCTTTTGCTGTCTGGCACCAAGGGCTCCTGCCAAGCACCAACTCACTCTGGTGCTTGAATAAACATTGAGAAGAATCCCTTCTTGTTGAACACCAGTGCAGTGATGAGCACACTGTAACTTCCAAAGCCGTAACAAAAAGGAACGATCCCGACCAGAGCTGTCAAGTAACAGCCTCTGCTGTAACTGAATTTGCTTAGATGAACCAGATTCCAGCTTTGCTTCCTCTCCCCATGGCAGCCCTCATCCACTGGCTGTCTCTGCACGTTGTTCACCTTCAACTCTCCATGGTCACACCCAGTTCCCCCATAGCACAAAGTGTTTCTGGTTACAGGCTGCCCCATCGAAACACCATTGGGTTTAGGACTGTCACACCACCTCACAAGCCCCTCTCCCTTCTACTTTAAGACTTTACTCCAGCCAGTTCAAATCTCTCCAAAGCCCTCAGGGCACATGACACTAGATCAAATAAATGTACCAGGATCTTGCCAGCACTTAAGCTTACAAGGTAAAAAAGCCCAAACAACCTCAAAGCAAGATAATCTCATTTTCCAGCTCTAGTCTCTTAAAACTACTGAAATTAAAAAGGTTCTGGCTGGTAAAGCAATCAAGTGTCTCTTCAGGAAAGAACTGGTAGGTTAATAGCTCACAGCTACACTGAAATTTGATTTCTTACCATAGATAAGTCTGTCTAGATTTCCAGCTGTATTTTAAGCAATAATCACTGACTTTCTCTTACTGTCCTTACTACACACTGAGCCTCAGAACCTTAAAGAGTTTGTTGATCCAGAGCTACACCACATGATGCACCTTCACTGCAGACAGTGATTCCTGTGCAGGGCCCTCACCACAATGTGCAGGGGAATCATCCCTGAGGAGTATTTTGTAGTGCTGCTCATTTCAAACCTCCTACGAGTTCCCCAACAGGAGAGTAAGAGAAAGGGAGTGGGTGTGGGGAACCCCGGGAATCAGCCTTTAATTACAGTCATTTCAGACAGTCTCTGGATTGTCACTCAGAAGTCACAGCATTAGCTGAGACTCAGGTAGTTCAGCTCAGCAGAACTACCGCCCAGACACTGCAGAATTGGTGCTGCTGTCCAACACAAACCCATGAACACAACTGCTGTCTATAAAGGTTTTAATATCAGTATAAATAGGGCACAGTTACAAAAAACTGCAAGACTGGAGCAATGGAATTTTGACGTAAAAACCTTAAGTGAGGCCTTGCTCTTCAGAAACACACACAACACACAGACTGCAGGGTGAAGGGAAGGCGTGAGCACACATACACCATCGTGCCTTAAACCATTCAGTACAAAAATAGCAGTAGAAAGATGGTCTCTGAATTGCTGGCTGATCCCTTGCGTGTGCCTTAGCCGGACTCCACGTGGGAGACGTAGATTGCACCTTGTGTTATGAGCAGAGCTAATGCCCACCAGAATGTGTCTCCTCTCTCCATCCAGCCACAGCTTCCCCAGCTGAGGTACAAGCTATAAAAATAAAGGTTTTGACTGTTCAATGTTTGTACACAGCCAGGATGCTCTGGCAGACAGAACGAGCAGACTGCACACGTGGGCTGGTCACCGGAGAGCCAGCTGGGCTCTCCTTACATTCACTCTGCTCCTGGATGGCAAGAGTTCCATGGGATCTCGCTGCTCAGGTGACACCACTGCCCACACCTGGCCTCCCTCCCTTCCCAGTCCTCATTACAGCTCTGCCGAAGGTGACGCCTTCTGTGGTGGACGTGAATTGTTCTGCTGCAAGTCCTGACAAGGGAGGCAGGGCCAGGACAGGATCTATCTCTGCACGTGCCGGACAAAGGCCTGCACGAGCTGAAACAAGGGCTCCTGCCCCTCTGGACCCAGCTTGGAGGCAGACTTTCCTTGAGGAGAGGGAAGGACCCCGCCTGCAGGTGAAGAGGGACCACCCCGGCGGAAGTAACGGGACAGGCTGGAGAGCAGCGTACTCTGAAATTAGAGCGTGTAACAAGTCAGCTTTGTTCCACCACACGCCCTCTCCCACCCCAACCCAGGCGCTGTGACACAGGAATGTGCCAGTATGAGCAGCCCAAGGCTGTTCAGTCATGCTGGGAAATGGGCAGCCACAGCCAAGACACACTGAACCGTGAGAGAACAGCACAAGGTGCTCACCAGCTCTGAGCTGAGCTCCTGCTTCATCCGCTGCTTATCCCGGGGGTGCACAGCCGGGTCCCGCAGGTACCGAACAGCCTGGGAGATGAGCAGGTAGAAACAGTTTTCCATTGTAAACATGAGCAGAGACCTGTGCAAAGAAACACAAATCAGCAGGAGCCAAAAAGGTCAGCAAACTCTGGTTTCCAGGTCAAATAGTTATCGAAGGACTTTACACACAAGGGATGTACGAAGACACACAGACGCCTCTACACTTCAGTTCTGATCTGAGGAGCTCTGACTTCTGCTGCTTGGCTGTAACTACATCAAGTAACTAGAAACTTACTTTAAGGTTTTGGTTCCCTCTTGCATATTCAGCCCTGCAGCTTGAGGGAAAGGTTCCTTCTTCTTATCCATCTTAGAGGGAAAAAAGACAGGCATTAGAGACAGGAGATAGAAAAGAATTACTCATACTCTTCAAAGTATCAGTTGAATGAGCTCTCTGGGATCACTGAAACTGCCATGCTCCCAGACACAGAAAGGGCCAGTACCTCTCCCAGCATGTTCAGGGCCACGTTGACTGTGGCAAGGAGGGTCCCAAAGGAAGGTGCAACATCCGAATCAAAGGCTGGTGTGGTGAAACTCAAGACAAAGAGCACGTTGTACTCAGCAAGGTCCAGCGACTATGGAGGAACAGAAAGAGGAGTGAGACCCCAGAGGCCATGAGTATGGTGTTGCCATAGGAACAGGAATACCCAGTCCCTTATCACACGTTTCATGTGAAGAAATAAAAGCACTGTGATAAATTTCCCAAATCTCAGGTGTACAGCTGGAGCAGTGAAGTGTCCTGTACAGCACTGCACAACCAGACTCCATGGCTCTCCTCACACAGCTGCCATCACTGGCACACCAAGGTACTGGCTGCTCCCAGAGGCACAGAAGGACTGCCCTATCCAACAGTTAGCAGCAGGACACTGCCAGAATCAAGCATTAAACCTTCCTTTTCTGAACCTGGAGACCAGGCATTGGGTCACACCACCATGGGTGGATGACAAGAGGATTTTTCTTGATGAATGATGTACTGAAGGTACAAACCAACTGGCGGTTGGTTTGTCTGCTCCAGTAAGGTCACACATACACAGCCTTGTGTAGATAACACAAAGGCTCAGCCAGGTCTTCCCTTCACACTGTGCAGTGCCTGATTCCCAAGGCAAAGTCCTTGTCTCTTGCCTTCCCGCTCTGTGTAGAATAGCAGACAGGTATACAGTGGGGGCACTGTATCAAGCAGGACACACAGACCCAGAATATCCCTGGAAATACTGGAAACTCCCTGCTTTGGAGAGCAGGAGCTCTCCTCTCTCCCCACCTGGTCAAGGAGGATCTGGCAGACATCAGGGGTGAAATGGCGCAGGGCAGCAAGAGACTTGCTGAGGATTTTGAGGAGGCTGTACTGCACTGTGAGCAGGGCCTTCTGCTCTGCTGCCTCTGACTCGGGGCTGGGGTGTTTGGAGGAGGCCTGCGGATTACGCTGCACTCGGGGAGTCACACTGGATGGAAGGGAATCGCCATTTTTTGTCTGTGGAGAAAGAAAAGAGCAAGTCTTGAACAGAGATATGCTTATTTTGCACTAAGACAAGTGTTTTGAGAAAAAAAATATGCTGTGAACAAAGAGAATGAGGAAATAAGGCAGCCAAAGTCTGTCACCCACGGAGAATCTACAGTTGGTGTGGGCTGGGGAGACACTGCATTGCAGAGAGGCAGCTGCAGAGGCTGTTTAGGTTCTACACTCCAGAAAAAGAATGATCAACACACCAAGCCTGAGCCATGCAGAAGGAACACTGCAGCAGCAACGCATCATCTCCACCTCATGCATCTAAAGATGTCCCAAGAACGAGAACTATCTGCCTTTAACAAATTAAATCAAATCAAGGACACCAGGTCAACCGTGGCTTAATTAATGGCACTCCAGAGCCCTACAGCAGTGCAGCCTCCTTATGACAACAGCACCATTCAGCACAGGCTGCTGGTTATCTAGGACCGGCTTTACACAGTCCAGAGGTTTTCAGAGTCCAGACTACTCTTTGCACTTTTTTTTTTTTTTTTTTTGCTGTGAAGAAATGCAAATCCTAACTGTTGATGCCTGTCAATAATCATCACGAGGATTATCAATAATGCATTCAATATCCAAGATTCTTGATACTGAATAATGCTCCCTTCTAACAGGGAGCATGGGCATGCAACACAACTTAAAAGTTTGGCGTAGGACCCTCACCTGCAGGTAGTGCTGGAGCATTTTGCGGCTGTGCAGGAGGGAGGTACAGGCCTGGCACAGGTAACATAGGTTCACCTGAAAGAAATAAAGTCAGGGAGAAATCTCATAAAAGCTCAAACCCCATCTATCCACTACCACTGGTGGAAGCTAGAAAATCCAAACACAGCACTGTGATCATAAAGGATCCATGCAGTCTCTTAATTTCCCAGTATTTTCTTGAAATCACCTGGCACTAAGAATTGAAAGTAAGCCACTGAATTCCCCAAGTTACTTTTCCAAGCAACCACTTCTCTCTCTCCCAACAGTTGTATTTCCTCACTTGAGACAAGGTACTGACAGAACGAGCAGCTAAATAACCTCAGCTGTAATTCCCATTAAAGGAGTGGTAATAAAAAAGTGATATAGTGCCATTTTCTCTGAAGACATCCAAATCCCTGCACTCCAAGGCAATGTATTATCCACAGCAATATCCTTATTCCTACCTGCATGTCCCTCATAAGTTGTGGCAGGTGGAAATGCCACTCTTTTGTGAAATTTGAGAGCTGAAGAATGAAGCCAACAGTATGATCAGCCTCTTCCAGACAGGCCAAGCTCTGCACGGTCCTTACTGCATTCAGGCACTGGGAAGGAGAGAGAAGTAAATCAGGGCCATGACAGGTAAGGGACAGATGGGATAACATCCCATCCTCCTCTCACAGTTCTCCACTGTAACCCTCCCCAAGGCAGGAGTGACTTTTCAATGCTTCTGCCCTTTCTGTCTCATTTCCTTTCTGACTGCTGTTGGAACAGATGAGCCAAGTGAAGCATAGGTAGTTTGTGGCACACCTGAAGGATCCTCTCTTGATGGACACCCACAAAGTCCAGCGCTTCTGTCAGGAAGTTGTATCTCAGTGTTTTGAGAAGACGTTCCATCAGGGACATGGAGAGGCGATAGACCCCGGGCCAGGAGGGAGCATCCAGGGACTTCCGGGATGAAGCAGATGTCTGAACAAATCACAAATAAAAATAAGCTACTTTTTTTCCCTCCACATCAATCTGGCAGTCTTTGGTCTCTAGGGGTGGCTGCTGTCCTCCCACCCTGGGAGGGCACTGCTCCAGCCACAGCCTGCGAGGGCATGGGAAGCTCTCCGGGTGCATTCCCAGCTGGAATGAAGGAAACAGCACCCACCTGAATGGCTCCGTTTGTGCTGAGCTGGTACACGCTCAGGAGGGGCAGGCAGACACTCTGTGTGACACCAGCTCCAGCCATTGCTGCTGCTCCCTACAAAAACAGACTGCTGTTGGAATCTGTGCCTCTGCTCTCAGAGACTGAAGAGACTTGTGCTGCAGTAGCTATTTGTCCTTTGCACTGTCACCATCCTTTTACAGAACTTTCATCTACACACACACTTCTACATTGTTAAAAGTTCAACATCAAGAAAAGCAAAATCTAACCTGCATAACTGTACTCACAATTCCATTTATCACCTGCTGTGGTATGTACATAATCTTTGCAAAGGGCTTTGGAACAATCTTGTTTTCACCTAAAGCCCCACACAAGTTGAATTTGTAATAGACAAAATAACACCTTATTAAAACTAATGAAGAAGCAGGTTTCAACACTCAGTGCTGGTTTAACAAGGGGATATTTGCATTGCAGAATCCATTCAGTGAAAGTGCCTGCTCTAAATGACAGGTCTGCCTGGCTGGCTCAGCTTTTCCCCGACATCCCACTAGGGAGAACAAGACACACTAAGCAGGTGTACATACAGGACCTGCTGCTTGCCAGCCTCCAAAAAATACCCCTTTATCTACAGCTCACTGTTCAGCTGCATCACAGACAGGATAATGAGATAAAAAATGAGAAAGACTTTTCTTATTTAAAGTGTACAGCTATGTGCTCTCACTTCTCTGCATCTCTCACCTGCTGAGTCCTTGCTAAGGTCAGCAGCAAATGTAACGAGGCCTCTGTGAAGTGAAGGTTTTGTTTAACTCTCAGGCTGATCTCCAGTGCAGCAAAGATGGTGGGAAGCACAGGGACTTTCCTAGTAATCTGCAGCCAGTAGTCTCCATCTTCATCCACTTCACACAGCTCCTTAGCCAGGTGCAGACCCAGAACACACACCTGCAGTGACAAGGAAAGGTAGGCAGGTACAGGGCTGTACTAAGAAAAATCTCAAAAGCATTTACTAACACAACCTAAAGTTCAATCATTCTCAGAATCACGAATGAAGGCTCCTGGTATCCCTCACATCATACTCTGTACACCTCTTGGCCGTATCAGCACTCATGACAATGTTTTCCAGGACACATCTGAAGCAACAGCCAATTTCCCAGACTGATGTGAGTCCAAAAAACATTGAGTAACTCTGAAACAGAAACTGAAACTGCGGAAACTTTGTCTGAAGGCAGCAGGCTACAAGGGAAAGTTGTTCCAAGCATCATGAAACTTTTGTCTAGAGAAGAGACAAGGCTGCAGAGCAGAGGAACAGGTCCTTTACCCCATCTCGCTGGTCTTTGTGCTTAACTCGGGAGGCATCATCAGTCTCCATACTGTCCTTGTCATCTGCAGCATCTCCCAAGGTCAGGCTGTGCCGAGTCTGGTCCAAAAGCGCAATGACCTCATCCTGGAGAGTCTCACACACACTCAGCACCAGCTGGGGGTACTGGGGGATGTCATTCACTGTGACACGCACAACAGACACCAGTTAACACACAGTCCTTGTACTCAGGTTTCCAGTTTAACTGGTAACATCACTGAGCCACATTTCCTGGAATTAGCAGTTATTCTGTTCTCATTTCAAAAGCTACAAAACAATGTGAGGAACTGTGACTAAGTTAGATGTTTAAGTCTAGGAAGATATAATAAGGGATTATGTTCATCTGGATAACAAAAACATGTAGTTTTACCAAGAAGTCATATAAGATCATGATGTGTCAAAGCACAAATCAGGCACTACTATGGACAGATTACTCCACCACAGCAATTCCCACCCATTGCTCCAGACTGCTGCTACCAGCCCATGCAGATTGGGTGCAGTCTATGGCCTGAGAGTCTAAATAAATACCACATTCTTATCAAAACCATTATAATAAATTGCACCACCTTTTACCAGCATGACTAGAAACTCAAATTCAACAGCAAGGAAAACAATTAAAACCAAACCAACCCTCCACTTTCTATTTTTCAAAACACACAGGCTTGCAAAGCCAAAGCAGTGGGACAAGGAACACAGACAAGTAACCTGACCCACTTTTAATCACAGTTGCTTTTGTATGTGTTGTACAGAGAAATACTGCCCAGATTCCACTGAGGGTCTTCAAGTGCTACTGCAATGCCAGATGCCCCACAAGGGACAGGAGTAATGACCAGACTGGTTTCTCTGGTTTGTAACAAAATGTACCCTTTCTTGTGTTTGGGTCTTTTGTTACCTCTAACTAGAAATCCATGACAGAATCTAAGCTCTACAGTCACTCAGAGAGCCTGACTTAGGTGTCCCTCCCACGCACACACTGAGCTGTTTCCAAAAACACACAGGAACCAAACTGATCAAACAGAGGTTATGGTCAGGAAAAGACAAGAGAAGGGAAGACATGGACATGGAGTGAATGAATGATAAACCTCACCTCTTTCCAAAACTAGCTAAAGAGAGGAAGAAAGAAGGAGAGAAGTCTCACAGGCTGGTGACTACATTCAGCACCCTGCACCACTACCAGCACCACACGTGTTTATCTTGCACATGTTGGGTATAAGGTGTGTTCAGACCTGGCACCTCAACACCTGCACATGCACCACCTCACCTTTCATCTCCTTCATTTGCAGAACAGTGATAAGAGCTGAGAACACTTTGGCTTTGGTTTTCTCCATCATCTGCTGATCTGCCTGTAGGACTCCCTCCAGAATCTGCGTCAAGGAGTTTATGATTTTATCCACAGAACCCAACTCGCTGACAACAAAAAGGGAGAGCTCTTCAGATTAGACAAGATCCCTCAATAAATATATTGTCTTGGATGAGCTGTGTGGATCGTAAGTTATATGACCCCCAAAAGTAAAAGCAGTTCCTCAAACTAAAGCTTAAGTCACCATGTGGATCTCACTAAAGACATCGCACAGAATGAGAGAATGCATTTTCCCTTCATTGTGAGAATGAGAGTGAGAAAGCAGGACTAACTATCACAAAAGCTCTTTTGGTACTTTTCACCAGCAAGCAGGAAACCAAATAGACTGTATTGCTACTAGAGACTTCTTACAATTTCAGCAACAACCAAGAGACATTTGACATCCCAAAAGAGAATTCAATGATAAGGCTTCAGTTCTCTCCCCAGACCACTAAGGGATTCTCACTAGAACAAAACACTTCAACATAATCTCCCCAATTTTTATTTAAACATGATCTCCCAAGTTTTTATTTCTAGCAGTGACTAATAATTATCCAAACAAAATACCTACCTTTTCCACTGCTTGAGGAGGATCAGAAGAAGGGTACACAGCATAGACCCCAGCTGCAGGCAGGACACTGACATGGGAACCTGGAGCTAAGGAGAAATACTGCAAGAGTTACAGCTGGAACAGACACATGTAAAAACACTTCAGAAATGCTCAGCTCAAGCACCACCACCAAATGACCAAGTTTGTTCTTCAGCAGAACTGAGGGGAGCAGAGCCAGGACCCTCGCAGGGTCACTCAGTGATGACAAGAATGACACATACAAAATGAAGATTTAAGCAGCTCATCAGTTCAGGAAGAGAGACTTTGTTTCAGCCCAATTTCACAGGATCTAAAAAACCCTATGATTACAAGCACCTGAGGAAATAGAACCCCTCACAGTGCAACTAGGAAATGAAAGAACTGATAGGAAGCAACACCTACCAAAACTTTGGTGCCATTTAGCACATCCAGAAACAACTGCTGATGAACTGCAGAATCAGTCAGATGCATGATATCTGCCTAAATCCACAAAGATAAAGATCAGTCGCCGCAACAAAAGATCCATCTTCTAAGAAGCCTAAAATCAGTTTACTGTTTTGTTACTTTAAGAATCCATCAAATTTTATAGTTGCTGAGTTCTACAGAAATTATTTTAGTCCTACATTAACCATTGACAAGAAGCTGGCAATGACTAATTCCCTAATGGTGCATCCCTGCCTCACTTGACACAGGAAAAGCTTGTCAGGATTACAGAATCACTTAGAATCCCTCTAAAAATTATTTACTACCTCCCTCCTCTGCTGAGAGGACAATATGCTCATTTTGATCAAACAGCAAAACACCACCCACTCTAACCTCTTGCACCATGCTCGTGCCAACCTGTGCTGCTTTCACACACACAACAAAACTGAAAGAAAAGAAACAGTGAATTCTGCTTGGCTGGCCCTAGGAAGCTGCTGACATTGCATTATTCGAAATGTTCATTTCAAACTCTCATGAAAGATAAGAGGCAGCCCTTACATAGCTTGTGGAGATGATGAGCAGCATCCGCCAGGCCGAGATGAGCATTTGATACTCAGTGACGGAAGCACAGCTGGTGCCCTCGGTCTCTGCCACATGCTGTGCCAGGGACTTCACGTACTCTGACCAGTAGGCAAAGCGCTTTTTGGTGGAGAAATTCTTCAGAGTGTCTTTCAGGGACTGATCTAGCGAGCCCCTGACCAAATCAAGAGGAGAAGTTATCTTCTTTTATTCTTGGGTCAGAAAATATACTTCTTTTGAGATTCAGGGAGGAAAGCCAAGGACACAGCTTGCAAGTGAAGGTTATTCCACATATTAGACCTGTGCAGGGAATCTCACTTTTTGTATCACATATGAAGGAAAAACGTGATCCCTGAGGAAAAGCTGACTTTCTTTTTAAACAGAGATTTTAGTTAATCCTGACTTTGCAACATCTGAAACGGCTGTTACATTCAGGAAAACAAATCAAGTGGGAGAAAATTACTAAATGTGATTCAATCACTACAGGTTTACTTGGCTTAGTTGACAATTAGTTTTAATAAATACTGTATATTCTTATTCCAGGATACAAGGAAAATACTGATACATTCTCACCTAAAGGCTGCAGAAGGACTGTAATATCTTTCTGCAACTGGAGATTGCAAGAATCTCAAATGAATGTTTGTAATGCGTTCATGAATCGCTCCTTACATGTGCTTTGCCCATCAAAGCCCACATGGTGTATCAAGAGTTAACACACACAGTTGTGATAACTAATAGTACAGGGATGAAGGAGAGACCACCAAAGACTCACTTGACAACATAGTAGATCTCCAAGCAGATGATTTTCATTATTAAGGCACAGGTATCCAAGACACTGAGCTGTGAAGACAAAAAAACCCCAAGCAATAATAATTAAAAAAAAAACCAACTGTGATCAGAGTTCAAACTCTTCAGTGAGAGCACAGGGCTTTCAGAATGAAGAGAAAAACTTGCACAGAAAGGAAGAACAAGAACCTAATCAATTCCTCCGTAATACCAGTCAGCCTGAGCCCACAATATGGATACACTTCAGACAGCACACCTTCCACAGTGAGTGTTACCCCAGCTGCCACATAGCTATTTTTGTTTCATATGTGAATAAATAGCAGAGAATTTCAAAAGACACTTCATGGCTGCCCAGTCTCTGAAAAGCCAGACAGCATTCACTTCATCTCCTGCCTGTATCTAACCCACTTGGTCACAGCTCCTTTTAGGAAGCTGCAAGCAGCAGGAACAGCCACACACGTCACTTAAAAATCTTTTCTGAGAAATACATAAATCCCTTCATTTTGTTTGGATGTAACTCACCTCTGATGATTCAGAAGGTGGAGGAAGGGTCCCAAAGAGGGGATTAGTTAAATTTTCCCAAAACTTTGGCCTAAAAAGATATAAACAAAAGTAGTATCAGTTATCTCCCACATGCCACATGCCTAGCAGCATTTTGAGTGTTCCAAACTTTGTAGAAAATATGCTTTGGTAACTACAAGTTTATTTAGCTTTGTATAAAAGAAACAGAAACGTATTTGCTTCTGACACACTGGGGCTTCTCATCTTCCACACTCAAAGCCCGCACACTGCATACCCTCACCAGGGCACACACTGACTAAAATGGAAATGTCCCTGAGAAGTCTGATACACCACAGAAAAGAGGAAGGAAAAGGCCCTGTCAAGGAACACCAACTCACTTTGTCCTCAGCACAAGCATGGCGCTGTCACGACGGTCCTGCCACAGCGCGTGCAGGAAGGCGATGGCAGCGCGGTGCAGGAGGGGAGGGCACCAGTACCTCTCCTGCTGTTTGGAGTCAATCAGCTCTAACACCACTTGGAGGCAACTCCACTCCCCCAAGCTGAATTCCTAAAGCAAAAGGAGACAAGAGGTTACAAGAGGTTATAATGCTGGAGAATTATATAGTCCATTGTACCCAAATCTTTAGCTTTCTCACTGCCAGAATGTCATGAACGAGTGTTTTAAGGTCGCTTAGACAACAGCACATAGAGTGAAGAGAGCAGGTCACAGGCACCCTTGGTCTCAGTAGATGTTCTTTTGCTAACTCAATATCTCCCTTGAAATATTGGGGAAAGTTTCTCTTTGGTTACAGGGAAAAGTGAAACTGGGATAGCACTACATCCATTAAATACAAGCTGCATTTATCTTCATATCAAGCACATCAGGTTACAAGTAAGAACTATCAGATTTTAGCATCCAGTGCTGTAATATGCAAAAAAAGGCTAGTGAGTCCTCGGGGCAAGTATGTGCTATTGTACCTTTGACCCATCACTGCCATCCTTCACTTCCAAGTTCAGGAACAGTTCAATGAGCCCAGGCTGCGTCTCCACTGCTACTGTGAGGAACTCCAGGATCATGACCTTGATGCGCATGTCTTCGATCTTGCTCTGCAGGTGGGTGAGGAAGGCGTCGCGGATGGCAGCAGCATCACTGCCCAGGCAGGCGTACACAGACATGGGAGCAACCTGCCCACGGAGACAAACATCAGAGGGAAAAATAAACATGCTGTAGAGAATGTTTAATTCTACATAAAAGGTGATTGTATCATGTTGAAACTCAAAAATATTTAATATTGAATCCACGAACATATCAAAGTAAGTTGTCATAAAGCAGGAAGAAATGTGACAAGTGATCCAAATTTTCCTCTTCAGCAATTCTGCTCTATCCTCACCTATTTCTCTCAGGTTACAAAAGATAATATAAACAAAGAAAAAAACAGTTTTGGAATTACATTTCTTGAAGTATATAAGCCCAGATCTGGATCTAAATGCTTTAAGAAAACTACAAATACTCAGATGTTTAGCAGACAAAAAGCGTAAGCATAAAAGGCTTTGTAAGTCTAAAATCTACTTTTACTAAGTCCAGAAGTCTAAAAGTTGAAATGTCCCAATAAAAACTTAAATAAGATCCTCTTCTCAGTAAGATGCTAAAGTTCCAGATAGGAAAATCTAGGAATTATATTTAAGACTGTGACTTGAAAAAGTTGCTGAAAAATTGGGAGGAGAAGAACTGGAGGTGCAAATACTTTGCAGAAAAAACCCCAGTCACTGGATGCCTCTCAGTGAGTGCTGAGAGACTTCTGAAACAGCAGATCACATTAAAAAACTAAAGGGCCCTTTATATGATTTTTCATGGGCCCTAACTTACACCTGTCAGTCCACCCTGCTTCAACTGACTTGCACTAAGCGCCCTGATACAAAAAATGCCTGAGAAAATTATCTTGAAAAAATTTCAGTGGTGGAATCAGTCACATGGGGAGAAGCAAAGGAGCACCAGTGTGTTTTATCTTACTGTAGCCAGTCGTTTGAGCAGCTGGATGGCCAGGCGTGGAAGTGCAGGGTCATGCTTGTGGTAGATGTATTTGGCCAAGACAGCAATAAGGTTGTTTCCATGAGCACCTGGAGAGAACAAAATAACATTAAAGAGAAGAAACAGCAACAAGATGTAACTATTTACCAAATAATGACTTCCACAGCAGAATATAAGAACTAAGTTGGTCTCCCAAAAGAACATGGTATGGGTCCAGCCAGAGCCACTAACAGCAGCTGATTTAGTATATTCTGTAATTACACTGATCTCATTACGAAGCAGCAAATAAGCCATGTTTGATTAATCCTTTAAAAGCTGTCACAGAGGGGAAGAATGCCTTAGAGGAGGGAGAAGAGGCCTTCTCCCATCAGTAGCAAGCATATTTGTAACCTGCAAACCTTAACTAGTGTTTGTGATGAGACACACACCGCCATTTGCAGATCACCCAGAAGCACAGCTCCCAGGCTGCCCCAGGGAGCGGTACCCACCATGCTGAGTGAGTGCCTGCTCTAGGGGAGACACCACGCTGGACGGGGGCTTCAGGCGGATGACGTTGTTGGTAACGGAGAACGCCAGCTTAACTGTCTGGATCAGCAGCTGGCCTTGGCCTTGGGACTCATCACTGTTTCCAAAGAGAAACTAAAGTAAGGAACTGTGTTCACAACCAATACTTGTTATTTGCACAATATTTAAAGAGGAAACTCCATCGGGGTTACAAAACATTTTCACTCAGAGCCAGCACACAGAAGCTGCCCGAACAGCCACAGCCCACTCACCTGCTAGACTGGGAGGCCATGACCATGTCAATGGTGTCCACCCCAATTCCCATGATGTTAATGACAGCTTGCCCTGCCTCCGTGTTGGCCAGGCTGAAGATGCACAAGGACTGCAGGCTGGGGGCATTGCTGTGACACAAACACAGGACAGTGTCACCAGGAGCACTTGTGGCATTTTGCCACACTGCACTTAGAAAACTACCACAAAGTAACCTCTTCATTTCTATATCCCCATTAACCCTTCCTTTACTCTCCCTTCTACTTTCTCCCTTGTACTTCTACCAGAGTACACCAAATAGGAAAGTGGATGGCAGTCTGTCCCAGGAAATCTATGTACTCTTTTCTTGTTTTTCTACCTGAAGTGATGTGATTTGCTCTGTCCCTAATCTTTTTATACCCTTCCTGCACTCAGTAATGCAGCAAAGAGCTGAAACCAGCACTACACAGCTATGCCAGCTCCCTCCTACTTGTTTGAATTCAAAAACTGAAACAAAATGACAGTGATTCCTGCACTGTAAACCAGGCTACTGCAGCTCTGAGACCTCTCACCTGTCTTACCTGCTGCGAGGATCCATTTCAGGGCATAAGTTCAGTATAGCATGGATCAGCTGCAGAATTAAGCACCCTAAAAGAGAGATGAAGTGGACTACTCAGTTTTTGAAAACTTTCGCCTCGTTCCTAATATTTTAAAACAAATCACAGCATCTAACAATACCAGGAGATGTACAACACAAATCCCAAATGGCTGCTAGAAAAAAGAAGGCAGGTGATCCCTTTTATTCCCTTCTCCTCCTACTCCCCCTTTTAACATTCTTACCAATTTTCTCTCTCACTCCATGAGAGTTGTATCTCCATTTGTGGTAATTTGGTAACATTTCCTTCAGAACAAACACGATGCAGGGCACCAGGCCTTGGCTCTGGGTGCTACCAAGTTGTCCCTAGGAGAAGCAGAAATGTTACTTAACCAGGAGGGGGACAAGAAAACTTTTGGAGGAAGATATTCCTTATTGTCTTTGAAGTGTGAGAAAATCCCAGAACACAGGGACATAGATTTACGAGCAATTTCTAATCTTTTCTAGTCATTTGAGATGACCCAAAATGATTTTTTGTAAGAATCAGATCAGAGAAAGCACAAACAGCAGTGCAGAAGGGAGTGTCAAGCAAAGATTACTGAGAGAGCCCCGCTGCACAGAGACTGATCTCAGACAGGGCTGTATTTCACTTCCCAGTCATAACAGCTCAGAGCTGGTGTCACATCAGAGCATTCCAGAAGCACTCACCCGGACAAGAGTTGTTACCAGGTTGAGGAAGGAGATGGTAACACTGTACTCGCCTTGGGGCTGTTCCATGCTCATCAAGAGGTTTCCATAGCCCCCAGCATTCATCCCCTCTGCACTGTGAAATGAGCAAGAGGGTTCATCACATGAATAGCAGGATTCTGACATGAGTGAGAGATGTCAGGTGCAAAGATTGCACACTGGCAAAAAGTTCGTATCGTATGTTATGAACAGGTTAGGCAAAAAAACAAATGGGGTAGGGATCATGAATACCTAATCATGTGATTCATACTGGACAGGGGATTGGCAACAAATGGCAAGAACCCCGTGTGGTGAAGGTCAGTCCAAACCTGCAAGAGAAGAGGTACAGATACTCCTTCTCATTTACATATAAATGTACCAGTTCTCACCAGCAGGTCCTTTCCTCACCTTGGCTGGCATCCGAGCAGCCAGGACTGTCAAGCAATTAACACAAGAAGCAATAACATCCACAGGGGGAGAGATTACAGTTGTTAGCCTACAAAAAAGAAACAGCATGCATGAAAAGCACTGCCACCTGTGGTCTAGTTTGCTTTTTTAATCAAAAAAGCTTCTTTCCCTCTCACTGAAGTACACATATATAAAATTTAAGCAGATAAATACAGACAGCAGAGTCTGCACTTTCAGTCTAGACTTGCCACCTCCCCCTCACACCTGAGTCAGATCAATTTACTGCCAGAGCAAGGCTGGCAAGACAGCAGGTTGTCACAGCAAACAAAAATTATACATCTTAACACCAATTCCCAGGCAGTTAACTCTGGGAGGAGTTAGCAAGTACTACTGTTTTAAAACCTGGGAGTTACTGCTCTAATGCTATGTTTTATCCTCCTTGCATGTAAACATAGCTACTAATCAAAACTGCCTTCAAATGGATAAAATTGCACACCTTTCAGGAAGGAAGCAGAAGAGGGGCCATTCTGCTGCATCAAAACAGAGGGGCCATTCTGCTGCATTAAACTATGTGTAACCAGAATAGTTTTGAGAGCTGAACATCAGTCTTGGGGAGTTCAAGCACTGACACGCATCTTGTAAAGCTCTTGGCAAAATAAGTAATCAGCTATTCCTGCAGGTCACTATCTGCCTTCAGGTACCTCTGTTGTCAGTGACTCACCTCTGCAGGAGCATGTAGATTCGTGATGTGATCGGCAGAAGACAATCTGCTATTGATACATCAGTGCTGATGACTTTATGAACCAGATCAATTATAGGCTTGACCCTCTGGCAATGCTGAATCACATCTAGGTAAAGAAAACCAAACATTAGAATGCAAAATCATACTTCAGCAGTAATCAAGCCTGGAACAACGCACATTTATGTTACCACATATCTTCATGATTCAAAACCATCCATCTCCCATACCAAAACACATCTGTTTATCTATCTCAACTTTTTCCTCATCTAAAATGTATCTCATTTCACTACATGCTCTTGGCCCTTTGCAGTGAATTTTACAGAATAATAATAATCATCATCATCATGAGGTTTCTGAGAAAGTATTCTATGCTCTTCAGAAGTACTCAGAGCTGTTCAGTCCTACTACTAACCTCAAACTGACACCAATTTATAATTATTTATTCTTTTACACTCCCAGCCTGTCTCACCTGCTGTTGACACAACATGGAGCAGCATCTCAATCTCACAGGTGAACAGAGTCCAGCTGCTGTAGGAATACTCCCACCGTACCAAATAAGCCCGATCATCCAGCATCACTTGGCCCACTGTTCCTTGAGGTATCCGTAGATTTGTTTGACCTAGCCCTAAAGATTGAAGAAGAGTAAAGAAAAGGGTAAAGAAGCCAGGTAAAGAAAGAGCTAAATTCCCCAAAGCATTTCAGTAAGAAAAGGTCAAGTGCAGTTTCCTTACCAAGAGGATAGAGGAGCTTTGGAGCCTGTCTTCGCCACAGAGTGCCGTCCTCATGGGAGATCACATCTGGAGGTTTGTGCTTGTACAGTTCAATATAGAAGGACATTTTATCCAGGAAACTGTACACCTGCATCAGAGAGAGCTTCAACAACACAGCTGAAGAGCCAAAGCTTCCTAAAAATTTATCAACCAGGTCATTTCCAGGAACAGGCAAGTTTTCTTGAGGTGTACAATACCTTTCTAATACATCAACCCTACCAAAACATTATTACACAGCCCACCTGCTCAGACAAGTCTCATCTAATGAATCAGGTAAGTATCACCTAAAAATTAGTCAGCATCTTAATCTTCAACCATTAAAGTTGAAAACTTTTCTAAAAGCCAGAAAACGGCATCCTGCAACAGCACACAGCTCTGAAGGAACCCTGTCCACTGTTCTTAGACAAAAGCTTAATGTCTGTTACCTAAGACTGCAATTGAGATAAGCATATGTAATGGAAAGAAACAATCACAGAGCATGTCATCCCTGTCTTGAAATAAATCATCTCCCAAACAGCAAGAGAGATCCTGTACCTTTTTTGCGGTAGATTTATCAGACACAAGGGCTTGGAGCAGCTGAAGGAGAGGAGTGAGAAGATGGGGGAACATTCCACAAACACTGTCCAGGATGATACCCAGACCTGCAGTAGGTTCCTGGTGGTGGAAACAGAAAACAAATGTCTTATCACTAAAGAAGCCTAAAAGGGTCTCTTTATAGCACAAGGTTACAGTTCCTTTTTAAGCTGTACATTTAACATTAATCATGCACAAAAGTATTGCTCCAGTGACTGGAGATCACACTGGCACAGACTAAAGCATGAGGCAGTCTGCAAGTACAAGGCAAGAAGTAAGACTGTAAGGCATTACATATCACCCTAATTCTGTGACAACAAAAAATAAGCACAATGCTTTTGCCAGCAGTTAGTTCAATCCTTGCAGCCCCAGCCCTGCTATAAACTATCACCTATATTAAAACTCGCTCCAGTATCCTTTTCAAGAGTAAAGCCAAGGCTGTACCTAAAAGGCAGGAAAGGGCAAAAGTAAATCAAAGATAGATGTAAATGAACATTTGCTCCTCAGGCCCTCCTAGAAACCAACTCACTAAATACAGCCAGCTTATTCCTTTCCTAAAAGGGAAACCTTTATCAGGTCTTAGTTATAAACAAGATAGGTCAAACAAGTTGCAAA
Source organism: Oriolus oriolus (assembly GCA_013400235.1). Classification (NCBI taxonomy): domain Eukaryota; kingdom Metazoa; phylum Chordata; class Aves; order Passeriformes; family Corvidae; genus Oriolus; species Oriolus oriolus. The sequence continues at coordinate 135,319 of VXBT01005390.1, read as the reverse complement.
CACACTCACTGTCTTCCAGAAGAGCTGAGGAATGCTGGAAGCTGCCAGAACCTCACATGCAGCATCAATTATATCCTACAAAGGATGAAAGGACGGGAAAAATCAAAGCTACTTTACACAGGGGGATTTCATCCCAACCAAGTTCTGCCACATCTTTGGAATTTAAGTTTCCATGTTTATCCACCAAGATGTAACTACTTCCTGGAGCCAAAACACACCAACACAGCCATCCCCAGACCACAACCTAAAGCCATGCTCCTCATTATGAATGAACTGGCCACAACAAACGTGTCCACGATATCTGCAGAGGGCTGTAAGATGTCCAGTCCAGCTCAGAAACTGAGTTTGTATTATTTCCATTGTTTTGGGAATAACAGATCAACAATTAATTTCATATCCATAGGACTTCAAATGCATGATGTGCTCTTTCATTACTAATCTGCCAGTCTGTAAAGGTGTTTACTAGGTTTGCATGGTGTACATGCATTAGGAAAACCAGCAAATCACTCATTTGGGTCTACCTAAGCCACATAAAGCTTGCAGTCTGAAATGCAGGATTACAATTTAATAAGCAATTAGCATCAGTTACGACAGGTTATTTTAAATTGTGTAACAGATGCAAAGGGCCTTGGATGCTTACCTGCTGATTGCCCAACGTATGTAATTCCAGCGATGTCAGGACAAAGGAAAGAAGTCCATAAATACACATACAAGCTGTGCTGGCAGTACACTGCAAAGAAAGAGTACACAAGGCTGTTATGGGAAAGACTCTGAACTACAAACACACTGTAACTCTACTCAGTCTGCTTTACACACCAAGCAACTGCCTTTTTCATATATCCTTGCTGCAAAGGGGCAGCAAAACAGGGAGCAGTCATTAGTTAAGCTCCACATTAACACGAAGTATTTCACTGCAAGGAGAAGTCTTGACATTACCATTATCACTAGAAATGCCTTGCAGACATCAAAATAAAAAAAGAAGTACTCAATACTTCCAGGAATCAAAAGGATTTGCTTTCACTGGCTTCTGTCTACAAAGCAGTTTACCCTAATACACCATGTTGTCTAATGAAACCATATGGAGAGAATAGTGCAGAGTTAAATCATCCAGTACTCAAGCTCCACAATGGCAAATACACTTAGAAAGGCAAATCAAAAAATGCGATTAACTTCAGTCTATTCTGCTTAAGAGAGAGATGTAGCTCCTTGCTTCACAAAGCTTTTCTTAATTCTCTGGACATAAAAATCTGTTTCATTCCAGCTCGATTTCTGATCCTCACTGAAAGAAGGTTTAGATGCTAGAACATGCTTTACTGCATGCTGAAAAAGAACACTGGTTCAGTCATCTGCTTCCCATCGCAGCCTTACGTCAGGAGCAGTTAGATCTTCAAAAGCTTATATGCACCACCTAAGAAACTCACATTCTTGCCCCCACTGCTGAGGGATCGCAGCAGCTTTGTCAGATACTGGAAGACATTCAGCTGGATAGCAGTGCTGCCCATCCTCCTGATGATGTTTGTGGACTCCTCTGGGTTTATGGTGTGACGGAGCAGAGCCCAGGCCAAAAGGACCGGAGCATGATGTGAGACATCCCCTAACTGCAGCAGCTGATTGTCTATCTCCTGCACAAAGACAAATCAAAAGCAAAATAACTGAGATCTGAAAGTAATCCATACTCAACAAGCACATAGATGATTGTGTCCTTCTCATGGTATGTGGATGCCAGTTCCTACCCTTGGCCAACAAGCCCAAGGACCAGAAGTTTACAGACATAGCAGTGCCTGGCTAATCACAGTAAGTTCTGTATTGTTAGGCCTGAGAAAGGGTTGGTTACTCTGCCAGTGTTTTACCTGGTGGATGTGCTGACTGTTGGCCAACTTGTGCTCCTCCGTCCTGTCATCCAAAGCACGCTCATGGAGGGAGTCAATTTCCATGCCTTCCACCAGAATAAGAGCGCTAAAGTAGCTACAAGCAGTAAAAGAATAAAAACAAGCAGGTCAGAAACTTTATTTGAGAATTCAGGTAAGATTTTTTTTAAACTAGAAGTGGTCAAAAAGTAACCTTTCATTTGCTTTGTCCAGCTTTCTTTGAAGCAGTAAGAAATCACAAGAAATTAACAGCACGTAATCCAAATTTTGTCTTGAAATGCTGGTATAGGACAAATTACAACTTTCAGAACTACCTTTTCTGGTTGAACAGACAAAAAAGGGTCACTGAAATTTGAATAGCTTTTCCACCTTTATAACTCTCTGCCACCAGGATGTATGGCAGGATTTTCATTCCCCCTTTGAGTCATGGCCCATGCAGAACAACGAAGACATAATTACAAATGCATTTTTTTCCCTGAGAAAAACAATTGTTTTGCTCTGTACCCACTTCACAAATACACCAATACAATTACCCAATACGATCCACGAGGTGATCCATGCTCTCATCTACTAAATGTCTGTTGGTTTGTCTCGTGCCAAATCCCTGCTCTTTGAACATCTTTGCAAACGCCACAAGCTCCTCAGGTGCCATTTCAAAGTATGCATAGTAGAGGAAGATGACTTCCAGCAGCATGGACTGTTCCCGGAGGCATTGCACAAACCACCGGGAAACCTGACGTTCTGTCTGCACAAAGGAAAAGTTCCACCATCACATATCGAAGCTCACGGGGCAGCCAAAGCAGTCAGAAACTGAGAAGTGTGGAGGCATTTCAACAGCTTGTATAGCCAACAGTTGTGCCAATGGCAAGGAAAGCCACTCTAAGTACAGAGAGATCATGAACAACTGCACATAAATGGCTCTGTTGGCCGAGCACTCTCCACAGATTTATTACAAAGAACAGTACGCTTCATGAAACTCTCTGTCTCTGAGCAGAAGTGTGTTCTGTTAGAGAAAAAACAAATTCTATGTTTCTCAGACAAGGAGCAATGTCCTGTTTAACTGCATCTGCACAGATGTATTTTCCGACACACTACATGTAAGAAAAGGCTTTATAAGCCTGATAATAGTAAGAAATAAAATACCATGAGATTTCCGTGTGTTTCCCACGTAGGAGCTTCTGCTTTGTAGAGCGCTTCAAACTGTTTGCGGTAATTCGGAACGAGTTCCTTGTCCAACTTTTCAACACACTGGAAGTACTGTGCCTTAAAGAAACAAACAAGTCCATGAACTTCTCACATGCACACTTGTGGGCTTTTTATACAAGTAGGGAATCAGCTTCCATATTTAGCCTATTTCAATGACATCACGTCCTGTACTCACTGTGTAAGGGTGTCTCTCATCCTGGAAATAGGTGAGCAGGTGGAGGACGCAGCGCAGGATGCAGATCCTCTCCTCATAGTAGTAGTCAGCGAGCTGTGAACGTAAAGTGCCATCAATACCAACCTGGCACAGTGTCCAACTCCCACCCACCTCCCTCTCCCAGCCACTGCCAAGGCCTTCACCACAGGAATACAGAGCTACTACAGATGGAGTTACAACTGAGCAGTTTTGAATTTGGGGGAAAAAACCAACACTTAACTAACATTACAGAACTCAGTAAAGCATTGCCATAACAGGTCTACAATTACACTGTTAAGTGAGAAAACTTGGAAAAGAAAGGCAAAAAGACATCCCTATTACCCTCTGTCAGAAATGATCATCAATCTTGTCAAGTCAGACAGTGACACACAAACCTACACGTTTTGGAAAATAAGGCAGTGTACATCTACCCAGCTAAATTCCCTGATACCAAGCCTAAGATTTCATTTCTGTAGCAACTACTAACACCGTTCAAATCTACATGCACATCCCTCAATTTCAGAAGCACCTTCTAAAAGCCATCCTTTATACAAAGGAATACTTCAATTATTTCATGATTTTCCATAGAAATAAAGTAGGTTTGTTGCCAACAGATCTTTTCCACAGAAAATACAAATGGAAATGACTAACCTTCAGCATCAGAGCCTGACTCTGCCTTTCATCCTGAAGAACTGTCTGTAAACAAAATACAACAAAATAAATAGCTCCTGGAGAAATACCTACTGACAAAATATATGTTCACAAAATGACTGAAACAAATAAAAGACAATTTTTCTTTCCAGTTCATTTGGAAAGAGATTCCAAAAGCACAAAGCCAAACAGTCATTTTTAACTACATATTTATTTTTCAGCTCCACTCTCATTCACAAATCTGTAGCTTTCCTGTATTCCTGTGACGGAGAGAGGAGCTGACATCCTGCAGACATCCAAGAAGGAACAGATAAGCCTGGATGCAGCTCCAGAGAAGAAAAGCTACAAAACCATTTCCCAGTCAGAACTTGGACTCACATTTGCATCAAAAAACAACAGATATTAAGGAAAGACGTGGAGTAAATAGAACATAAATGGGAGCTATGGACCTTCAGGGAGTCTCTTGTTCCTCTGTAATCCTCTTGAAGATAACACTGTAACAACTGCACACTCTGCTCTTCATCCAGACCCTGAACAAAAGTAAGAGAAATGATCTGAAATTAATAAAAGGCAACTGAATTCATTGAAGACTGAGATTCTCTCCAAATACTCAGGCAGCTCTTATCTTCAAAACAAATAACATGCCAAAAGAATATTTTTGCACCAGGCAGATGCATTAATCAATACTTCTTTTAAAGCCAAATACACAAGCTTTAAAGTCACTCAGCTGCAGTTTAACTTCAGCTAAAGGAGCACCAGTCATTTAAATAAAGGTACTACCTGTCACTGAACTCTAAACTTCTGGCTTAAAGAAACAGAACCTTGCAGGTAAACTGAGAAGATTGCCAAACACGGCAACTGATTTAAGGGACATCAGTTTTTTAGCTGAGCAGTTGTCCTAGAAGAACCCAACTCAGACCAATAGCAGGTGGCTGCTGCTGAAAAGAACCAGGAAAACCACAGCATCTCAAAGTTACTCATCACTTTGGAAGTTTGACCTAGAGCCTCAACATGTACTTCAACATCCTTTAGATTATTTTGAACTGAAAGAACCTTAAGTTTCTCTCTACTCAACATCAAGAAGGTTACTTCAATATCAGAATCCCAATAACAATTCATTCCAAGGATAAAAAATAATGCAAGAGCAGCTTGACTCACCAAAAACTTGCTGACCCTCAGACCCAACTCTTTTAGCGGAGCAGCTACATCTTTATCAGCTTTAATTTTTTCTGCTGAAGTCGTACTAAAGCAAAAAGAAATTTTAGTCATTAAAAATTCAGCAATCTCAAGGAAAGAATTAAATAGGCATAATTTCAAAGTTCTCAGTTTTGTCAGTTTAAACTGAACATTTGCTTTTTCCTTAGTGACCTGTCAATATTTCATACAACAATATTCTGTAACCTTTCTTTACGTACTAGGAAACTCCACATTAGAGATTCATTTCTAAAATCAGGCAGTGACTGTACCTTGGTGGTTTGTAGTACGACAGTCCCTCTAACAGCCTCTGCCAGTGCTTGTTCAACTCTGCAGCGATCTGGGCCTAAAACAGAACCAAACACCACTGAACAGACTCCTCAAAGTGCATTACCAAATATCAGATCTGTTAAAACTTAAGCAAAGCAAAGAAATTCCACCATCACAAAGAGGCAGGAACAACACGAGACAGGTGTCTGTGACTCAGAGTGATTCCAGACGCAGTACTGAACACAGCAGTGAGCTGCATTGCCTAATCCTAGGGAGGGAGGGGAAAAGGGAGGCAATGGACTGGGTTTAGAAACATTTGGATTCCCAACCTCTGGGCAAATTCTTGAAAGCACAGGCTCCATCCCTCAAAATAAGACAGCAGTTGTATCACACATGAACACCCCAGGGCACCCCAGGCACCACCACTTGTGCCCACTCCAGAAAAGGAACCACCTTTTCCATACACCCTTCCAGGCAGCTCATGCAGCAGCTGTAAACAAACAGTGGAAGAATAAACAAGTAGCAGAGATATGGGAACAAAAATCATGCTAAGAAACAAGGAAGAGCAGCAAAAACTCTAATATTTTCACTAATATTCAAAGAGATGTACAAATTATTTATTTGGCCAAGGAGCCCAGTAAGTGATGGCTAAACCTGCTCACCAGGACATGGACTTACAGGTTCTCTTAAAGCTGATCTGCCCAGCAGAATTGTCCATAATTCTCTGCTGCTCCTATAAACACAAGGAAAAGGTGGAGAGTATTTTAATGATGAACGTTATTCCAGGCTTCCATTCAGCTTTCACTTTTCAAACCTGCAATTAACTTACAGCAAATGACACTGAAATGCAAGAAAAATGATTTAAGGAACATTAGCTTTTAGCTAATGAGTTTCAGATGTCCTAGAAAAACCAAGGAAAAACCCAGAGAGGGTGACAACTGACACAGCAAGATCTGTGAATTCATATCAAAGCTTCACATTGATAACAGGTTACCAGCTCAATTTGATTTTGCTATTTGAACATTTAAGGCTCCTAAGAAGAAACGTAATGAAAGCACAGAGCAGTATTTTATTGTTACATTCAGTGTTCTCTTTCAAACAAATTCTTCCATCAGTTTCATCCTCCACTCTAAGCAGAGCGCAAAGCTGTGCGAAGTGAAAAACTGCACCATCTTTACACAGACACAAGAAAATTTACACTCAGCTTCTCAACAACAGCACAGAGAAAAGATATTTGCCAAAAAGAGTATTTCATTCAGACAAATGATGATTCGTTAGCAACATATTACAAATGAGGATCTAAACACCCCAACTCCCCATGCAAAGACTGTCTACACAAGAACACTCATTGCCTTATTTTTAGAATAACATTATTAAAATAATTCACTGTGACAGTAAAAGTCATCCGTGAATTGTGACATGTGGCGACGCTTAATGAATGACAACACCTGTTATTTCCACCACACTCATCAACATAATTTCTCCCTGCTCATTCCTCGACAGTTGGGTGCACTTCCTGACATGAACCTCTCCAGCCCACAGAGAGCACCCAAAGGTCCAGAATTTTACCAAGAATTGAACAGCAACGTAAAAGAAGCAATTCAACAAATTCCAGGTTCAATGATCATGTTAGATCGGTGCCTTCATTTGTCTTGAGCACAGTTTCTTTCATTTATTGTCAAATCTGAGCCCCAGCCTAGCAAAGCCGACCCACCTACTTTTCACTCCCTCACAACCCCTTCTGTGAACAAAACAGACCGTGGTTTGTTGTCCCCTTATTAATAAGGCTCCAAGACAGCCAAGGAAGGAAAGCTCTCTGTATACAATCACAAGTAACAGTGGTGTCATTCAGTTAATAAAAATTAGACACAAGGGAAACTCCAGAGCATAAAAGCTTTATAATAAATGACAAAAAACGTGCTCTAGAGAAACGAAACCACCCAACTAAGACGATCACTGAACATGGGATTCATTGAATCGCTTCCGTTACGCATCTCCACGTGTGTATCTTGACTCGCACGTCTGCAGGAGCCGCGCAGGAGGTGCAGCCGGCCCTGGCGCGCCCCTCGCCCTCAGGGAAGAGCTGAGAGTCTGTCGGGCACCTCCGCGAAGTGAGCGCAGATCGAGCCCCCGGCCCCGCCAAAGCAACGGCTCCTACGGAGTCCTGCCCAGCCTCTCATCTCGTACGACAGAATAAAATAACCACAAAATCCCCGACAGTCGCTCCTCACTCCGGTCTTTGGGGCCGGGGGTCCCGGAGGGTCCCTCAGCGGGGGGGGGCGGGGCCTCACTGCGCGCGCGAGGCGGGGGCGGGGCCAGCCCGGCNCCCTCTCGGTCCCCGGTCCCGCTGAGCGGGGTCCGCCCGCAGCGAGAACCGAGGCCGCTCCCGCGTTGCCCCCGCGTTCCCTCCGCCCGAGCGCCTGCGGCCCCGCACCTCGCGCTCAGCCCGCCCGCCGCCATCTTCGCTCCGCTCTCACGTGACCACGGGCCCCGCCTCCCTCTCACGCCGGCGTCACGTGGTGCGGCCCGAGCCACGCCCCCGGTCACGCCCCCGCAGATGGATCATGTGACAGGCGGCGCGGCAAGATGGCGGCGTCCTGCGAGGTGGGTGCGCGTTGGGCTCCCCGGGGGCGGGGCCGCAGCTTCGCGCTGGAACCGGCGATCGCCCGGGAGCGCCTTCGACACCTCCCGCGGGCGGATGTGGTTCCCAGTAGCGGAGGCTGGGCTGTGGGTGTCGCGGCTGGATGGGAGAGGAGGCGGCGGCGAGCAGCGTGGAAGGGCAGGATGCGGGCATCGCGCGGGTTGAGGGGAGTCCACAGCGCTGCGGGGACGTGGGGAAGAGAGGGAGCAGGCAGGGGCGAGGCGAGGGCTACCGGATGTTTGGCAGCACGTCAGTGGGAAACTTCCCTGCCCAGAGCAACCGGGATGCGGATCACGAAACGGGCACAAAACTCTCTGTCTGGCTTGAACCGGGGGATGACGGGTCCCGTTCGGTGATGAGAGAGCGGCAGTGCCGAGGAGCTTCACATTACCTGAAAGAAGGTGTGGAGGAGGGGATTGCGGCAAGCACAAGAAAACGAAATCATTCAGCAGTGAAATACTTCACGTTGCACATTGTCAGGTCTAAACATTCAGAGCTGCTGCCTCAGAGACCTCACCCAGGGTGAAATTCTGCCTACTCTTGCAGCCAGGCAGCCTGGCGGGGAAGCTGTCATGTGCCATTGATACAGGAGCTGGGGTGCAACCTTAATGTTGCCAGACTGAGTAGGAGGACCCTGTCTTTGGCTGGCAGGTGACATTTACTCTGCCTCTTCTCAAATAAGCCTTAGGCTTCCCCCTCCCCAGTGCTCAGAAACAGCAAGGAGTAGGACCCCAAAACCATTATTGGCTGGAGATAGCTATTGCCCAGACCAGTTCTGTTTTATTGACTGTATGATTAATTCTTCTCCTGTTTAAAAATTAATTGTGATGACAAAAGATTACACTTGGCCTGATGGAGCTGTGTAGCAACAGTGCATGCAATGAAGCTGTTTGGCAATCAAGTATTTCAGGCTGTATGAATAAGGATGCCAAGAAGCAATATATTAATAATTAAGTTTTCAGTACAAAGTCATAAATATCTGAACACTGCAGACACACAGTCTAAGGAAGTTTGACAGTACAAACTGTAAGAGTTCCTCAGTAATACTGCTATTACTTTGTTAGCTTTGTAACCTGGTGTCACCATTCAACACTGGCTGAAAACCCAAAGCAGAACTTTAAGTAAACTTCTGCCCTTCCCATGAGGGAGCTGGTGTAGATATTGGCAATGAGACATGGGGAGTAGAATTTAATAAGAGTTTCCTGCTAATGAGCTTAAGGGTGGACCAGAAAGGATGAAGTAATCTGTTGATTCACAACTGGATCCAACAGAAATAAAGAACCTGAGACCTTCAAAGACCCCAGAAGAGGTGCCAGTGTAATGGCAGAGGTTCACACGTGGCTGAGTATCAAATTACATATCCATAGAGAAATCAAGGTTGCCAGCAAGCAATAAATGCTGGTGGGAATTGCACGATGTTGTCAGTGCCCACAATTTGAAGAAGATAAGACAAGATTTAACCTAACAGAGTAAATATGCCTGTTGCTGATTATCTCAACTGCGTATCTTCCAGACCAAAAGTGTAAAGGAAAGTCTGGTTTGCAGGGCAGCTGTCAGTGGGCTGTGAGCCTTCACTCAGAGAAAGTGAAGTGCAGGATTGGCTTACCTCGCTGGTTTGGTTTTTTTTTAATCATCTGTGTGTTGACATTAGCAATGGGCACATAACTATCAGTTTAAATTGAGTTTAAGAACAAAATAGCTGTGCAAACACTTTAGCTGTCCGAGTAGTTGCTTTAATTGTTTGCTTTTTTTTTTTTTTAAATAGGAATTGCAGTAGCATGGAAAGGAATTCTTCGTAATGGACAGCTGAGCACATTGGGACCCCTGAGATTCTGCAAGCTCGAAGCACGTTGGGCTGGAATCATGTTAAACAAACCAGTGCTGGTGGAGTCGCTGCTGGTGTTCACCATCGTGCTGTCGGTGCACGCGGTGGTGTGGGACCGCTTCTCCTGGTGCACGGTCGCTTTGGCCGTCCAGGCCTTCTACGTCCAGTTCAAATGGGACCGGCTGCTGCAGCTGGGGGGGGCCGTGTTCCAGTTCCGGGGGGCAGCGAACAGCGGCCTCCTGCCCGCCAGCATGGTCATCCCCCTGCTGGGCGTGGTGATGAAGGAGAGGTGCAGGGCTGCCGGCATCGTGTACTTCGAGCGCTTTGGCGTCGTTGTGGCTTCCACGGGAATGCTGCTCGCTCTCTTCCTGTCCATCTTAGCAGTTGGCATCACCAAACCTGTGCCAACCAACACTTGCATCCTGACTGGTATCGCTGGCAGCATAATTGTCTACACCATGAAACATTCCTTGACTGTCTCGGAAGTGATAGAGGTTCTAGAAGTGCTGCTCATTTTTGTCTACCTCAGTATGATCTTGCTGTACTTGTTGCCGCGATGTTTTACTCCCGGAGAAGCGCTGTTGGTTCTTGGAGGTGTAAGTTTTGTTCTCAATCAGCTCATTAAACGCTCACTGAATGTAATTGAGGGCAGAGGGGATCCCATTGACTTCTTCCTTCTGGTAGCAGTTGTCGGAGTTGTTCTTCTTGGTCTTTTTTTCACTGTGCTCTTCATTTTCTTGGATTCGGGCACGTGGATCTCCTCCATGTTTTTCCACATGATGACAGCAGTGTTAGGCTTAGGGGTCATCATGCCTTGGCTGTACCGACTGATCCAGAGGAACCCTTTGTTCTGGCTGCTCCAGTTTCTGTTTCAGACACAGACAAGACTTTACCTTCTTGTGTATTGGACTTTCTTGGCCGCCTCAGCATGTGGTGTGGTTTTCTACCAGAACTCCAAGAGATCATCTGAATCTAAAAAACACCAGGCCTCAACTATAACCAGGAAATATTTCCATTTCATTGTTGTAGCTACTTACGTTCCTGGACTAATTTATGACCGCCAGCTCCTCTACATTGCTGCAGTGCTGTGTCTGGCAGTGTTTATCTTCTTAGAGTACGTTCGGTACTTCAGGATCAAACCCTTTGGACAAACCCTGAGGCATTTGCTCTCTCTCTTCTTGGACGAAAGAGACAGTGGACCTCTAATCTTGACTCATATTTATCTCCTCCTTGGCATGTCCCTCCCAGTGTGGTTGTTTCCCAGATCTTGTGCTCCTAAAGGCACCTTGCCCGGGGCAGGAGCACTGGTCCCCTACTCTGGGGTGTTGGCAGTAGGGGTAGGAGACACCGCTGCCTCTGTTTTTGGCAGTACAATGGGGGAAATCAAATGGCCAGGGACAAAGAAGACCTTTGAAGGGACAATGACAGCTATTTTTGCTCAGATCATTGCTGTGGCTCTCATTCTGATCTTTGACAGCAGTGTGAATCTGAACTCCAGCTATGCCTGGATTCTGGCATCTGTGAGTTTGGTTTCTCTGTTGGAAGCTTACACTACCCAAATTGATAATCTGCTGTTGCCTCTCTACCTCCAGATCATGCTCATGGCATAGAAGCACTTCCAGGAACAGTTTTCTCCTTCCTAGAGAAAAGTGGTACTAGAAAATGCACTGTAATGAAAGCTCAAAGCTTATCTTTTGGCACAGCAGAGAAAATTCTTGAGAACAGAAATGAAAAAGACTTATTTAAAATAAAGGTTTTGATTTGGTCTTGTTTTTACCCCTGTCAAAAATAGCCAGATTTACGTTCTAGCAGCAACAAACATGACTGATGAAAACAGCACTTGTGTTTAATAATCCAATTTTAAGTTTCTTCTGGGTGCCCAAGGGAAGCAGAGGAAGAAGAGGTAAGTCAATTGGAAAGGAAAAAATAAACAAGCAAATCTCTCAGATGTTGCTACCTCTGTACTGCACCTTGTTTTCTGTAACGAGTCCTGCATCTTGGGTTTGATGTGTGAACTCTCATTTCTGTATTAGCATGATGTAAAGCATGTTTGATAACGAGGTTGGGCACAGGAACCAGGTACAAGTGTCCAGCTGTGTCCAGTCCTTATCAGCAAGAGCCAAAACCACACCACGATGCACAAACACAACTCATTTGGAATGAATATGGGGGGAAAATTAAGCAAAGTCACAGCTAAAACTAATGACACATTAATCCTGAAAGCATAAGATCTGTTGAAGTCAATAAAATTTTCTACTGTTGCACTTTCCTACTTTTCACGTTTTTTCAGCCAGATGTTTAATCAAATAATTTATAAAAATGCTTCTATGAACAAATTGACTAAAGCCACTGAATTCCATCCATTTAATTAAAATTACAGCTACCATTTTGTGGCCAAAAACCCCCATTTTTATGTATGAAACCCTTCTGTATCAACAGTCTCTTCTCACTGGTTTGCCAAGTGTCCATTAGAACAAAACACAAGTGTCCTCCCTGCCTCTTGCTGTTTCCAGGGATGGGTCCAAGCAGGAGATTATCATTCCAGGATTCTAGTTTGCATCACGAAGTTCACTTCTGACCCTTTTTTAATTCACTTTTGGGAACAGTTTGGGGGAAGTCCAAGGTACCTTACACAACACTGTCCTGCAGCCCTGTAGCTCTGAGACCATGTCTTGGGAGGGAGCATAAGACCAAGGGTGGAGTGAAACCAGTCTCTAGGTGAGCAGAATTGGCTCCAGAATCCGATATTGTGTGTCCCTGCAACAAGCCAGCACCGGAATAGCTGAGAGGCAGCATTGCCCAATTCATCCCCCTGCTTGGGAAGGGTTCCCGGGATTTGGTGCTGCTTTTCCTGAGGATGCCAAAGTTGGCCAGAGCTGGTTACTAACACAGTAAATTGTCAGATACTCTGTAGGAAACCAGACTCGGTAACTGCTGGGCTGTTTCCTTCATGTTTAACAGGAAATCCTGCCAATCAATCCAGCTTTTTAAATTTTATTTATGCACTTGAAATAGATGGCTTTGCACACTGCAGGCAGTGGTGCAAGTCAGGACAAACTACCCCTCCTCATCAGAATTCTAAATTATTAACTCCTCTCATGGAAAGACACAGACAAAACGTGAGTTGCTTCTGTCACAAGCCACAGCCTTCACCACTGATGTCATAAATTGCATGAGAGGCAGAGAAATTTGCTTTCCTTCCACCCTGCTTCCAACTTTCAAACAAACTGTAGAAAAGGTAGTTTTTGAATGCAGAAACTTTGCATTCAGTGACCCAGCTCCCCAATTTACTTTTGAAAGGGATGAGTCAGTAAGATTTGGGTTCACTCTGCCATGGCCCTCAGCAGCCTTAGGGTTACTCTGATATAATTCCTGCACTGGGGACACTGGGCTCCTATCTCAGGGTTGCCACTGCACCAGTGCTGGTGAAATCACACCTGTTCAGTTCAGGATACAGGCTGGAGCTTGCCTGGGATGTAGCTTGCATTTCCAAACATTCCTTGCTGTAAGTTGGTTTGGGTTTGGTGAGGTTTTGGGGATAGAAACTCTTCTTGTGCATATTGAGAGTTCCAGCTGCTCACCAGGCAATTTAGCACTGTCCCCATCTCTTGGGAGAAGGTCACACTGTCTTCCTCAAAGAAAAGATGATGGAGATGAAAAGGAGAATTTCTGTCTTTTTATTTAAGTGTAAAGAGTTTGATTGGAGTTCTTTTTTTCCATCATTTCAACATAAATCTTTAAGAATTGTCATATTTTTAATCAACACACCCAGAGATAAAACACTCAGCTACAGTCTGCCATGAGTATTTAGAAGATTGACTATAAAAAGCAGACCTCCTGCTTCATTTTGTCCACAAGAAGATTGTTTAAAATCACTGTTATTCCAACAATAGGACAGAAACCTAGAGGTGAAAATCAAGCTTCTCCCCACAGCATGTTCACCTGCATTGCTGGAATCAACCAGCCAAGAAATGCACTTAAGCTCTTAAAACATAAGAAAATACTGAGTATCTGCAAGGAGAAATACTTGGGAAGTGGTTCTGGTCAAGGTGCAATGGTCTTAACTTGTTTGTTTTCAAGACTGAAGGTGTTTCCTTACCAAAAGGACTGGGTGACTACTCATACTGGCAGGGCTCCTGCTGCAGTAGAAGCTTCTGGCTGCTGTAGGCTTTGGGCTGTGATAATGGTCCGGGTTTCGAGGAGGAGGATAAATGAACATTGAGAGCTGATCTAGTGAAGGGGGTGTTTAAAGAGACTGTGAATGAACAATCAGGAAGGAATATTGATCAGCTATTGACTCCACAAGCCAGTCACTAACTTCAAGTGTAGAGCGATGGAAAAGGCAGTTCAGGAGTTGGCTGGAGCCTGGGGAGTAAAAAAGAGGTAAAAGCAAAACTTCAGAGGCTATTCCAGCTCTGCAGGTACGAAATCAACACCAACAGAGGCACTACCAACAAACTGTGACAGGCAAGACCCCCAACAGTTATCCTGACTATTGCATTGGAAAGGCTTCAATTTCCTCAGCCACTTGTGAGCATCATGACCTCACCAGTTCTCTCTGCTCCAGGTGGTGCCTTTGGCTTCCATCACGTGGAAGGTGAACGCATGGCGAGAAGACTCCGAGCTGTTGAGTTCACTCTTGTGGACGACCTCACCATGGATGAGGATGAGTCCACCTGCGGGAAAGAATCAGCTGGACTGCTGTTTTCCAAAAGATGAGCTTTCTGGCTTTCCAGTGGAAGGGAAGGTGCAAGGGTTAAAATATGATTTTAGCTCCCTTGTGTTTTCTTGAGCTGTGAAGCGCCACGTTTGGGGCTGTTTGTACCTTTACTTATAGGCAGAGGTATGAACTGCTTGTCATCGTAGGCTGGCTCTGACCCTACAAACTCTACACATGTTGAGGCACCTGAAGCTGCACGGACCATCCTCCGGGTAATCCCATCTGCAAATCCACAGAATAAGCAAACACCCCTGGCTACATTCTGCACAGCAAAGGAACAATATCAGTGATTTCTCTTGGCAATTATAGGAACTTTATTATTACTACATTCACACTTTCCTTAGTAATTTGGGTGGGGTCTTTTTCATTAAGTAGAGATTTAGCATTTTCCAGCTATGGCAGAAACAGATAAAACAGCTGCCATTTGTTTGGCCCATTCTGTGCATTGCAACAGACGCTTAGGAACACAAATAGTCACACACTTATGCAAAGCCAATCTTTGGTCCATTTGTGCTTTCTGTAGGAGCATAAACCATGATATGAGTACAGCTGGCTCCAGGATTTGAGGATCGAGTGGCTTAAAATCTGAAGAGCACTATGATTACACTCACGGAGTGAATCTTTAGGTGAGCAGAAGTTTAAAGCTGCCCTGTGTGCTCTAGAGGTGGGGAAAAGCAGAACTGTGCTGGTGACCAGCAGTGGTCACACACATGCTCTTACTGGTGTGAGAGCCAGGGATGAACCACAAACAGCCATTCTCCTGTGTGGCGTCTTCCAGGGCGATCCAGAACCCCAGGATCCTGCCCAGAGGCTCCGTGTGCAGGAAGGTGGCATCCTGGTGTGGTGTTACTGCAAGGAGAGACTGTCATTTGGGGTCTTTAATGGAATTCAGTTCCTCTAGAAGGACTTCAGGGTTGCATCTCCCTGACTCAGAGCCCTCTCCTGCCCACCCACCTATCACACACATTAAATCTTATATAAAAATACCACCTTTCAGCCTGCTGCAAATGTAAAAACAGCTTTGTTCAAGCTGCATATGATGTAGGAACTTTTCTGAAAAAATGTGGGTTTCAAAGATTATTTTAAGAAGGTTTGGACCACCAAACTCACAGGTTTAAGTCTGATTCTGAGCCTTTTCCTTGGTAATACTCCTTTCCTAAAGGAGCATTATCTGCAGTGTGATATAGAGATAACACAAATCTCACCTTCACCACCAATGCCAGGTTGCTGCAAAGAAAAAAAAAAAGTGATGTGTGAAGAGTTTCACAGCTTCTCACCTATCAGGGTCTTATATCTTGAGTGACAAGACAACTTGAATTACTGTACCTTGAAGATATACATGCTCTGCACAACTACTGGATTCTCAAGGCTTAGTTTTCGTGCCAGTTCCTGCAAGAAAATTTTCCAAGATTTATGTCTTCTGCACACTATTTAACATTATTCTTTGAAGATACTTAAATTTCCTTTCACTGACAAAATGACTCCCCCTGGGACCATAAGAAAACTAATTAACTACTGTGCAATTAATTTTTTTTCCCCATACCATTCTAGGAAGCAGTAACAGCTCACCTGCACCTTGGGGGAGTGGGTGATTTGCTTGAAGACAGGATCATAAGCATGTAGAGCTACGGGGAAAGAAATGGCTCAGATGGAAGATTTCAGGAAGAGAAGGGAACGTGGCAGCTCTCAGAGATGAGCTGCAGACACCACAGCCAAGCAGGATAAATTGCAGCCAGAAATTTTCATCCCTCCCAAGATAGATAAATGTGGCTTATCACACCTAAGGTGAAAGGACACTTACAGGGTGTACAGTCATCATTAAAGACCATAAATATAATCACTCTCTGGCCACAAACTGCATATATATTAAAGCCAGTGTATAACAGTGAACAAAATGGAATATTATGTGATTCAGTATTATATTAGACAAGTGACAACCACTACACATGACCCTGAGGCACATGGGTGAATTCATCCTTTAAAAACACACCTCTTAAGACCTACCAGAAAAGTAAAGTACTTCAAAAAAGGAGCTAGAGCTTATCTCTGGTGTCCTTCAGAGAGCCCCAGCCAGCAGGTCAGTGTTTGTGCAGACACTTGCTACAACCTAACTCTGACAAATCCACAAAGCAAAGACTCAGAGTTGTACTTCCAGCTCATCCTGATCACGCCACGAGGACACACGCCCAGCTCCAGCAGGAGCTGCTCTCAAGCAAGGGATGAGACTTGACCAAAATGAGTAATTACAGAAAATAAGACTAGAGAAGGCTTTTGAATTGTTAAATTGCTGGGTCAGCAGGACTCTACAGTTGTTTTCACTTCCCCTGAGGAAAAGCTGAAGTGTGACAGAGTGGCAGCGTGCCTGGGAAGGGGAGAGAAAACCAAAGAACAAGAACTCTTAGTACTGAATTTCCAACTGTAGTGAAGTTTAGTCTGAACAAAGTTCACATGTTTGCAGGCGCAGGGAATCCTGCTCTCGATATCCATGTATTGTTTGAAAACAAAAGGGATCAAAACACAAGTCCAGGAACTGGGAGAGAGGAAATAGGTCAGACTGAAACCACTAAAGGTAAAGAAAAGGTGTTGGTGACACCACAGGAGGGAGGGTAGCTTCAACATGGGCAACCCAGCACGGCACAGGACACAGGAGAAGAGTTTGGTCTGTACTGAATGTCCCCAGTCTCAGGTGGTAAATTTTTAGAGCAAATCTCTTACATAAAAGAGCCAAGGGCTGAAGTCCAAACTTTCGCATGTCAGTGACTCCAAGCTATTCATCGCTGAAAAACCTCTGAGAAGGGGTTTTTGAAAAGGATTGGAACAGAAGATTAAGTCCTTTGAGAGCAGAGAGTGAGGGGCAGCACGGAGAGAATTGCAGAGACAGTTATGTACAGCGAGTAGGTCTGGAGAAATCCTCGTGTCTGAAAACCACATCTCTTTTGTCAATCCCTCTCCAAACCCTATCCTTTAAACATACCATGGCCAATCTTGCTGACAGACTTCTCCTTTGGAATTAGAAAGTTACCTACAAAACAAAATCATAATTTAACATCATTTGCAAAGCAGGAATCATTCCTTAAGCTGCAAACTGGCCCCTAATCCCTCACTCAGCCTCTTCCCTTCCCCTCCATGTGGCTAACTCAGGCCAGGTCTTACCTTTCTCATCCAAAACACCTTTCTCAAAGAAGAATCTAATCTTGTCTCCACTGGTTAGGAAATAATCCGAGCTACCCTGCCAGGGATAAGAGCCCAGTAAAGATAGCATCCTTGTAAAAACATAAATGAACCTTCAATCAAAGCATTAACACTCACCTGCATCTTTTTCCCACCAAGCCGCAGCATAAACAAAACACAGTAAAAAATCACTCATAAAAAGGCTTTCCACAACACTACATGTCTTGGTGCTGATCAGGGCTTTACAAGAACCTCTCACATAGAGGTTACCCTTGCTTTTCTTCTGCTGGCTGCCTGGAAAATAACCCCTTTTCTGTCTGCAGAACATGTACAAAGTGATCTGTGAGAGCTGCTTGTGGCTACCGGGGGTTGAAAGCACGGCAGTCACACACTGATAAGACTCTTGATAAGACCCCAGCAAACATTTGCAGAAAGCTGGAGAGCAAATTCCTCTCCCGGTGTTATGTTCAGTTAGAAGAAAGAGCCATGTTCCCCCAGAGTGAACCCTGATAAGCAATTTGCCTTTTCCCCTCCTCCTTCCAGCGCTCCCACGGGGGCAGCCCTGCCCTTCTCGGTACCTGCGCCTGGAGCTGCTCCTCCTCCCTGGTGGAGAACGCGGTGCGGCAGTGCGGCGGCACTTCCATCTCTGCCACGATGCTCTGGATCTGGCTCCTCATGCTGTCACACTCCTCTGCGCTGAAAAACTGCTCCAGGACAAGGAAGCCATCCTTGTGGAACTGGAAGAGACGGGGTGACTGCTCTTCCCCAGAGTCCTCGGGGGAAACAGCACAAAGCAAGAGAAAACAGTTCTGGCCCTTTACAGGGTGAAAAGCGTCCCAGCTCTGCAGCCAGGCAGCATGTTCCTAATTTTTTATTTCAGGAGGGGCTTCTGTTGCAAAAGACTTATTAAGAGGCTGAAATTCCAAACAGTTAAGAATAATCTATCTCAATCCCTCAGTCTACACAAAGCAGAGAAGATTGCATCACTAGAGCCTTTTGTGATTCAAGGATATCTTATCTAAGACCTGTAACCAGAAGCTATTAAACTACCAAGCCCACTAACGCAAACAGGACAGTCATACTTGTGTGCCAAATCAGAATAAGATTCTTTTACAAGCTGGAAAGCTTTGTTCTCTCTAAGGAAAAATTCCCTGGGTGATTTCTCACAGTTCACTACACAATCCTTTACAAAACAAACTCTGTTGGCAGTGAACTCAGTTTCTTTATATAGAATATCCTGGAGATTATCCTTTGCCAGGAAGATTTTAAGTTCAGAGATGAGAGCCGAGCAGCACAGACAGAAGTGGCACAGGACAAATCCCTCCAAGAGCTCTGTGGGACAAGCTGCCCCCGGAAGAGTTTGCAGCCACGACACTCACACACTAAAATTAACGTAATACAAGAAGCTGAAGAGAATATAAAGTGTTTGTAAAGCAGATCTTTGCTAGAACTGCTGACAGGTTAACTAGCAGTGACTGTATCTTACACACAGTGTCACCCTCCGTCCCAGAGAGCAGCTCCTTACCTTCTGGATGTCATGCTGGGTTACGGATGCCATCGGGGCAGAAGCTCCCCAGATCCCACCACCAACACCACGATGCCACCCGGGGCTCTGCAGAGCTGACTCCCCGCCTCTCCACGTGATCCTTGTCCCAGCATGTGATAAAAGCCAGCGCTGGGCTGTTGGACTCTCGCACAGCTCCAGAGATTTTTGTCCCCATCTTTATTCTCTTTGTTCCTGGCAGGGACATTCAGGGCTGCACAGTTTTGCTTTGGCTCTTGGTGGTAATAAAGCACACAAAAATTTTCTGTTCAAGTGCAATCACAAACTTGATGAACATTTTAGCTCCAAGGAGGAATCACTTTTCATTCATAACCCAGATTTAAAAATAGGGCAGTTAAACTGGTAATCACAGGGGTAAATAAGATAAGGGGGGGGGGAGGGGGGAGTAAAATAAGATTCAAGTGTGAATAAAAGATCAAGATGTCTTAGAACAAATTTAAAGTACTGATTCAGGGTCTTACAGAGCCCATTTTGCTCAGTCAGTGAGTCCTGCCAGCACTTCAGCATATCCTCTGAAAGGGCTCCACAACCGAAGAGGTAACAAACAGACCAAAGGGTGGTAAAGAGCTTTCACTGAGTGTTTGGTAAAACCCATAAAGAATACTTCTGCTATTTTCATTCACAGCTGCTTTTTGATAATTTACACCTCCACTTGCTTGGTTCACTCTCCTGCAGCTCCAGAAGTCCATGTAATATTTACAAATAAGTAAAGCCAAATCTACCCAATGTTCAAACCAGAGAGCAGAAGTGCAGAAAGTGGGTCCAAAAGGCAGAGGGAGGAACAGCTGCCAGCCCAGCGGTGGCGCTCCCAGCCAACACATCCCTCCCTTCGGAAGTCCCTGGGGAAGGTTTTTCTCTCTAGAAAACGTGTTTGGCTCCTACAGGAAACACTGAAAACACCCTTGCAGCAGCACTCTACAAAAATAACACCATGGGGGCGGGTTCTTGCATCACTCACCCAGCCAAAGGAAAACCCAACAAAAGGAAGGAATGCAAAATGCTCACAGTAAAAGTGTTTACATCCTAGCAACTGAAAATCCATTTAAAGAGAGGTTGTTTGAAAAAGTTAAGTTTTCTGTTCTGAAAGGGGATTGATTGTGGATAAAATCCCTCCGCACCTTATTCAATTTTTTTTTTTAAATAAAGACAAAATTATGGGTTTAACTTATTTTCAGGCTTTTCCCTGTACACAGGAGGATATGAATTCAGTAGTTTAAAAAGCTAAATTTTACCAGATACTTTAATCACTGGGCTACAAACCTGGAGGGAAAAAAAAAAAATAATCAGTCTCCAATGTTGCAAAGCTCAAAAAAAATATTCCAGTAGTTCCTCCTTCCTCTTAACAGTCTCTCACCAGTTGATGGAGTGGAAGTGTTTTTAAGGAAGATGTGTGACCAGTGGGGAAAAAATCGTGCTGTAGGCTGTTGCCTGCAAGTTGATCGTGTGACCCACCTCACCCCTCCCCAGGAGGCAGCAATCCTGGAGAAACACTCCTGGAAAACACTCCCACGCCACTCCTTAGTCCCTCTCCGTCACTGTCGTGTCATGCCCTTCTCATTCCCAGACACGGTGGTTTTTTCCAGCAATTTATCACGTCACCTTCCCCACTCCTCACCTTACGCACACACGATGACTCCAGAGGCTGTTTTGGTTCGTGCCACAACAGCAAACCACAGTTTTCCTGTTCCATGGAATGTTTTGAGCAATATAAACAGCAGATCACAGCAAACAATGCAGCAACTACCAGGAGATAAAACCCATCCTGGTTCCAGGAGCTCCAGCCATGTCTGTCCTTAGGAGTCCTCCTGTTCTTTGCTGCTCCAGCCATGCCCCTATTTTGAGGCTCAGAGAGACCTTTCCAGCAAGAGGAAAACCACTCCGGCCACACAATGCCCAAAAAAAGTCAAAGAGAAGGATGCCACCATCGTAAAGCCTTCTCTCCCAGTAAGTTTACATAGAAAGGTTGACAGTATTTAAGACAAAACTGGGAAATGGCTCCTTTTCCTTCCCTTCCTCCCCCTTCAAGAGCTCTTTTTGCAGACTTAACATTTTCTCCTGCCAGCTCTGCAAGAAAACTTCTGGCAAACTCCATTGGAGGCTGCCAAAGCCCATCCCATGTCTGTAGGAAAGGTACAGATCAAGTGTTTCAAATGCCTTCTGGACTGGCACGATTATCCCAATTTCCTCCTCAATAAGGGTTCCTATTGAAGCTATCTGGGGCCAAGCCAGCTCAAGCAGCTCAGCACTCTCACCAAAACTGCTGCTGCTGTGGAGCTGCCAGGGTTATCAGGGAGGAAAAATTTCCACTGGGCCACCTCACTTCTTCTGAAGTCTTTGATATGATCAGCAACAAGTGACAGAATACTTAATGAGAAACAAGGAGCAAAGGAAGCATGATTCCTCAGCTCCTCAAAGACCGTGTAAATCCTTGCCAGAAGAAGCTGAGGTCCAGGTGAGCCTTAGATGCCAAGGGGCATTTTGTCCTCTGCTTTCTTGGTTCAGTCCTGCATTTCATTAAAACTCACCAATAAGCAGCACTACAAACTCCTACTCACCTGTTTCAAAGCCTGTTTATGTTCTCTGTCTGAAGCAGGGCCAGTGTCACTGTGGTCAAGTAGTCAAGGACAAAGGAAATTAAGGAAGGCAAAACACAAGAGAAACACCTTTCTACACAATAAAAGAGCTGCACAGAAACTCAAGTTTTCTTTGCAAGTCACAAGCTGATTCTCTGTAACATATCATGCATTGGGAAAGACACTATCTGCCAGCATTTCCAGTTAAGGAGTCCATGGGGAAGGCAGATAGTGAAATAACTTCCAGTCTGAAGACAATGCCTATGGCAACAGGCAGTTGTCTCCACTGCCTTCACTCCCTGTCCCCTTCCAGTTTGAAAACCCAACTGGACTTCTATAGGACTGTGCAGGCAAGCCCCAGGAGCCTTAAATGCAGCAACAGAAACTGTTTCAGACACTCGTTGAAGTGATAGTGAAAGCCATGACACAGCCCCAGCTTGTCACAGGGCAGCACCTCTTTCTCTGTACATCTACTTAATTCAGAAAGGATTGTCATAATCCACAAGGACTCGTGTAATGAGTAGAACAACCCAATAATCCTACACAGTAGCTGGAATTATTAACATCTGTCTTTTGAAAAGTGACATCATGGAAGGCTGAATGCCTTTATACACAGGAAACACCAAAGAAAGCAGACATAGAAAGAAAATGCAAATTAAAACTTTTATTCTGGTAAAGTGTCCAGTCGTACAAGTCTTTCAGAGCAAACAAGATCAGCCTTCGGTGCTCACGGGGAAGGTGCTGTTGCTCAGCTGCCCAAACAATCCCACGTACAAAGTGAATGTCATGATTCTGAAATGTTACACCAAGTTGCAGGTGCCAGACGCCAAACCACAGCCCTGCTTGTGCATTTACACAATGGGAGTGAACCATGTTTAAGCCATGAGTAGTGACTTATTGAAATGGACACATTTGTCAGCTGTAAAGATGACTCAGGCTCAGTAGCCCCCTTCTCATTAAGTCTCCTCCAGAAAAATTCTTCCATTGTCCAATAAAATTCCTTTAAAGGAAACAGAGGGAGGAAGGGATGGAAAATTCCAGGAATCCTAAATTAAGCCTTTGTGTAAACTCACATGAAGTTCACCTTTGCCATTAGGGTCCAGCAATCCAAGTGCTGCTACTTTTGAAACTGGATTTTGGAGATGAGATTTCTGGAGGATTTCATGCTCCCAAAGCAGTTGAGTATTACCCACTGGAGGGAGAAGGGTCTGAATCAAACTTTAATAATCCTGCCCCATTCCAGTTGTGCTTCATACACTGTTAGAATGAGGTAGGACAGAAAACTCACTTGGTTTTGGCACATGCTCAGGAAAAGTACATTATCCACTGTGGCCAAACAGTAGGGTTAAAATGGAAGAAAAATTTAAAAAGTGCAGTTTAAGCAGTAATTTTATCAAGTCAGCATCCCCAAGGCCTTACCTTAGGTGACTTTCAGAACAGTATGACAATATTGTCTGGCAGTGAGAAGTCACCCCAGAAGTTAGGAAATGTCTCCACCGTTGAAAGAAAAAGAATCCAAGGGAGGAGCTGGCTTCAGGAAGACACTGCTACAAATACACTCCAGGGAGCAAGTGCCTCTGGGGAGATGTTACATTAACAGATCTCTAGAGAAGGCACAGCTATTGATGAGGGGGGAAAAAGTTACTCCTCCCCTGAGGGAGGACTAAAAAAAAGGTTAAAAATCCAAAGAACTCAAACCATCTGAGTTCCATGCTAAAGCAGGAAAAAAGGTAAGGAAAGGAAATAATGTCACAGCCTAGGAATCAATACAATTTGAAACTTTTTTCCAAGTAACTCATCCTCTGTAAAGGATGTGTTATTGTTCTCAAAATTCCTAGAATCAATTGTTAAAGAGGGGGGGAAAAAAAAAAGCAAGAAGATGACTTCATGTGGTTCAGCAACAGAAAGCCACTTAATACTATTTACGGTAATGAACACCAAGAACTTTAATTAAAATGGAGTGAGCTAAATGGAGCGTATAAATGGTAATAAGAAAAAATAAAAAATGAGGTAGGTTATTAAAAAGAAGTGACAATTAATATGAAAGAACAGCACATCATGAAAGATACCTGTAACAGCTATTTAACTACTCAGACTGACAGAGTAAATTACTTCCAGGTGCTGAATTAACTGGAAATCAAATAATAAAATCAGAAAGCAATCTGAAACACAGAACAACTTCAGCTAACATTCCAGTGCATAGTGTCAGAGTACAGCACAATTTTACACATTTAATAGGTTTGGTATTCTTTGCCTTTCAGCTGGTTCAAAATAATTAATTGCAACTTATCACTTTTTGGGGTATTCAGCAGGAAAGGTAAAGTGCATGTCACTAACCTTCAATCCTAACATGGGATGAACATCCTTGCGATCTCCGAGAACTTGTTCAGCTCAGAAGTGCTATTAAGGAAACAGGTGGGTTTAATTCAAATTGCTGTACGGTTTAGCAGCTAATAAATAATCTGGTTTGCTACTGTTTCGAAAAGCCTGTCAGGAGAACAAGACACTGACCATGGCAGTGACTGTCTGCTTAAACTGGATGCTTTTTGTGAATGCACAGATCTGTGTCAGAAATAAACCCCCTAAGCTTCAGTCTGATGGAAATTTAAAGGAAAATACAGAATATTCATGGATTGAATACTTGCAAGTGAGGAAGGATTGTTGATATGAGGTTAACCCTCACAGAACAAGCAATCCAGAAAAGTTTGAGAAGTGAGTGACTCGCTCTGCTGTGGGTTGAGTTTTGCAGCAGTCCTCAGTCATGAACATGTTCAGGACTCGTGGTCTAGATCCTATCCTTGGATGTTTTAAAGCTTTTTCCATCTCATCATCCAAGACTGATACCCTAGAATCAAAAAGGGAGACCAAGCAGCATGTATCAGAAGTAAATAATACACATTGCTGCCTTTCTGAGTGACAAAGTATTTGTGCCACCTGTGTTTCTGGTACAAAATGTTATCAGACTGCTCCATCCCCATTTTGCTACACAGGGAGCTCTCAAGCCCCAGCAGCCATAACCAAAAGAGTTAAGCTTGGACTATGGCAAAAGCAGCACAAAGCTGGCGTTTTCATGCATGATCAATACCAGCCTGTCTTACAATTGCTTTGCACACCTCAGGCCCAGGGCAGTCTCTACTCAAGAAGCAGCAGGAGCACAGCACTGTGACTTGATCAGGAGTTGGAGGCAGTCCCTCCCTTCTGGCAGAACAGCCTGCTGTTCACCCACCCTGCTGGGATACAGAGCTGTTCAGGAGGCTTGCAAGCTTCTAGAAGCACTGCGGCACCCTTTCAGGAGCTGCTTATAGAAACTCTAACCCAGCTGTGCAAAGTTTAGGTTGTATAACTAAGACCACACCTGGAATCCAGTCAAAGCACTCATATCCAATCTAGACATCCTGGAGAAATCTCACTGCTCCTCTGAGCCAGGTGAAACTGCCCGGAGGTGCTTTGCCCTTTCAGCCCTGCCTAGTCTAAAACACATGTGTAATAAAACAGTCACCCAGTAGCCTTGAATAGCAAACAGAGTCCAAGTCTCCATTCAGTGGCCATTATTCTCCAGTGCTATCTTTTAGCACAGACTAAGGAAAAAGTTGCTTTCACCATCCAAACAGCCCCCACACCCACCACAGGGAACTGACTGGAAAACAGCATTTCTGTAGCTAAGCCTGAAGGCATTCCTGCTTTACTCAAGAAGCAAAGCCCACCTAGCAATTTCTGTCCTTTCTGTGATCCAAAATGCTCGGGCAAATACAAATACAATCCAATCAGCATAAGTCCTTCCCCATCCTTTCAGCTGTGGCCCCAGCTCTAACACAATATCAAGACACTAACCCTATTAGAAGCCAGAAAAGCTTTTACAGTACTTTGCCTCTCAGATGGAGATTTAATTATACTATACCCTGGACTGTTTAGACTTTTCATAATGAATGGACTTTTCATAATAATAAGGGAAGCAAAACGTACATTTTTCTTAAAAGCAGTTTTATGAACAGATCTCCCGATTTTAATGTAGCTTTATTTAAGCATCTGAACATCAATAAATTCAGAGTCCAGTTAACATTGTTCATGGTTTCAGCATATTTAGTATATATATATTTCATATCTTACATCTGATGAAGAGAGCCTGTGCCTTATTGCCTCAACATCCATGGGATCACCACAATCCACTAAGCCAGGGCACTGGCTGGCAGCTTGTCAGGAATCGCTCTGGAGCTGGATGTAGCTTCCCCCTTTGTACCCATGGGAGGCCTCCAAACTTCTCATGCCCCAGCTTGCAGCACTGCACCTTGGAGCCGACCTGTTGGTCTGATGCAGAATGTTACAACCAGGACCCGCAGGTCCAGGCGCCTCCTCTTCCTTCTGATGGAAAAGCGCAGACCTTTGTGTCCTGGAGGCATCTTAACCACCCCACCTTAAGGACATGATTATCAGTAACTGTTACACATTATCTACCTCTGCCAGCCCAGAAGGTTGAGGGGGTTTTGTCAAATACCACCAAACAGGTCAAACTTGTTTCAGTAAAGGCTGCTCTGTTCCAGAAGCCAGAAAGAGCCAGGAAGCCAGAAGAGCTCAGTCCACAGGGGATTCTCATGCTCCTCCTTAACACCAAGGGAATGAAAAGGGGAAGAAACAGGAGGACAAGGTTTCTCTTCCAGCACCACTTCAATCAGCATTAGCCTCTTATTTAGGTCAAGAGGTGTAACAGGAACTGACAGCTGTTAAAGCAAGGGGAACAACAGAAGAGAACAATCAAGCAGCTCTCTAGACTGCATCCATGAAAAACACTGGCAGAGCACTGAACAACTTAACTGTGGGGGAAGGCAGGACGGGGGACAAGAGGTGCAGAGGAAACCTGAATTTCCTCTCCAACCCCATGAGAGCCCCTAATACACTGGCCAGTTGTACATTCCTACTTGATATGCACCAAAATACCAGCAATTAAAAAGTAGCTTGGAACTAAAAGCCAGATCCTGAAGCAACTCGATGCTTCTGAGAAAGCAGATAGACAGTCGAACTGCTTTTTATCCAGATCTCCCACTTGCACTATAACCATCCATTTCAGAACAGGCTAAAGCTCTGGAATTGTGTCAGTTAGTGCCCCCAGGACATCAGCTGGAGGAAGATGCTGTGATCTACTCACCCGCACAAGTGACTTGAAACCATTACAGTAGTGCAATCTTAAATGAGCAGATAGTTTGGTTCCTTCTCCAGGGGCAGAGGAGAAGGTGGGGAGTGTGCAAAGGGGAAAGAAAATAGTAAAAAAAAAAAAAAAAAAAAAAAAANAAATCCTGTCTTCAAGCAGCTGCGAGCTCTCCCAAATCCTAATGCCAGCATCTAGATAAAATCAGCTGTCTTTGTCCTATCCCACCCCAATCTGGGGCCTCACTGACTGAATCTGAGTCAGAGGGGAGCAGTACCAAGTGTCACAGAGATGGAGGTTCAAGAGGTTTCCTCCAAGAGGTTTCCTTGTCTTGATCTTTGCTTGCAGGACACTGGACTCCCTCAGTCCCTGACACATATATGCCCTACTAGGAGCAATGCAGCAATCCCCACATTCATTTTCTCCTCCATTCAAAGGCCATTTCTTCTCACCAGCACCATCCACCTCATCCCAATTCCTGTGCAGAAGAACAGCAACACCTCTAATTCCCCCCAGGCCCTGCTCAGAGGCCAATTAATCTGTCTTGATCCTCATCCTGATCCCAAGCCTCCCCCATCCTGCATCTGAGGCAAGAAGCTGACTCATTCAGAGTCATGTTTGTCAAGGACTCCTTGGCCAGTCTGATAGTGATCGGAGTGGAGAAAGGGGAGCATCTGGGTGAAAGGGGACTGAAATGGCCTTTTGCTTCCTTCTAGTTGATAAGAGGCTTTTCCCTTTTCTTGGGGGTTCAAGCTTGCTCTTTGTCTGCCCTCCACAGGCGCTCTTTGACTTCCAAGGGCAGGGTGTTGAACAGGTCCTCCTCCACCACGAGCCCACTGCGTTTCAGCAGCGGGCACTCTCCCAGCTCCACAGGCAGGCACTCCAGGCGGTTCCCTCGCAGCTCTATCTGTGACAGATTTGTCAGCTCTCCCACCCGGGAGGGCAGTGACTGCAGCACGTTGTTTCCCAGGTTCAAGGTTCTCAGCTTCCTGCACTGGAACAGCTCTGGTGGGAGACTCTCAATCTGAAAAAAAGAAACCAGTCATAGGGAAAGTCACCAGCAAACACGGACACACGTTACCAACAAGCCAACGTGAAGCTCCAAGGTTTACAGAGTCACTGTTTTCAATCATCCACTTCTCCCTTGAGTGAGTTCCTGCTTTCTGAGCTTCCTGCTTTGGGTGCTTCCAGCACCATGATTTTATGGACTCCACTGCACTAGTTACAAGAGGTCACCAGTGATTGTGGCTAAAGCAGATATTGTCTCCAAGGCCAGGATTAGAGGACCAGAAACCTGCTCACAGCTGGCCTTATACTGTCACATGCTTCCATCTGTATCGGCTTCTTTCCATCCCAAATCCTTTATTCTGTCATTGGATCTTAGTTCCTTTGCTTTAAGAAGCCATTCTACAGTTGACATTATACTGAACAAAGACTGGATTTAGTCAGGACTTCTAGGTCGGCGGTAAGATGAGCAGAGGCTACACGGGTACAACCTCCAGGCCCTGAGAACTGGGAATCTTCTTCCATCATTTCTGTAGGGCTGTGAAACGTCGCAAAGACTTTCTAGGCTCCAAGTCATAGGAGTTTTTTACAGTGCCAAAATACAACAACTAAGCCACCAGCTGTTAGCTTTCCCAGCACCACCTTCAGGTAACCATGAATCACAAATTTAATAAGGCTTATTTCTAGCAAATCCTTGCAACAGTCCAGTCCTCCCAAAGAATTTCTTTCTATGGCTAAGGTTTAGCAAACACTAGGCTAGAAACTAAATGCAGCAACTCAGGATTCTCCCCTTAATACAAAATCTCAGTTTGGAGGCTATCATTTGCCTTTAAAAGCAAACACAACCTTTCTAAAATTCAAATTACATATAATATCATTCATGGCTAAATTAGCCTGAGGAGTCTAAGGAAAAGCCAAGATGAAAGCAGACCAATTAGAGACACAGGCATTGTTACTAGTACTGGAGTGTTTTGCAAACAGCAACATATGATCACAGACTCTTGAAAATAATAGAGTTAGTTGAGGGACAACTATTGGTTTAGGAAGGAAGCAATGTGTTACAACAGCCTGCTTTCCAGAATTGGACAGCAGTGCCAGCCAACTCCAGAAGTCTCTATTTACTAAAATTGCTGAGCTTGGAGAGGACATTTGAGATAATTCCTGGCCTTGGGAAGTGCCAGTCTACCAATCCTTCCATTTCTTGCTGTCACCATTTACTGGGACTAACCAGGCTGTCAGAGCCCCAGTGTAATTCTGGCTTGCCCAGGTACCTGCAGAGGACACAAACACCTTGGCCGTTCCACTGGGTCCTCACCACCTTTTGTTTCTGAACACACCGGAGCAAAGGCTGCTCCAGCCTTCCTGTTGCATGTTTTTTTTCCAGAGAGAAATGGGTGGTGCCACGCTGTGCTGCAGAAAATGGAGCTGCCTCCAACTCCTCTCATCCAAGAAATGCTCCACCCCAAAACTGCAGAGGATACACTGCAGATTAACCCTTGGGAAGCTGTGCTAGGAAGGCTGCCAGAAGGCAAATGGTGCAGAATTATCTGAGTTCTGAACAGTAACATACCACAAAGTTTACCAGAGCTTCAGCCACCCACACAAACAGATGCACAACCATCCAGTGCCAGGAAACCCCAGCGAGCAGCTGTTCAGCTGGAATTGCTGAACGTCTGCCCCTTGTCTGCCCCTATGCTGCAGAGGCACAACAAGCTTTCAGACACGAACCTCAAAATGTGGCTGGAGTTTTAGGAACCCTGTCTAATACTGAAATGCATTAGCAATTAAATACTTGATTTGAGAGCACTTCTGTGAAAAGCCAAACCACACTCAAGCTGCTCTGTGTCTCTCACAAGCAATCTGGCAGTGTTCAGCCAGGAACAGATCTTGCCAGTAGCAGGAAGGACCTCGATGAATGACAGTGAAAACTAGCACTGCTCCAGGACAATTCTGCTTGGTCCCAGAAGAACCCAGAAGCACCTAATTATGTCTGTTTGCAATTTGTACTTATGTTAGACGCCCTTTCAACTTTAGGTGAAAATAAACTCAAAGGGAAAAAGAGTCTCCCAGGAATTTGCAGATAGAATGAATGAAAGCTTCAACTTTGTCGGACATGGTAAATGAAGTCTCCTTAAACAATGGAACAAAAAACTTGATGTGGGTGTAGCTTGCTTTAAGCAAATAAACATCCTCCAACACAAGCCAAGAAACAGTTCATGGTAAACAGGCAGCAGAGCACACTTGGTCATCCTCTGTAATCTGCCCAGCACCTAAGACTGAAACAGAAAGCACATGTTCACAAGACCCAACTATGGAGTACTCCCTGCAAATGCAAAGTACTCCAAGGAAAGCTGCAAGCCACACACATGCATTCCCTACATGGCTGCTCCCATAGTGTACACACATGTCTGAAGTAGATAGGTTTAAGCACATAGTTTTAGATTAAGACTACAGTTTCTCAGATCTCCATTTTAAGCCTAAAATCTATGTCAATCTAGAGACTACATGCTTCCAACTACAGAGAAACAACTGACTTGCAGAGTTTCTAAACAGCGTCCAACTGGCACTTGGAAGCAGTCTCACAGCGTGTTAAGAGAGGAAATGCAACAGAACAAGGGCTCTTGGAAGACAGGCTTGCCCTGGAGCTATCTGCAATGTTTTGCCTTAGATAAACCCCTCAGAGAGATACAAAAGCAGTGCCAGTCGTATCCACAGACCATTGTAGCATGTTTAATCACACAGATAACAGAAGTGCCAGCGCTATTTCCTCACACAGCAACTCAGCTCTTTGCTCACTTACCCTGTTGGCTGTCACAGCCAGATTCTGAAGGTTTTGAAGAAGTCCAACATCTGGTGGTATGAAAGTTAAGTTGTTGTGGCTGAGATCCAAGTACCGAAGTTTTCGGCAATAGAAGAGCTGGGTAGGGATCTTTTCTATCTTGTTACGGTTCAGGTAAAGGCGTTCTAAGTTGGTCAGGTTGCCTATCTGCATGGGGATGTAGGCAATGTGGTTGTACCACAATTTAAGGCAAGTGAGACGATGTAAGTGCTGGAAGCTGATGATTTCCTCAATGGTCTTTAGGTTGTTGTCCTTCAGGTCTATTTCCTGCAGATTGTGGAGGCTAAAGATAGAGTGAGGAATGCGTTCCAAGTCACACCGGATCAGCTCAAGCTCTGTCAGGTTGACCATCTTCTTAAGGCTGTTGAGGACAATGAGCTTGGTGCCCTCATTGTTGATGGAAAGCTTCTGAAGATGCACACCAACATCTGTCACCACCTGCGGCAGCTTGGTGAGGTTACTCTTCATCCTCAACACCTTCAGCCTCTTCAGCTCCCTCAGTCCATCTATCACAATGTACCGGTTGTTTTCAGCACTCAAATTCCCCGTCAGGTGAAGCTCCTCTAGTGTCTTCAGGCTATAAATCCAAAGAGGAATCTCCTTAATGTCTGTGAACTTGATGTGGAGAGATTTCAAGTTCTCCCTCAAGAAGGCAAGGGCTGGGGCCTCAATTTTGGCAGCTGTGTGGTAGAGCCACAGTTCCTTAAGGCTGGTGAGCTGAGCAATGCTGGGGGGAATAGTGACATCAGGGATAAGCTCCAGCTTCAAGACCTCCAGCTCAATGAGGTCAAAGACTGTGTCAGGAATGCCACTCAACATGAAAAGATGCAATTCCAGCTTATCCTGAGAGTTTTTGGTGATTCTCTGGCGCAGTTTCTCCAAAGTCCACTCATTGTTGAGGTTCAGCTGCCGCAATTTGTTCTCACTCACCTCTGACAGAAAGACAGCAAAGCGCTTGGAGTAGAGGGGGTCGTACTGATCGATCAGATGGAGCATAAAAGCAAAGTCATTTTTCACATCAGGAATGTCACTGTAACTGCTCTCCTCCCGGATGGACTCAAAGGAGTATTTCTTGAGCGACCGCCTCAACATCCACCACAGCGTGTACATGCAGATCAAACCATAGAAAATCACCAGACTGATGTAGAAAGAAGCCAAGATTTTGAAGAGAGTGGCCAAAGGATGAGCACAGCGGTACATTCTGTAGCCAGTCAAGCTCTCAATGTCCACTTTACAGTCCACATCAAATGTTATGTTGTTGACATAGTACACAGTATAGCAAATGATCAGAATGAACTTGATTACTTTGATTATGGTCTGTCTCATGTACAGGCGATAAACTATGTCTCCCTCTTCCACATGAGTACGGAACTTTTTTACTTTCTCAAAGAGTGCTTTGGCCTGCTCACCTTCCTTTTTGTCCAAGACACCAGTCTCAGACCTGTCCACAATCCCTTGCTCAATTCGAGACTTTGTTCTCTGCAGCATGGGAACAGTGGCTTCCACATCCTCACTGACCGTGGAGGATTTCTTGTCCATGGAGCCATTCATTTTTCCAAATGCTGGTTTGGTATCGCTCTCTTCCACCACTGTCTCAGACAATGCTCTCGTTGTCCATGGAGAGTCAAAACACTTAAGCAAAATAGACACAAAATGCTCCAGCTTGGAGCTGGTCCTTGGGAACTTGAACCAGAAGTTGCTACAAGCCAGAAAGATGAGGGTATGTAGCAGCACTAGGTAAGGAAAATACTTGGCAAACCAGTGAAGACGGTTCTCATAACACACCGCATCCACATAGTTGTACTGGTGCCGGTCCAGATCGTATCGGATCCCTGTAGGCCCCGAATCGGCAGAGGGAACAAGACTAGTGTTGTAGTAGGTACGCTCCGGGGCTGCCACTGTCCATCCCCTGACAGAGTCATTGCAAGAGTCTTTGGTAACCCACTTACAGGGCAAACAAATCATTTTGTCCTGGGTGACCTGAAGCGTCCCTCCGAACACGGCGATCATCAGCATCACTATGGAAATGTAATCTGTGAAGACATCCCACCACGGCTTCAGGATGCGATAGGCTGGCTGAGTATCAGCAAAGTAGCGCAGCTCGGTGACTGGAATCATGATTCACCTGGAAGCAAACCAGAAACAGCTTAAAGGGTTTTGTTATGCTCTTCAAGAGGCCATGAGAAAACACATGTTAAGTGCTGGTATAGCAAGACTGGAATTAGCTGAGATGCAATTTCAAGTAACTGTGAGACAAATGAATGGGGCTGCCTGTGAGTCATTTGCGACAGCCCAGGCGGTGAAGTTTGTTCAGCCTTCCCTGACAGACAAATCCTCACGAAACCTCAGAACTGGTACTTATTGTTAGCAATCTGTGGGGCAAGACACACTTAAAGAAAGCTCACAAGGCAGACTTAACTCCCTTGACCAGACCAGTATTTGGAAATTTACTGTTTTATCCAGGGATTTTATTTCAGGGATGAAGGAGTTTGCCAGCACTGTTAGAAGTGATAAAATCTACACACAGAGCATGTTTATCATTGGTTTGTTACTGCTTCTACATAAAAATTCTGCATATGGCTGGTTCTCAGATTGAAGAGGCAAGGAAAAAGATCTACATACAATAATACAGTTGTATTTCCCATAACCACATCATTGATGCAACTCATAATGACATCCATAAAGCAAGCTGGAAAAGAGAACAAACATTGCTCAATACCGTGACTTTTCCAAGCAAGTAATTTTGGCTTCCTTCCTTTGTATTAATTCTCCAAGGAAAGATTAGCTACTTGCCTTCTGATAAATTCAGTGCTGAAATTATGTAGCAGCTGGGTTTGTTGCCTTACTTACTTCAGAAACAGAGGAAGGGGGAAACATACTTCGAAGAATTTGCTTCTCTGACCAACCACTCCCACCTACAGCTCATCTCAGCTGGGATTTAAGTGTCACAAAGGAAACCAAAAGGTTCTGGGAAGCACAGGCCTGATGGCAACGCTTGTTCTGTCCTTCAGACTTCCAGATGAAACTTTGAGCATGCTCTTCAACAAGCCATAGAAAGCCCTGAAGCCTGACTGATCCATGGATAATGGAGCTCACAAAATTCCCTTTATTTGACAGGTAACACAGAAGAACATGAAGTCACTGTAATTCACTCTAATGATGGTGAAAAAGCACTAATACCACAGCATCCTTCTAGCAAAGTTCAGGAGCAGGACAAGCACTAATCTTTCAGTCATTTTGAAACTCACACAATTCAAGTATAAAGGAGAAAACAAAAATTCAATCGTGTTACCCCAAGCCATAAGATTTCATTTGTACAGATAGTCCAACAAGTCCTGGGGGGCTGAAAGCTCAGTATCACTGGCTGGGACAAAGCTTTCCGTGACAAAGGGGGTGCCCACACCACCTGCTTTGGTAGAATTTCAAGTTTTTATTTAAAGTGAACTTGGGAAGGTTTCAAGCCACTACAGGTGGTAGATTGATAGATGAAAACCATTCCTGAAGTAATGTTTTTCCTTCTGCCCATCCAGGTCCCACACTACATTAATCCATCACAAAAGATAGACTGGGGAAATGCCACTTTCTTTTCTGAGTGGGTAATTTTGAGAGACAAAGTAGTATTACCCGTTCTAGAAATTCAGTAAAACAAGGAACAGCAAACCTATTAATGATCAACCAGTAAAGTCACAAACAAGGGATGAAAACAGCCATCTAGAGCACTGTCAGAGGAAAAACATGTCCTGTAGGACTGCAGAGCCCCTGAGAAGTGGCCGACACACCTCAGCAGAAGGAACTGCACCAAAGAGGGCAGGAGTATTGCACATCCACAGGGGAGGAAGCAGACAAAGCTGAACCTCTTCTGCACAGCATCTGAGCAGCCAGAGAAGACTGACAAGGTGTTCAGAGCCTCCCTCCCAGCCCTGTAACTACCTTGACGCAAGCCGTAGGCAAGGCATTTCAGCTTCCTCCTTGGAATACATCTGCCTCAGGGAGGAGAGAGCCCACTTGTGAGATACATTTGGGAAGAGCTGTCTGTGCATACTACAGAAATAATAATTCCAGGATAAAGCAGGGTACAGAAGCTCTCTCTCCACACCACAACAGCTGAAATGAATCCAGCAGTTAAACAGCTATTCATGAAAGAACTTACTCCTTCTACTCCATATCAAGGGAAAAAAATATGTTTCTCTCTTTCCTCTTGCCTAGATACCACTTCTCCTCAAAGATCCTTCCTGCTTCCTCCTTCATCCCTCTTGGGAGAGAAACTTGTAGGAAATATCAGATCCTTCATAGTAGGCTTATGAAACTGGGATGATCTCTTTTCAGGAACTGGGGTCTCATGACATTTGCAGACTAGAGTTGTAGTGCTGGGTTTACTCATTTTGCTCAATCCAGAAAATGCCTAATTTTTTCCTCACAAGAAATGAACCTTGTACTCACTTTGATTTGTAGCTCAGGATACGTAGGAAGGAAACCAAAAAGAAATTAGCACAGCTGGCTCTCTAATTCTGCTTACCAGTTACATGGGATAGGAAATCCTCCTTTACACTGTGCACTTACAAGACAGCTAAAAAAAAAAAAATCATGAGCATTCCATGAGAATCTATTACAGTTCAGTGTCAGCAATTAACAGGGTGGAGCAGGAAACCTCCTGCCTTCCAGGAACAATGACAGGGGCACTAGAGGAAGAAAAGAACATTCACCGCAAAT
The DNA here is from genome assembly GCA_013400235.1 of Oriolus oriolus. Classification (NCBI taxonomy): domain Eukaryota; kingdom Metazoa; phylum Chordata; class Aves; order Passeriformes; family Corvidae; genus Oriolus; species Oriolus oriolus. The sequence continues at coordinate 99,749 of VXBT01005390.1, read as the reverse complement.
TCCCACTTCTGGCAGCAGTGGAGACCCCATTCAAGTCCCAAAGAGGAACAATAAAACTAGGGGCCACCTTTGCAGGAGCTGGAATTTGCTATGTCTTATCCAACCTTATTCACAGCATCTGCAGTAAAAGGGAAAAGTACCCAGCAAAAACTTGAGAAAGTAGATAGGGAAAGTCACATCCCTCCTCACCCAGATTCCCTATGCATGCAATCCAATTCCAATTCTTGATGTTTCTACATCAGGAGATGTATCTTGTCATCAAATGTCATCTTCATTTTGTGAACTCCATCTTGTAATCATTTTAGAACACAATTCTTGTTGCAATATTCTCCATGCTGGATTAGAACAGTTTTGCTGCTGGGGTGGATGACAACAGCAGACTAAAAGTCAAATTCTCAGGGGTCATCTCTGTCACTTGATTCTCCCAAGCACAGAAGGATTCTTCCCACAAGGACTGGGATTTCCACCACTCTACAGGAAGAAAACACCCAGGTAGCTGGAACACCGACTCTCCCAATATGGGCAGTACAACAAAGTGATTTACATGGGGGATATTATTCTGGCATAGGACTGGGAGCAATCCTTGCAGGAAGAGAGCTGGCCAGAAATAAAGTTACCTCCCTTGTGACCAAGAGCAAACCAAGATCCACAGAACCAGCAGACAGAAGATTTCAAGCTTGTGCTCTTTGTAAGAGTTGGATTCCAGGACGCTTTGTCAGCAGCAAAGTGTTCACTGTGGAGAAGCTTTATTTGCCAAGTCACTTCTATCACGCAGCCTCACCAAGGGCTGAGCACAGAACACCTGAACCAAGGGACTGAGTTTATGGACAGGAATAGCTATAGAAAAGGAAGTTCAGTGTCAGAGCAGTGTTGGTGAAGAAGGATCCAAGCTCCTTCATATGTACTTCAAATTGCAGAACCTTCCAGTTGGAGCTCAGGAACAGGCAATTTACTTGCAGTGTACTCACCTCTGCCACATGGAAGTCATCAATACTGAGATTTTGAAAGAGTGCTTAAGTTTAAGGACAAGTTAACTTCGCTAAACTTGCATAAGCTGATACGTCAAAACTTCTCTGTCTGAACTCCTGTCAACTTATCAGACACGCAAGAAAGTAAGTTTTCCAAGGGTAAAATTAAATAGACAGGCTTTGGGGGGAGTGAGAGAGGCGAAATCTTACAAGTGGCTGTCTCAAAGATGTTTCAAGTTTCACATTCCACAGAGCTTCCCTTGCTACCATAGAGTCCCTGAGCAGTCCCTCAGAAATGACTTTACATTGGAGGGTTTCAGCTACATCAAACAACGCTACTTTGAGCTCTTCTATATCCTATATAGAACCACCTCAGGACAGTTTAGAGCAGCAACATCTGAGATTGTTCAGTAAAAGATCTGTGTGCTAAAGCATACAACAGGATCAATTCAGCCTAGATAAACATGCTCCTGAAATATTTACACATTCCATGTTTGGCTACTACATACCCCTTCAGGGCCTGCAAATTCACCTGGATCCACTTTTGCCAGGGACCATCCCTGCCTCAGCCTGCTGGGCAGAAACATATAGCCTCCTCACTAATGCTGAACAGACTGATCCAAGAGAAGGAACAGCAGTTTCAGACTTATATAACCAGCCTGCCAAACCTACCCAGCCTGCAGCCAACCATAAGCATCACCAAGTACTAATCCTATGTTTTACCAGACACACCTGGAGGAGAAAGATAATCACTCATGTTGGAGTAACAGGGACATTCTGAGCAAACCACACCTACACAGTAAAACCAGTCAGAAACAAGATTCAACGTATCTGGCTGACAGACATCATAAAAGCAGCAAGTACCTTCTTAAAGGTTGACAGAGCTGAGAGCGTGAATGCTTCCCACAAACCACAGGTAATAACAGAGTAACTGTTCTCTGATTTGGACAATTCCTCTATCCAAAACCATTTAATCTAAAAAACTGAAGACTGACCTGTTGTCAGCAGACACCTAGCTGAACAGTGCTTCAAATTCCTGCCTGCAGCCACTGGCCAGCATATCCAGCTCAGGACAGAGTGAACAGAAACAACATCACTGTTCTGTTTAACTGGCCGGTTTGTCAGCTTGACTCATCATTGCTGAATACTTTATCCAGCCTCCTCTTTCCTCCTCTTTTCTGCTGGCCATTCTGTTACTAACAAAGCTAGTGGCCAAAGAGCACTTACATGCACAACCTCAGGACACACAGAAGAATGCATTAACCTTCCTGATTTGAAGAAAATCCTCACTTTTAGTCACATGCAGCTTTCAAGTGAATCAGTCTCACAAAACAGTGCTTGGCAAGTAGATGTGGATGAATCTTGCAACCCTTTAGTTTCCTCTACACGTATTTCTAACTGCCAGTTGATTTCATTTTAAGATTGGGGACTGCAAAGCACAAGTCAAACCCTGCTGACAGAATTTCTTACCTCTCAGAAGCCCAGAGAAAGAGGGAGTTGTTCAGGTGCTGACAGCATCAGAGGTGGATAAAGGAAATAAAAGCCTTGATGCTTTCAAGACTACAGCTCTGATTATTGACGAGCTACAACACGTTACAGTAAGTTTTCAACAGAGCAGAGCTTCCCTCCCCAGCATGCTGCCACCTGAAATCCTAAAGAAGGACATGACACAGAGCTCTTTGTTCAAAAATCAGGAAATGCAAGAGCTTACTGGGCAGAAATGGGACTGGGAATTTATGAGTCTCCTCCCCCATGTTTATTAGGTCCAGAATTAAGAGGGGGGGAAAAAAAAAGGCTGAAAACAGAGCTGCTTTCAGGCACCCCTCAGAAAACCTTCCAAGCTCAATGATAGCCACGTGATCAACTGGAAAAGACCAAGACATGAGATGGAACAACTCAGGTTGTTTCGCCCTTTGTTGTTTAGAACAAAAGAGCAGTGAAGCCAGATGCCAAAGCCCTAAATAACTGCTAGCCCTATATCAGGCCCCTTCTGCTTTAAAAAGATAAATACCTCCTTTGGGACAAAACATCTTCTGAGGCAGAGAAGTGAATATGATCACTAGATGATCTTTAAGGTCCTTTCCAACCCAAATCACACTATGATTCTATGTCAAGTTAAAAGGGTCATTTATCATTTAGACAAGCAGAATGGTGGAACAGCAGCTGCCAGAACTTACACTCCTCTCTCAGTGGAACAGGCAGTGAACCCAACACTGAGAGCAGGGTACGGTGGTTTTCACAACGATCGGCCCCACCCAAGCCACAAGACACAGCAGGATGAAGTGAACCCACTGTGTCACATTGTCTTTACTGAAGTTCATTAAAAAGAATAATCCACCTACACTATCGTATTTTATCATCTTTACAGCTACCCATTAGTTGATTCTTCCTGTCAGATGCAAGACTGTCAGTCTTAACAGTTTAGTGCAACAGCTCCTGTTTACCATCACACAACCACACGTGTCCTGACAAGTACAGGGAAGAACAGCTGCACCAACAGAACAACCCATGCTGGACTTGGCTTGGCCTGCCACATTTTCTGCCTCCTGACAGTGTTTTGCCCCAGCTGCAAAGAACTGAGCACAGTCTGCAGTTACCAGCATCACTGACACTTGGGGCAGGGACTGTGTGCTGGTGTTGTAAATTTAAGTGCCATCAGATGACTTGCAACACTGATGTAAACCAGAGCAAAATGGCTGTGTCAGCTTATAAATTATGAATGTACATGGCCACAGGCTTCCTATCCAAAATTAATTTTCTCTTTGCCATAACAAAGATGCTTCAAGGACAGGACATTGGAGCTGTCTTGGAAAAGTACGACTGGCTTCTTCCAACAGGACACAATGAAGCACTCCCTTGTGCTGCCTAATACAAGTGATTGAATTAATTCTGTTAGTAACTACTCAAGAAAACCAGAACAGCTCCAAGCACCTCACCAGGAGCAAGAGAGGGCTCTTCAGCACTTAAATCCTGAACCGAGCTGGAGGAACCAGATGTTCTCAGTGGGAAGAGTAGACAGAGCAGAGTTTTGGCATAACTAACAACAGATAAGAAATCAACACTCAATTCAAAGTGAGTAAAAGCAAGGATAACTTAATTCATTGTTGACAGACTGTCTCAACATGCACAAATCCATGGGTGTTGCCACAGCTATTTTCAAGCTCCAAGAGATGAGCTAGTCAGGATGAAAGATGGCACAGACAAGAGCAATGCAAGACAATTAAGACATCAACTATCAGCACATGAATATTTTGCCCCAATCTGAGCAAAAAGGACCAAGTACCTCTTCATATATTCCCTATACCCTACAGGTATAGAGAATTGCCCTCAGGACCACCAGCTCCAAAACTGTGACTTCCAGCTCAGAACATTTTCTGACTGTATTAATTCATAAAGAACAGACCACCTCACCCTTCATCATCAAGGCCTGATAAAACCACAACTCTAAAGGAGAACCTGTTAACTAGTCCAGGACACACCTTTACTGTGCACAGAAGTAGGCTGAAGCTACAGGAGCAGCAGTGACCAGAGGAGCTTTGTGAATTGCCAAGGTAATTTTATAGCAGATGTTAACAATGCTTGGCATACAAAGTGAAAGCAGCACTGTTACTTCAGCAGGGGGTCAGGACTGAATAGCTTTTAGTTTCAAAAGCAGTTTCACAGCAGCAGGAAGGGCAGATATAACCCAGCTACAGGAATGGGATTTCCAGTTGCAATACAAGACACATGCACCACATCAGCTGTTTAAGGAAAAAGCTGCTTGGAAGCATTCAAGATACACTCTTCAAAACACGTAGACTGCTGAATGCCTGTTCAGTATTAGTGTGCATATCCCAAACTGAGGATGGGTTTGAAAACACTAGTAAGAATGCATAAAGGAGACTCACCACACTGCAGCTGAAGACTTTGAATTTTAACCATTACCAAAACAATAGCTGTGCACATCACAAAAATCCTAAAAAACCCTTCTCCAGTACCACTCACCAGATAGTGCACCTCTATTTTCTGAGATACCAGTTAAGCTCAATTCAACACAAAAAGGCTTGCTTCTGAAGTACTCTACTGAACAAAGTTTTTCTTTAGTATGTGGGAGAAGCACATTCAGGCTTCTAAAAAGCCTGCTCTAATCATACAGCAATAATTTGATACATGTGACCTCCCCTGCTTATTTAAAATTTTTAAAAAATAGCATCAGGGGACCCCAAACCACAACCATCTCTCTGACTGCCTGCAGCAGTTATTAGAACGTAACCAGCTTCAGAAAGTCACCACTGGAAGGCTTCAGGAACTCACATCTCAAGCATGGCAACATTAGCTTTTAACACATGGCTTCTGGCATGCTTTAGGGAAATATTTATGCACGTTGTCTTTGACCTACAAGAATTAAAAGGGTTTCCAAATACCATGACAAGATTAGTAAAAAAAAAAAAAAAAAAAAAAAATCCAATAAAAAAAGTCAGTGAACTGCCAGAACACCAGACAAGCCTCAGGGTTTCTTCTATTCTGGAATCAACACACTGCACATCCCTGCTCAGAACACAGCCAAGCTGGACAGAATTTCCCATCATGAAGCTGGGCACAGAATTCTGCAATCCCTTTAATCACTGTCCCAGCGCAGAACCAAGGAAGCCAGGAGATTCCTGCAACTAGTTTCTGTCATTGCCTAACTGACACCCACACAGGTGACTGGTGAGTGCACTGGGAAAAGCCGCCTGGAGACGCCTATACAGGAGGACAAACATCAGGCCACGGGAAGGGGAGGGCATCCACCAAACCAAACAGCTCTTCCTATTTCTCAGCTGCACTCCCTTTAGGCAGCAGTCACCAAAACATTTACTGGGCAGCCTCTGTATTTACTGCTAAGTGCAGTGAGAAGTCAGGGTTTACATGGCCAGGAGTTAGTTTTATGGGTGACTATATACAGTTACATTCTTCTTTGGACAAGGCTCAGTTCCTTTCTCATCTCCAAGCTGGCTAAGGGCTCCCAGAATTTAATTAACACCACCACAATTAAATGCCACCACTCTCCCCATACCACCCTCTGACCAACCACCTTTCCTCCATATCAATTAATTATCTCATGCACTGTGCTTTGCATCTATGTTTAAGCAGGACCCTGGTCTTTTCTTTTTTGGCATGACCACTCAGAGCTGGCCCAGAGCCCTCACCTTGCAGCAGGGTTCTGCTATCTGCACGTCAGTTCTCTGTGCTGGAAGTGGCTGGTATTCCTACGTGCTGGATCCCGAGTGAGTGCTGAAGCGCTGCACTCCCCACAAGCCATGGGAACAGCTTCCCTGAAATAAAACACAGATTGTCAGCAATGAAGAGGGGATCGAGTTCACAGAGGGACATGTAAAAGTTCAGTAAACAGTATCTAAGAAGCAATGAACAACTCAGGGAATCACTGGGAGCCAGAAAGAGACATGCTGATACCTAGAAAGACGGCAAGAACACTAGGAGCCAAGTAAAACTTTTAGCAGGAAGGAATTTCCAGCATCTGTTATTCTAACAGAAGTTACCAAAAAGCAGGTGTTGCAGACCCAGTGAAAAGAGACGCTGAATACTAATATCACAACTGAGCCAACACAGGTAGAGACAGAATAACAAATTATTGTCAGATGGGGCAAGGGATGACTTTACTGCCCATTTTCTAATCTGAAAAGCCTGATTCACTTTAAATGTTACCATCAGGAGTATCAGAAAGCATAGATCACACTCCTAACCACTCCAGATTCAAGCAACTGCCCCCTTCCCACACAACATAGATCTTCTTGAAGTGGCAGCAGTTTAGCACCATCAACAAAAATTACAACAGGGCTGGTTTTTTTTCCTTGCTTCCTGCATGTCAGCACGGGGCATGGGAAAACAGGCAAGGGAGCAGATCCTTGGAGGGATCTCTCAAGCATCCAGTCTCCCAGCCATGCAGAAGAGGACTGCGGAACATCCGAGAGCACTGTGTCAACAACAGGGGGAAATGAAAAACAACAGACATCAGCAGGAGAAAGTCCAACCCCGTAATGCTGAAGACGTTCGAGGGTACATTCCTCTTGATCCCAAAGTTACCATTCGGGCTGGCAGATTTTGAAGCAACAACCTGGAAACCAAAGCTATTGCATTTTAGCCGTACCACAGTGCCGCAAAGGCAGCACTAGGAGGAGAGGACTCTCTGACCTTCTCCCCGCTCCAAGGCAATGGGCACCA
>VXBT01005390.1:71420-92132 GCA_013400235.1 Oriolus oriolus | reverse complement strand
GGGGGGGGAAGTGAGGGCGGCGGCGCCATGTTGGTGCCGGGCAGCGCTCAAAATGGTGCCAGTATTAAAGGAGCCGCCCCACTTCCAGCCGGAGCTGAGCGCCTTCAGCTGCTGTGAACTTTGTGGTGCCTGAAAAAAGTGATTCACTGGTGGTTATTTTTATTTGTCTGACGCAATGGAGGACACTGGGCAGCATAATTTCTTTTTAAATTCATAAAGGATGGTTCAAAGGCATTCGTTGTAATTTTATTTGTGTACAGGAGGCGGTTCTGAGTGGTTAAGTGCAGCCAATTTTAACTTGTATACACCAGTGATGTCTGTAAGAGTAAAATAAGGGTATCTGAAAAATTCTAGGAATATTATAAGCAATTATCTTGGCAACATCCTGTAGCCACAGGCACAGAACCTGTACCAGAGGAGCTGGGATCCCAGTGCCAGGACACAGTGCTCTAGACTCTTATCAGCCCAGTGCAATAGCTAATTTTTTTTTAAACTCAACGCTAATTAAGAATTGTACATGTCCAGATGCAGTTGTTAGATTAAAATGATCTGAAGAAAAAGAGGGTCATACCTTTCATTGAGTTTTACAGTAAAAAGTACAAGGTCAGATGTGTCCTTTACATCACTGACCTAATCCAGAAATTTCTGCTGAATTTCAAGAGGGCATTAAGGTGAAGTTTCATGATACTGTTGGACCAGCATAAAGTCTAAATCCTGACAGAGAAGGTGCGGGCTTGTGTCCATCCCTTTTTCTCCCTCCTCCTCCCTGCCCACATCACTTTTTCCTTGAGCCAGTTCAACTCATGGACCCAACAGAAAATCAGCCACTCTTCTGCCAAATTGGCTTTTTGCTAATATATCTAATCAAATGAGCTCAGTTCAGGGGCAAACAACAACCAGGGAAGGCACAAGGCTGGTGGAGGACAGGGCAAAGAAAACACAGGAAAAAATGCCACTGAGCCATTCGATGGCTCAGGATGTGATGTGAACATTCTTACAGAACCAAGTTTTCCTTCCATCTGTTTGTTTCAGTGTTTGAGCTAAAAAGAAATGTAGAAAACAGAGTTTTTTTCTCCCTGCAGAGACATTCCCTCCTGCTTAATCACCTCGGGGATGCCTGAGAGATGTCGGTTGGTTTGGGATTGGGAACCTTTGGCATAGCAGATGCAGCCGCTTCCTTTCCCCATGGCTCACTTTTTCCTACTGTGAAAGGGAGACACAAATTACTCACTCAGGAGACCTACACGACCTGACTCATCGGTGCAGGTAAAGCCTTGTCACAAAAGGAAGAGGGAAGAGAGGGCAATTTTCTCTCAACACCTCATTGCAGCAACTGCCAGCTCTCAAACACTGATGGAGAGTTCAGCTCCGGCATCCCCACACTGAAATCCCCCCCTGAAGCTGCTATCCCTGCCCACCCACAGCCCAGGGGTCGGGCAATGCTGCAGGATCTGCTTTAGGTTGTGTCGTGGCAGGAAGCCTTTACCCTCTGATGGACCTTACATTTATCCCTTCCCTTCTCTAATTATATTAAGTCTGCAGGATGAAATTTTTTAGAGGATTTTGACTTAAAAATTCATTTTTCAAAATGACCGAAGGCTTCATTCAAAAGGAAATTCCCTGCCACTGCCATGCTAAAGTATTTACAGCCAAAATTACGCCTCTCTAGTTATGCCAGCATGAGCTTCCACCTGAACAACAAGCTGGGATATTTCCCCAGGCAGCCAAACCTCTCGGAGCCCACGGAGCCTTTTCCCGGTACGCTTTTCCCCACCAGGGTTGTAGCTCCAACCCTGCCTTCCTGCGGCCTCTGCGACTCCTCCCAGGAAGTCCCAGCCGCAGATGAAGCCTTTCGGGCAGAGGAGGCAGAATGTGTGCCGGGACAGCCTGCGAGGTTGTGCCTGGCTTGGCAGCATAAAGCAGCACGGCTCAGCTCGATGTAAGTTGGTTTTGTCCCCGCTGTCCCTCTGGCAGCTCCTTTTCCCCCAGTGTCGGCTCCTGCTGGCGCTGCTGCTGCTCTCGCCCTGCACCCTCCCTGGTCCTGCACCCCTCCTGGGGCACATCCAGGGACACCTGTGTCCCCAAAGCCTCCCGGGTGCACCCCCGAGCTGCCAAGGGGGGGATTTTGGGGAGCACGGGGATGGAGGAGACGGCTGCGACCCACGCGCTGGAGGTGGTGAGTGACCAGTCCCCGAGGTGACCTTCCGGTTGTCACCTCCAAAATCCTCTGCTCAGTCCAGTGCACCCTTCCAGAGTGAGCGGTGTCCCGGTCGGCTGCTCCCTGCTGCTGCCCCCAGCCCTGTTCACAGCTCTTACACAGCTCTGTAGTTTGCTGCTGATAAAGCCTTTTTTACTGCCACACTTTGATTCTGTCCCCTGCAGGGTAGGTCCCCTCATTCCGGGACTCCTTTGTTTTGCATCCCAAAACATTGTCCCCCCCACACCTCAGTGTCGTGCAAGCACAAGGTGGAAATTTCACAGTCATGAGCAATATGATGCTCTGGCTTCCCATTTTTCCATACATTGTGCTATTTTTTCCCACTTGGCAAACAGATGTAAAACCCCACTGGTCTCAGCTGGCAGCTGCTTTGCACTTTTTTTAGAAATAACAAAAAATGCAGACATTGGGGACTCACATCCTGCATGTAAGGATGGAAAGTGCCGTCAGGAGTACCGAGAGCTTACCTGTGGGCTGGTCAGCTTCAAACCTGTTTTAATTAATTTTTTGGCAGACGGCTAAATTAATTCATGGCTGGTCATAATAAAGGTACATGATCCTCCAGCCTCATTGCTTTTATCTCAAGTACCTAACAAAACATTCACTTCTTTTAGCTTGAATACTACATGTTTAAGTAATGCTGTAGAATAGTTGAAGGAACCTGAGGTGAAGGAACAGGCTGCATTTTAGACACAGAAATTAATTTTTTGGGGCCTTGAAGGAAAGATAATCACCAAAATCAATTTAGAGATAGAAGGTGACATCCTGTTAATTGGAATAAAACTTGTGACTAAACCAGAGCTGCAGCAGCTGAGAGGCCAGAAATTCTCCATGTGGCCCAGGAAGGTAAAGGTGCTGCAAGGGAGGAAGGGCAGAGGCAAGAGTTACCTGGGATCAATGACACTGGATGGGGAGCTGATGCTGAGTACCAAATTCCCAGACGATGCCCTCTTGCTGGTGTCCGTAACACTCCCCTCAGTGCAGAGGAAAGTGGGGGAAGCCTAGATTGGGAGAGAGGAGGCAGAAGTCATGGTTGCCCTTGTGATCCTGATTCTGTGTGTCATGGGCGCAAAGTACAGCCCCAGCACTGCTGGACATTGCAGTGACAACACACAAAGCAGCTCATTTTGCCTTTTCCTCTCTGTGGCAGAACAACCTCCACTTTGGGTCTGGGCCTGCCCCATCCCAGATACACGTTTCCTTTAACCCTGTGGAGCAATTGTCTCAGCCCTCTCCTTTGTCTCTGGGGAATTGCAGGTCTGTGCCTGTAGGAGTCAGACAGCAGGAGCCGTGGCATGCTCAGGAGAGCCGGACCGTCCCTGCGTCACTTCTTGCTCGAGAGGAACAGCAGCGCTGGACATAGCTCGTGCTCCAGAGAGGTATGGAATGCCCAGTGGGACTATTCCTGGCTGGCAGCCTGCCCAGGGCCACTCACCTTGGCAGCAAGAGCAGACAGAGCACGTCAGGAGAAGCCACTTTGGTGCAACTTCCTCAGTGCCTGCTTATTTCCAGGGAGCGCGTTTAAAGGATCCTCACAAGCAAGGGGATATCCTTCATAGAGGAGAAGGCTCCTTGTTTGTGGGGTTGCTTCATCTGATGGTCTCTACTAGAGCCTCTTGGCTTGCAAAGTACTTGGAAAATACCAGCATCCCACTCAGAGATGCCAACATGCAGAGCAAGGCAGTCACACACAGCCACCAGTCAGTGGTGGAAGATCATGGATGCCAAGTCTTCTGCGCTGGCACTCAGCTCTCCTGTGTGGCTGCCAGGCAAACTGCACCTGGAGAAACACATCCTTCTGTCTGGGGACCAGAAGAGGCTGAAACAGATTTGAGGTCTGCGTGGTCCTGAGCCTGTATTGCTCTCCATGGCAGCATCACAAACAGGCTGGGGACAGGATGGGATGGAGGGGACATCAGAAAAAGAAAGTATTTGTTATTTCTGTTCTTGAAGCAGACAAGGCCTTTCCTCACAACTGGGAATTTCAAGGCTTAAGGCACCTTCTTCCCACCACTCCCCACCACACTTGGTCATCTGTTAAATTCTCTGACCTGTGGCCTGCAGCAGCCCCACTTTGCAAGAACAGCACTGGAGTTGTTAATATTTCACGTCCAGCTATCTTTTACTTCCCAAGCCCCAAATCCTTCTGCTCCCACCCAAATCAGCTCAGGCACCAGGTCTTGTGACAGTAACAGCCATGAGCTTGTGCAGAAAGAGCAAAGCTGGGCTGAGGGAGAGGAGAGAGGCTGCCCTGGAGCCAGTAACTTCTGCTTGCCCTTGGCTGCCTGCCTGGCTCCACGGTGGAGCAGAGTCCACCTGGTGCCCTCTGAAACACAGGGCTCCTCTGCAGAGTATTTGCAAAGATCCCCGCTAAGGGCTGAAGCTGTATAAAAATCTAAGGACCTCAGCACAAAATATCCTTGGGGCACTACCCAAATTCTGGTGCAGTGCTGTAGGAACAGCAGAGGGGAGCAGGTAAGTGGGGAGTTCTGCTGCAGCTGAGTGTTGAGAGGAGGCTGACCTGGTATCCCCTCCACCATCCTAGCACGGCAGAGCACAGAACCCCTCACATCCCAGCTCTGCATCTCACTTCAGCTGCTTTCACATGCCTTCCTTGTTTCAGTTCAAATGTATTTTATTTGCTGTCGTGACAATGGTTTTCTTGACTCATTGCTTCAGGGCTGCCCTCCTCGTGCCCCCACGCTGGCTCTTTGTGGTGCACTCAGCATCACTTGTCTCCAGTTTCCAGCCCCTTCCCTGTCTTGGTACCTTTTCCCTGCTGAGTTATTAAATTCTACCTCTGCCGCTTTTCATCATCCTCATGATGAATTCCCCATCAAGAATATCTAGCTTTCTCCTACTGTGCTTATCCATCTGGAAGGAGGGTTTTGCATTCAATGTTTCCTACTGTCTTTCTTTGCACTCCCCTGAGCCATGATGTACATGGAAATTACAAACCAGTCACAGCACAGTACCTCAGTGTCTCTGTACATCACACTGACCTCTGTGCTGGGCTCTCCCTTGCCTGTACCTTGTTACTGCTTGGGTTTGACATGAACTTTAAATACAAAACCCTGCACATTTTATAGGATCTAGAGCAAGCCCCCTCACCAAGCACTTCATCAGGACAGAAGAGTATCTACTTCTGCTACTTCATAGAGCAGCATGGAGTAAAATAGTTTGTTCTTCTAGGAAAAGGGGGCATTTCATGGCTTGTAGAGTAAGGAGGTCCTTCCCATGAAGATGGAGAGGTTATGGAAGGTAAAAGCCTGAGGTCTGGGGTCCTTGGCCTGGGTGTTACAGCCTGGCTGAGCTTGACCCCATGACTAATCTCAACAGGTAATGAGGTTTAAGGCATTGCCACCTCCCTAGCGAGTGTACAAAAGCTTCTTTTGTTCATCTATTTTCCCAATTCTTGTTGAAACTTGTAAGTGAAAGCAGAAACCACTGCAACAGCATTACTGCTCTAAGGTCAGTCAGGAACAATCCATGAAACAATAGTAAAGGGCACACCTTCTGTTGAGAAAAACTTCCCTGGGGAGGCCACAGCCCCTTTGTGGCCTCACTGATATGAGTAAAAGCTTCAAACTCACTTTCTTTCTCTCTGCAGGCAAAAATGTCCAGGCCAGTGCAAGCTCGGAGGCTGGAGGGAATAGATAAAAATATCTGGTGAGTTAAAAGAATATCTGGTTTACCCAGGTGGTAGATGTGGTTTTAGGCATCCTAAAACCAGACTGAAACCACAGCAGCCACACAGTACAGAGCAGAAGTTTCCCTTGACTGCTTTGCATGTGTTCAGGAAGCACATCAGAGCAAGTGTGTCCCAGAAGACTTTACCCTGAGTCAGTTCTGTACCTGCTGCTCTCACTTTATGCTGTATCAGGTATTTTGCAATACCAGGCAGGCAGAAGCATTGCCCTCCCTCTGACTCATCCACCCAAACGATCCCAGTGGCACCCAAATATGAGCTGAGTGTTTGCTGCACACTGGCTGCAGCCTGGCACCTGCTCCAAGCTCACCCTGGGGCACTGCAAGCAAAGAGGCAGGTGAAGGGCTGCTGCAAATGCCATTCCCATCCTGCCAAACACAATATGGCACTGGGAAAGTTGTGTGTTGGAAGGAGAGATTTAAGTGGTCTTTCTGCAAGGCCCTGCTGTGCCTGGGTTCAAGCTACAAACTGCCAATGAGCTTCCTCTTGTTTGGTTTGAGATGAGCATGAGCAGTGAGTTCAGCCCACCTTGCCCTCTGCAGAGGCCTTCACAGTGTCTAGTTGCTAAATTTTGCAGAGCTGGTATGAACTTGAAAACCTCCAAGTCCCCTCCTGCTCAATCCAGTGTGATCAGAAACACCACAGGCTTTCAGCTGTGACCACACACTGACCACAGGAGCTGTTTCCTGGGAGAATAAATTATAACCATTCCCCCAGTGCAACAGTTCATCATCCTTGGTTTAATTGCAACAGGTCTGAAATGACCTGTGCTTGGTCCTGCCTTCCTGTGAGCAGCAAGATGGCTCTGCAGGAGGGACACCAACCCCACTCCCTTCCAAAGGGATGCTGCGAGCAGAGCTGGTGCCAGCACACTGCCCAGACCCTCTGAAAGTGCTTTTCTTTCCCTTCTCTTCAGGGTGGAGTTTGTAAAACTGGCTGCTACCTACTCCAAGGTGAACCTGGGCCAGGGCTTCCCCGACTTCCCTGCACCAGACTTTCTGACAGAGGCATTCATGAGAGCCCTCAGCGGGGGGAACCACATGCTGCACCAGTACACCCGTGCCTTCGTGCGTGGACAGATCTCCCTCCCCATTCCCCATCACTCCCCATCAGCCCTGGCTGCTTCAGAGCTCATCAGGCAGCAATAAACAGGAAAAAACATGAGGCAAAACACACATCCAGCCTCGACCCATGCCCACTTTTCCCAGGGCTGTAACTCCCTGCTTTACTGGGATGTTTGAAGCATCTGGGCTGGAAAATGTCTCACAGGGCTCTTGGCTTCCCAGTCCCCTTCCAAGGGTTCATTCTTGGTTTAGGAACCTTCTGCAACCCAGTTCCCACCCTCTTCTCACCCAACAGGGCCACCCGCCTCTGGTGAAGGTCCTAGCCCAGTTTTTCGAGAAGCTGCTTGGACGAGACCTGGATCCTATGACCAATGTGATGGTGACTGTCGGGGCATACCAGGCCCTGTTCTGCTGCTTCCAGGCTTTAGTGGATGAAGGTGATGAGGTAACCCAAGATTTGGGCTTGTTGCACTGGCAGCCTTCCCCCAGGGGACCTGCAGGCTGGTTTTCATTGTTGTTTTCCAAAGCAAAACCAGTTCTATCCCCATTCTGCAGTACTTGAGCTTCCAAAGGAAGAAATCTGCTGCAGGGCACTGCCTCATTTCTGCATAAAGCAAAATAACCCTTTTTGTCCTGAGTGGTGGTGTCCTTCCTGACACTCCCCACAGGCAATGCAGGTTCTCCATTACAGTAATTAAGGGATTAAAATGTCCTGTCCCTCCCATTGCTCGCTGCACTCCTCAGGGAAGGTCTGAGCAGGACCAGGAGGATGCTGACATGTCCCTTTCTTCCAGGTGATAATCATTGAGCCCTTCTTTGACTGCTATGAGCCAATGGTGAAAATGGCTGGTGGGACACCTGTGTTTGTCCCTTTGAGACCGGTGAGTGAATGGAGAAGGGAAGAGTCACAGCACAGTCAGCAAAGAGGTGAGTGGTAAGCAAAGTGCAGAGGTAGCAAAGCAAATCAAGATTCCCCTGTGTTCTCTCTAGAATCCTCCAAAAGATGGAAAATTGATGTCAAGTGCAGACTGGCAGCTGGACCCAGGTGAACTGGCTTCTAAATTCAGTGAACGGACAAAAGCCATCGTCCTGAACTCACCCAACAACCCTCTGGGCAAGGTAACACGGCTGGCCATGCTGGGCCCTGGAAGCTGGGGTGCTGCAGCCACATTTGCAGTGCAGCAGTGACTCAGCCCTCCTTGCACACAAGAGAAGTGGGTGTTGTGGGGGCACCACACACTGTGCTCAGTCACCTGATGTTTTTAAGCCTTTTGTGCCAGCAGGCTTTTGCCCTGTTAGACCACTGCAGCCAGCTCCTGCCCACCCTGGCATGGGAGATGGTGCCAGGAGGATACACAACCTTCAGGGACAGGCAGGGGCTCAGAAACGCTCCTGCTGTATCTCTGCCGTGCTCTGTGCCTGCTGCAGGTGTTCAGCCGCGGGGAGCTGGGGCTGATTGCAGAGCTGTGCGTGAAGCACGACGTGCTGTGCATCAGCGACGAGGTGTACGAGTGGCTGGTCTACGACGGGAAGCAGCACATCCGCATCGGTATGGAGCAGGGCTGGGCCGGGCCTGGGGGGCTGCTCAGGGCAGGGAATGAGGATGTCATTGGCATCCCCTGGAAATCCCAGGGGCTGCCTGCATGCACAGCTGTACTAGGTATGAAGCCCCACTGGAGGTATTTTGGTGCACTTCAAGCTCAGCCTCCAAACCAGGTCCTAAACAAAAGCCCTGACTTCAGAGCCAGTCAGAGGGGAGATATAGAACAAAAAGCCTCTTGACTCCGGTGAAACTGATTTTTTCCCATGCTTTATAAAGCCACAGTTTTCTGAGTGTCTGTAGTTTCAGGAAATCCATTTCAACACTATTTCAGCCTGTTCTTCCAGTTGCAGTAACATGCCATCACCTTGATACAGGGTGATGGTGCTTGGCATCTCTGGGAGCCCCTAGGGCTGTGTACATGCTGGTGAAAATGTTTAATTAAAAGGAGATGCTCTTGAGAAACCTGGCTGCCTGCTTGGGATGTACTTTGAGGCCCATCCAGGTGAAAGATGTGCTGTGAACACAAGAGGTCACCGTGGATTATAGTGGGCAGAGAGCTCCCACATGCCATTAAAACAGCCCAGAAAGGAGCATGCTGAGCTCTGCCATTGGGGTTTCTCTCCTTTCATTGCCAGCCAGCTTGGACGGGATGTGGGACCGCACGGTGATCGTCGGGAGTGCTGGGAAGACCTTCAGTGCCACTGGATGGAAGGTGAATACCCCATGTGGCACCTCACTGTGTCCCCATCCCTGTCCCTTTGCCATAGCACAGCACCGGGGACACTGCGGCCATGCTCAGCTTTGAGCCTCAGAGGGTCTGAAAGTACCAGAGGTGCTTTATGAAAGTTCTGTCTGGAAAATACAATGAAACCAGCCCAGGTAAAGAAAGGGGAGCCTGAGCAGGTACCCAGAGACTCACCACCTTTCTCCTCCTCTCCTGGCCACAGGTGGGCTGGGTCGTGGGACCTGACAGGCTGCTGCAGCACCTCCGTACTGTGCACCAGAACTCAGTGTACCACTGTGCCACAATTGCTCAGGTAAGGCAGCTCCCTGCACCTGGCCCTGCAATTCCCAAACCCCCAGAGCAGGGGTAAGAGATGGTCCTCTTGCCCACAGCTGACCTGAAAGGCACACACAAGAGATCTGTGGTGCCCTGGAGAGGCTCCTTCCTCTCTCCTTACAGTTGCCCCATGTCTGGGAGAAAGGGGACTGTCCAGCCTGCCTGGGCTATATTCCTTATCTTGCATTGACAAATCTAAGGGGCAGTTTGGAGGGGCTGGAGGCAGAGAGCTCTCTAATCACCTGTGAATTGCAGGAACTTCAGTTCCCAAGAAAGCCCTGACCATCTTCCCACTGGGCACTGGCTTCTCTCTCCTTACAGGAGGCCGTGGCTCAGGGTTTCCAGAGGGAGCTCATGCTCTATGGAAAACCAGAGAGCTACTTTGTCCAGCTGCCCAAGGAGCTGCAGCAGAAGAGAGACTGGCTGGTCCAGAGCCTGGATGGCATGGGGATGAAACCCATCGTCCCTGAGGGCACCTACTTCCTGGTGGCAGACATCTCCCAATTCAGTGAGTCCCCTGCAGTCCTGCCCAGGTGGGCCAGGTGTGGTACTACTGGCAGGGACAGGAACCTGCATAAACCATCATTGAAGCAGGGATGGACTGCATGCTCCCCATCCAAGCTGCAATGATGTGGGTTTGGGACTCAGCTGAGGCACCTGGAAGCTGCCCCAGCCTCTGTCCTGCTGTGCTTCTCCTCCAGAATCTGACGTCCCAGATGTCCCCAACTCAGACGAGCCCTACGACTGCAGATTTGCAAAGTGGATGGTCAAGAACAAGGTAAATGGGTCTGGCTCTTTCTGCTGCCTTTGCCCTGAGTGTGTTTGTGCCCACTGTGCTGGCTGTGCCCACCCACGCTCATGGCTGGGGGGCGTAGAGTTCACCCACACTGGGGCACAGCAGGCTGCAGGCCAGCCTCAGAGCAGGAGCCTCAGCTCCACGTGCTTCCTCTTCCCAGGGACTTGCTGCCATCCCACTCTCCGCTTTCTACAGCGAAGCCCACAAGAACAACTACACCAATTTCATCCGGTTCTGCTTTGCAAAGGTGAGATGGGTGGCAGCACAAAGGAAGCAAGGTTAGGAGTAATAATCAGGGCTGGTTTAATGAGAGAAATGCCAAGAAGAAATGCAGGATGCTTTGGGCATTGGACCCCCATCGTGGCATCCCAGCTGGAGCAACCCCTCCTGCAGACACACAAGCTGAGCTGGGGGCAGCAGGTGTGCCAGGGCCATCCTAAACTTCATCCTATCAGCATCCTACATTTCTTGGCCAAGGCAGGGACTCTCTAGGTGCCCCTTTAGCTACCCAGCAGCTGTGCCTCTCCCACAGATGGCTGTGCCTGTCTCATACTGAGCCTGCAATGCTCGGGAATGAGAACAGGATTTTTGTATCAACAATGGCTGCAGTGAAGGGAAATGGGATTTGGCTGGGACCCACTGACCAAACCTGTGGTATTTTTTAGGAGGAAGCTACACTGAAGGCAGCAAATGACATATTGCAAAAATGGAAACAGGAGAAAACCAGCTCCTGAATACACTGGAGAGAGAACCAGGCTCTCCTTGGTCCTCATCTGCCCTGACTGCTCTTCTTCCTCACTTGTCTACAAACTTTGATATCTTCTTACTTCTGTGCTTTCAACAACATTTTCTGTCAGACAAATGGTTAAGTTTTTCCAGGCCTTGGGCCTGGGGGACACTTTCAGTCACTGTGAAATTATTGCAAGAAGTGAGATTTTGTGTGCACTGACAGTATTTGACATTTCTTACATGTAAAGACTTTGCTAATCAGTTCTGGGATGTGTCCAGCAACACACAAGGTAAGGATGACTCCTGGGGTCTGTCTCACCACCAAATTCTGAAAAGGTGTTTCAGGAACTACCTTCAAGGCTGTGCTGGAGGGTTAGTGTGGCTTGTCTTGTTCCACATCCCCACTCAGGGCAGCATTTCCACCGGCACTCAGTTCCCACAGGACTGGACAGTATCACCAGCCATCAGTAAGGTGACTCCTATGATCCTGAGTATAATAAACCCAGTGAAATGGCATTTCCTATCATAAACTATTTTCCCACCTTTTTTTTCTGTGCATCTCTGGGGAAGATGACCATACAATTGGTTTCCCCCCCAGGAACAGGCTTTCACCAGTAGCCTGGCTATTGTCAAACCTTCCAAATTACTCCTGGCACTTTATGAGTGCTTGGCAGCCTCATCCAGGCTGCAGTGCAAAACCTTCAGGCCTTTGACAAGTGCACACAGTGGCAGGGGAGGACTGGCACTGTGGACTTGGTTGCTCCTGCTGCTGGTGGCCAGCACAACCTCACACCCACTGGGCCAGTGGGGTAACGAGCAATGTTGGGAGAGGTAATTCTTGCATCAGTGTCGATTTCAACCTGGATAGGAGTGTAAAACACCATCATCAACCATGTGGGAGTTATGTGCAACAGACTGCGATGAGTGTTTGTAGCAGTTAAATTATTAAAGTGGAATTACTGCAATCATGGAAGAGTAAATGTCTCTGTAATGACTGCAGGACTGATGGAGCTCTCCTTGAGAGCTGCCTCACCTGTGCTGGGTCCTGTGGCAGTGGCTACTTGTCTCAGGCTGGTAAGGAGACCTCTGCATGTTTTCCATATTGGGCTGCATCTGGTGGTACCAATCCCCTTGGAGGCAGAGCTGCATATGCCAGCAGGAGGGAAGGAGAGAGGGAAGGAGGCAAACACCCATCTGCCTTCTCTGGTGTCCCATCTCAGCTGCTGGCACAGCCTGGGTGAGTGAGGGTGCTGCTGAAAGCCCTTTTGCACCCATATATGTGTGCCAAACATGGGGAGACTTGCAATTGCTGAAACAGAGAAAGAACCGTGAAATTAGATTGTTAACATGAAGACTAATTGCAACACGCCCACATGCATGGGCTCTTATCTAGGCCATGACACAACCTGCAAAGGGCAGGGTGCATCTACCTATCGTCCAGAACGCACGCAGGACTTGTGCAAAGACACGGAGACGCAAGCACCCAGATTTTACACACACACCCACCCACCCCCACGTGGGAATTGTGAATCTTCCTGGGAGCACCGGGCTGCACCCAGAGCTCCCCTGGCCCTCTAAGGTCACCCATCCTCCCGCCGAACGCGACCAACCCTGCTTAGCTCGGCTGCCCGCGCGGGCCGCTTAAAGCACCGGCCACGTGACCTCGGGCTCCTCCCCGCCGCGGGCGGTGCCTGCGCCCTCCGGCCAATCAGCAGCGCGGGGGCGTGGCCGGGAGCGCGGGGAAGATGGCGGACACGGAGAGCGGCGTGGGGAAGCGGCCCAAGGGCGCGCAGGTGGGCGGGGGGGCCCCGGGTCCAGCCTGCGGCCCTGAGGAGAGCCCGGGGGGGTGCCTCGGGTCCGGCTCTGAGGGGAACCTGGCGGTAATGCGCGCTGTCCCCCGCAGGTTGAGGACAGGAAGGTGGACTGGCGGCGCTGGAAGCAGGAGAGTAAGGAATGCCGGGCACACGCGGGAGCTGGGGCGGTCACGGCGCAGTGTTTAACGCCAGGCGCTGTTCTCCGTCCCAGGGAAAGCAGAGAAGAAAAAATGGAAGGAAATGAAGCTGCTGAAGAAACTGGAGAAACAGCGGATGCGGGAGCTGGCAGAACAACAAGCCCAGAAGCAGGAGGAGCACAAGGAAGACAGAGGTGATGCCGCTGTGACCCGGTGGGGAGACCTGGGTGGAAAGTGCTAGAAAACCTGGTTGTTAAAAGGCAGTCAGTGTTACCTATCGGTAGGAAAGGTGTTAACTTCATAGATCCCATATGGATCAGTCCACATGCCCAAACAGACACGAACGTGGTGCAGCAACCACTGCATGAGAGATTTTTCTTTAAGAGAAAACCTGTGATTAAATCTAAGAAACAGAGGTTGCTTTTCACCCACCACGAGTGCAGCTGAAGCAGTAAATGTGACGCTGTACATCAGCTATCAGGCCGTGGCTCTGTCTCATGTCTCTCTGCTCCCCAGGCCGTCACCACACACTGAGCGTGGCCCTGCCCGGCTCCATCCTCAACAACGCGCAGTCGCTGGAGCTGCGCACGTACCTGGCGGGACAGATCGCCCGGGCCTGCGCCATCTTCTGCGTGGATGAGATCGTGGTGTTCGACGAGCATGGAGAGGATGTGAAGTAAGAAGAAGACTGAAACAGAGCACGCTTAGATTAGATTTAGGAAGGAATTCCTCCTTCTGAGGGTAGTGAGGCTCTGGCACAGGGTGCCCAGAGAAGCTGTGGCTGCCCCATCCCTGGAAGTGTCCAAGGTCAGGTTGGACGGGGCTTGGAGCAACCTGGGACAGTGGAAGGTGTCCCTGCCCATGGCAGGGGGTGGAACAAGATGATAAAATTTTAAGTTCCCTTCCAACCCAGGTTGTTCTGTGATTCTCTGAAGGAAGAGCTGTCTTGTTCTGTGCAGTATTTCCTCTCAGCTTTCTGTTCCTTCACTCTTTTATTAAGCTAAGCCCAGGAAGGAACTGCACGTACCTCTCCCCAGAGCCAGGATTACAGGGACCACTATACCACAGGGAACAGGATGTTGACTGAACTGCCCTGGCAACTTGGATCATTTATCCCAACGTGGGGTTGACAAAGCAACAGGAGGCCAAGTTCTCCTGTACCCTTAAATCTTGCTGTGGAGGGACAGGACATTCCTGTATCCTTATAGAAGTTGCTTTCCTATCCTTCAGTTTTTCACTTGGGCCTGTACCTGATCAGTTAACTGGCCAAGCCAAGCAATCCTGGAGCATCCAAGCAATCCAGCTCAGTAGCATCCAACTGCCAGGTCACATTAATACATAAAGATCAAAAAACAAAACTGAAAAAGATGCTTGGCTTATGGAGAGAGTTCCAAGGATGATTTGTTAACAGACTGCC
This sequence comes from Oriolus oriolus, assembly GCA_013400235.1. Taxonomy (NCBI): domain Eukaryota; kingdom Metazoa; phylum Chordata; class Aves; order Passeriformes; family Corvidae; genus Oriolus; species Oriolus oriolus. Next base: position 77,645 of record VXBT01005390.1, on the reverse strand, counting down.
TCTGGAGCAGCCCTTTTGCAAGGGTTAGACAGGAGGGATGTGCTGCTATTGTCAGATTAAGAAGCAAGGCTTGGTCTTCTGGAGACCTGACCGATCTCATGCCAAGTTCACAAGCTGCTTGCTTTCACTTTCAGGAGTGTGGAAGGGGATTTTGAAGGAATTGGGAGGAAAGGCAAGGCTTGTGTGCAGCTGGCTCGGATCCTGCAGTACTTGGAGTGCCCTCAGTAAGTTTTTCTCTATACTCAGCTCCTTTAAGTCAGAACAGGGCTAGAATTGAGATACAGATTCCATAAAAATACTTTTTCACATTTCACCTTTCTCTGGCAACAGATACTTGAGGAAATCCTTTTTTCCAAAACATGAAGATCTGCAGTTTGCAGGTAAGATCCAGTTGTCTCTCTCCTTCCTGAGCTCTGGCTCGCTGTGTGTGGGACAACCAGGACTTTTCCCCAGGACTTCAGCGCTGGGCCTGAGAGGGAAGGAGCATGGCAACACCTGCACCTACACATGTGTTTTCCCCTCAGCACCTCTGTGCTCTGTGCTGTTCTAGGGCTGCTCAACCCCCTGGACAGCCCCCACCACATGCGGGTGGACGAGGACTCAGAGTACCGGGAGGGCGTCGTGCTGGACCGGCCAACGAAGCCAGGCAGAGGCTCTTTTGTTAACTGTGGGATGAGGAAGGTGTGTCTGATACCCACAGGTGCCAAAACAATTTCCCTTGTCTCTCTGGCAGATTTGAAGCAGGCAGGGTGGGCACTGCTGGGTTTCTGAAGGTTGCAGTGGGCTGGCAGGGGTTTAAGGCTGTTGCTGTCTTGTCCCTTCTGATTTGGCAGTGTTTGTGGCTTCACAAGCCCCTGGCAGGCCCTGCCCATTCTAGCACATAATTGCTTTACTGCTGCAGCTGAACCTTTGAGTAGCAAAATTAGCTTCAGACTGATGACCAAGCCCCTGAGCCACAGACAGAGCTCCTCATTCCAGCTCCAGGCCAGAACAGACCCCCACTTCCTCAAAGGATTCCCTTCCTTCCCCACCTTCCCCAGTCCTTCCAGAATGTCTGGTGCTGATGGTGACTGTCACTGCAGGAGGTACAGATTGACAAACAGCTGAACCCTGGTCTGCGTGTCACTGTGCGCCTGGAGGAGCCCCAGAATCCAGGTAATCCACGGCTCCAGTAGCATCTGTAAACTTCAGTCCTGCGGGTGTTGGTCCTTCCATATGACGGGTTTGAAGGTGCCCAACAGCTCTGCACGTTCCCTTCACTCCACACACAAATTTAATAACACCCTTACCATGCTGCCCTCGATAACTGGAAAGAACTGTCAGCTCTTTGAGCAGTAATAAACAGCCCAAACACACTCACATGCTTTCCAGAACTCACCAAATTTCCAGAATACTTTTTCACATTCTGGAAAAAGGGAGGGTGATGCTGCACACCAAGTCAGTGCCCTGTTCCTGGAGAAACTGCTGTCTGTGGCTGGTCAAATCTCACCAGGTCACAGGGGCTGTTAAACCTCTTTGCTTTCTTTCAGAAGCCAAAGTGCGTAAAGGCACTGTGGTGTCCTCGCACCACCCTCGGGCAGTCTCAGGCTTGTACTGGGGTTACAGCGTCCGCCTGGCCTCCTGCTTGAGTGAGTATCTGCAGGGATTCTCTGCGTGGGCTTCCATGCCAGTCTGAGGCCTACTGGCTGCCCACATCTCTTTCCTAGAAATCGCCGTGTCTGACGGGCAGCTTACACATGCAGCCAGCTGCCATGTGGCAGTCAAATTTTAGGGTTGAAGTGAGGCATGAATCACCCCAGTCACCCTCCAGGACTCTGCCCTGTACCTCCACTCACCCATTGCTCCAAATGGCTGCACAGCAGCAAGAGATGAGTTGGCGCTCTTCTCCATTTCCATGATAACTACATCCCACTCATTCACATCAGAGCTAGCAGTGGCATTTGAGTTCAAGAGTCCTGGAAAATTCTTCTCCTGTCTTCTGGTTGATTTGACCTCGTAGGAAGACTGTAAGCTGTTAGGGGGTGGTTCCTGGCACCTGTCTTGAGCTTTGAGGAAAAGGCTGTGGGAGACTCTTGCAGCAAGGGAACTGTGTGGGAAAGAGGAATTGTTCTGTCTCCAGATGCACTGAAAGCAACAGCTTCTGCTGCCAGCACTCAACCATGGAGTGTTTTAGCCTGTCCAGAAGGCATGTGGGTGAGGACATGGGAGCAGTAACCCCCAAACACTGTTTTCCAGGTGCTGTCTTTTCTGAGTGCCCGTTCAAGGAAGGCTATGATCTCTCTATTGGGACCTCAGAGCGGGGCAGCTCCGTGGACCAGGTCACTCTGCCCTCCTTCAGGTTTGTGTCCTGCCTGCTTAGCCCCACTCAAAGCTCCCAGCGAGGGTGGTGTAGGCAGCAGAGCAGGGGAAATACCCTAGGAAAAGGCCAGTTCCAGAGACTGTCACATTGGCCAAGTGCCGCGGGGCTTTGATGGGGAGGCAGCTGCAGTGGGCACCATCAGCAACGGACACAGCTCCCTGCTTCAGCAACACACAGGAGCTTGGACACAGACCTAGACAGTCTGCCCTCTTACCCTGTCCTTGTGCTCTTCCCAGGCATGCCCTTGTCGTATTTGGAGGCCTTGAGGGCTTGGAAGCAGGGGTTGATGTGGACCCAAACCTGGAGGTCACTGACCCAAGTGTCTTGTTTGACTTCTACCTGAACACGTGTCCCAGCCAAGGCAGCAGAACCATCCGGACAGAGGTAGGGCTGATGGTGCTGGGTGTGCACAGGGCAGCGCTGGGTGCCTGCCTGTGGCAGTGACACAGTGGCCTAGGTGTGCTCTGACTGGCTTGGCTCTCCTGCAGGAAGCGCTGCTGATCTCTCTGTCCGCACTGAGACCCCACATTGAGGAAGCTGTGAAGACACCCAGAGACAACTGAGGGAAAGGAAACCATTGACCTTGCCCTTGGGAAGGCAGCTCTTCAACTGTGGGGTGCTGGGCAAGTCACTCCAGGAGCCTGGTGGGACCAAGGCACAGTGTGACTGAAGCTGGCAGTGCTGCCCAACCTGGCGTTCACTGCTGCTGGGGGCAGCAAGTCTGTGCCCTCCTACCTGCATGGTCCAGCCAAGGGCCGGTTGCTGCTTCCCAGCAGCTGGGATGAGCCAGACAGCAGACTTGGGCTCAGCAACTCGGACATCTGGGGTGGGAATAAAGCAGTATGGAACCTCAGTTGCTGTGAAATCCAGGTGTGTCTTGGTCTAGGCACACTCGGTGCCTCTGGAGCGATGTGGCCTTCAGACTGAAAGTAAGAACTTAATCCTTATGCCAAGAAGCTGTTCCTGCCTCAGCCTGACTTCCCACAGCCCCCCTTCAAGGCTTCACTCTTACCAACAGCAGGAAGGGCTGGAGCTTCAGCTGGCCCTCAGCACTAAAACACATCATCTCGTTACAGTTTGGCTCCATCTGTGATGCTTTAAGCTCTGCCTGCAGTGAGCTCAGACAGGAAAGCAGCTGGAAAAGCTGGCTCCATCCTCCCCTCCTCCTGCTGAGATACTCAGAGCTTTGGCGAGAGCAGATAAGAACCAACCAATACCATGGGTGTTCAAAGCTTTACTGCTAAAACCATCTTCTGAAAGTAAACAATCATACAATTCTTTGGCCACAGGAAGGCAGGAACTTTTCCTCTCCTCCCTTGGCACCCATCTTGCTCCCCTTCCCTGCTAAAAAGCACAGTTTGTGACTTCGCTTTGTGCCTGAATGAGCCTCACACAACTCTAAGCCAGCAGTGGATATGGGGCAAATCCTAGTGAGTTGCTACAGTGTCAGGTGCCCTTGAGCCTGCTGCAGGACCCCCCTGGAGACTTGTGTGTATGTGTTTCAGTTAGACAGGACAAGGAGAAGGGTAGAGAGAAGCACAGGTTTGATTCTTAATTTCCACATTTACAACTGCACGAGGAACTATGTTTCTGCAGGTGACCGCCAGTCTCTTGCCAGGAGTTACCTGGATTTGTCCAGTCAGGGTTCAGTGCCTTCCAGCTGTGATGGCTTTCAAGTGACTTGTTCTCTTGAGGATGTTTGGGACAAAGAGGAGCCCTGAGGCTCGCTCAATGCTCTCGATGGGAACCAGGAACCGTTCCAGGGGGATTTTATCATCCACAGGGCTGTTGGGCATCACATAGGAGCGCAACTCAATTTCCCCACTCTCCTTTTCCAAGATGAGCACCTTGAAAAAATGGGTGGGGACGGCCACATTGTTCTTCCCAATCACCTGGTACTTCACATACATCTTCCCATCGGCCTCCATCCTGCACCAACAGCAACATCCCACGTTATCTCCTAGTTTGGTGTCACTCCACCCCCTCAATCCACCAACACCCACTAAGTGAGCCCCGACCCACAGCAGGCAGCAGCTCTGCTCCTGCAGCAGGGCTGTAAAACATGGCTGGAGTAGAGGCTATGTGACAGACATGGTGCCTTAGGGCTGCTCCCAAATCCCCTCCCTGCTATCTCTCTTTAACAGGCTTTCCAAGCTATTTCCTGCTGCTGAAGAGATCTCAACATGAGACAGCTGCTCCTTGGTGCTATGTGGAGATCTTTGAAAATAAAGTCATGTCCTTAAGTGGAGAAGTAGTCCATGACATTGAGCCTGAAAGCTTTAGTCTGCAGGGATGGGGTCTGCAGTCTAATCTGGTAATCTGCTAACCTACTAAATTGTTAAGGACTGCAAACAAAACCAACCTGGTTATACTGTAGCTCAAGAAACTCACTTTACTCATGAAATAATCATCTGGATGGGAAATACATAAACTAATGCTAATCCTAAGAAGGTACCTTTACACAGAACCTCTGTGCACAGCTGGTCTCACCTACTGAGAGGGCCCTTAGCAGATCCCTCCTGTCTGGGAGCACCTCAGCCTATTTTCCTTTGCCAGCACGATACATCTCTTGGGTGCCAGTCCAGCTCAGCCCTCGTGTTTACCTGGGTAGGAAGAGGGGTCCTGTGCAGACATAGACATTCCTGTTGTTTTTTGCCAAGCTTCTGCAGTACTTCTCAAGGTTATTCCAGGCGTTCTGGTTTAAATGGGGATTCTAGAAACACAACCAGTAGTCAGTTGCTGGGGCATTTCCTCACTGGTCAGAGTAACACCACCTGCCTATTTGCAACATCTCACAGAGCCCCAAGCACTTTCCAGACGAGATCTCCACTATCACCTCTGCTTTGGGAGCTGTGACGGCCTGGTTTGTACACCCAGGACAGAACCCATCGCCTAAGGCCACGATTTTTTGCAAGTGTTTGTCTACCTGTTAAGTTCTGCTCCTGACAGGAGCTGCACTGAACGGGGTCTCTCTTTCACGGCTTGAGAGGCACGCACAGGCAGGTAATTCAGGAGGAAATACGGCACCTCCGAGTGACTTTGGCCCCTCTCTGCCTGAACTGCTGCAGGCACAAACACAGCGGCGCTCCCGGGTGGTTTCCCGCACGGAGCAGCGCCTGCCCTTGAAGGCGGGCAGTTCCGGCTTCCCCCGCAGGCCTCGAGCCGTACCTGCGGGGCGATGTTGCTCAGGTAGAAGGTGTCCCGCATGGCCTTCTGGCTCCACTTGTGGTTGGCGGCGGCGGCCAGGTGCCCGCGGTCGAAGCCGCTGCCGCGGTAGTCGGCGTTGGTGGCGCGGTGATACTCGTGCACCGAGTCGTCCTCCTGGAAGTCGCAGGCGGCGCGGTCCGAAGCGCCGCTGAGCGTGTCCCGGTTGAGCTGCTCGATGACCCAGAGCGCGCTGCGGCTCCGCGGGTCGTAGCACAGCACGTAGGACTCGCGGCTCCGCAGCTGCGCCAGCCCGGGCAGCCCGTACTTGCTCAGCTCGGTGCGCCCCGAGCCCGGCGGCGCGGGCAGGCTGGCCGCTGCCACGGCGGGCAGCACGGGCAGGCGGGCCCGCAGCCCCTCGGCCNCGCTGCCACGGCGGGCAGCACGGGCAGGCGGGCCAGCAGCCCTTCGGCCGCATCGCCCCGGTCCCGGCGCTCTCGGTGCTCCCGGCGGCCCAGGGCCGCCCCCAGCCCCGCGCCCACCGCCAGCGGCAGCACCCACCGGGCCCGCAGCATGGCCGTGCGACAGTGGGGTCCGGCACGGCCTTAAACGGGCCGCGGCTGAGCCCTAGGCGGCCGCGCTGTCCCGGAGGCATCGCCGCTTTAAGGGAGAGCGCGCTGAGGGTGAGCGGCGGGCACGCCGCGACCCGGGGACGCACCGGG
>VXBT01005390.1:59807-71359 GCA_013400235.1 Oriolus oriolus | reverse complement strand
CAGGGCGGCTCGGGACACGGGGCAGAAGGACAGAGCGGTCAGCAAGGCGGGGGGACGCGCGCTCCCACCGCCACCGAGAGCGCTCGCAGGCGCGGTGGCACCTGTGCGAGGTATTCCTGGGGAAAAGGCACCGCTCCCGCACCGGGGGAAGGCAAAGCAAAACCATCGCCGAAAGGAGATGGCGGTGGAAGAGCCAGGCTGGTTCTCCAGGGGTCTCCGCAGCTCGCTGTGCTGCTCTCACATCTATGGACACCGCAGCTGGAACCTGCAGCAGCCCCAACTCCGAGTCACACCAACAGGAGAGGTTTGCACAGACATCCGTTTAGTTAAAGGAAACGTTATAAAAATAGTGTTTAAAAAAAGAAGCATAAAAGGAGGAGTTTTAGAGTGATGGAGTGTTCGCTACACCCTTTTCTGGCAATTCTTCCCAAACAAAGTGGGGGAAAAAAGTGTTATCTGTTCCTTTCTTTGGGGAAAGGGCATTTTAGAAGACTGCACCGAACAGCTAGAACAAAGTCACTGACATTCCTTAAGGAATAACAGCTTCTGATTCTCAAACACCCCAGACTCCCCTGAAACAACTTCTGGCCTTCATTCTACTCAATGCCAAAGTGTGAATAATTCTAGGTTAGGTCACAAAATTCAAATTCAGATTCAGTCTCCTGAGTGACCACCACCACCAACTTGATCTACCCCATTGGCAAAGCCACAAAGTTCCCCAAAGCTTGAACTCCAGCGAGGTGCAGGTACAGCAGACCTCACCTTCCCAGGGAAGGCTCATCTCCTCCCACATCCAGGACTGTCCCGTTTTGCCTCCCAGCTGAAGGTGATTTCCCTGTCCCGTGCCTGGCAGCAGTCCTGCCTGTGAGGAACACGTGGTAAGAGCTATTTAAACACCCCCTGTTCAAGTCCCTGTGAGATAATGAGTCCTCAAGGCACCCCAGACTAACACCTCTCACCCCAAAGATCAGCTCTTTCAGCTAACCTTGCTGTTCTTGCAAGGACTGTAAGAAACCAGAAGTGGAAACATCTCAAGGCTGGAGCAGGTGTTACTTGGCCACACAAGCAAGGAAACACCAGTTAAGTATCATCTCACTTCAAGAACAACAAAATGAAATCCCCAAAAGCCTTTGAGGAATGAAGCCAAGGGAAACATGAGGAGATTGAAAAGCTGGTAAAAGGTTAAGATTTTCTTTTGCCCCCTCAGAAAATCTGGTTTTGCTCTTAAAGAAAGGAGAAAGTCTTAGAATAAAGAAATGGATGTCCCAAGACAATGAAAAGTACCACTCCTTTCAACAGCAGGACAGAAGCTCTACCACACAGGAAGGAAATAAGCAGGAATATAAAACAGCTTTTTATGTACGGAACAGCCTGTCTGGATGTTTCAAAGTTGTTGCAAGCTCTCCCCAAAAAACTCAATAGGTTTGGCAGCCATAGTTTGGTTAAGGCTACAGAATTTATCCCAGAGATCCTTCCCAGTAGCCAAATCTCTCATTGCATCCCTTTAAACCACTGCAGACTTCTTTCAAAAGCATTCAGCTGTCACCCCCTGAAGCAAGGTGACATAACATGAGCCCTTGGACACCTAGGAAGGGAGAAGACAGCATTACACCTGTACTGCCACCTCCCCTGTGCCTTCCCCAAGCGGGAAGGTCACCCTCAGGGCCCAAAGCTATGCTGAAAACGTGCAGAAGTTCACCTCCAAGTAATGCTTTCGTCCTGATTTGCCTGCTGCCTCCTCAGGTTACTTTAAGGAGACTTCCAGCTGCTCAGAACAGGAACACTCATGGATAGTCCTGTTGCCAGTGAGAAATTCCAGCATAAGGAAACCCTGCACGTGCCAGGGGAACCCAGAATGAACAGCCCAGCACAGGTATTCAGGGAGATGAGAGCAGAGTTTGTGCATGGAACGGGAAAACTACAGCAGTATTTATAGCAGTTCTGAGGCAGAAGTGTTTGGAGCAGGTACAATTCTGCCTAAGTGTGACCCTCTGGTTCTACTTTTGTAGAGAACCTCCCAGGTGGCTGTTTGACCACACGAGGTCTGGCCAACAGCCTCCCTAGTGCAGGTACCCAAGAGCTGAGACATAAGACCACCTGGAACAGCTCAGAAAGAACATCCATCCCGTGGCTAGAGCAGCCAGGATGCTTCATCACATAGCTGTCCTGGTCTACCTGTTCCATTTTTCTTGGAGGAAAACTATACCCTCAGGAAAAGATTGCAGCAGAGAGGGATACTGCTGCCCCAGGTATTAATTACACATTGCTTTAAATCTTCAATTGCTCTTGCAACACAGCAGCAACATGTGGCTGCACAAGTGGTACTTGAGCATCTTCTCAAGAGGCAGAGATTGCTTGGGATTGCCAATAAGACCATGGGTACATGTACCAACCTGTCCTGCCATATCCCCACACACCTTGGTGAGAATTACAGCAGCCTGTGAAGGCTTTCAGTGAAGGAAATAACACCAGCAGAAAAAGCTGAAGGCTGGCAGCATCCCTCCTGCTAGGGCAAGTCTAGGCCAGCAGCAGCTTAAGCAGGTCTTACAAAGACTGACTGACCTTTAACAAATCAACACCCATAAATACCAAAAACTGCAGTGTCCAACAGCAGAGGTGAGCCAGCACAGCAAAGAAAGAAAGGGAAAACCATGTCAGATTAGTGTTCACTCAAGAGCTTCTGCACCACACAAGCACCTGGGTGCCAGCAGTTTCTCCCTCTGAGGATTAGGGTTTCTGCTCAGCTCGACACTGTGGCAGGTCAGCAGTTCTCCCTGTGGTTTGTCTCAGTCCCTGTTCACCTGAGCCCACTCGACCATATCTGAAGTGCAGCAGCAGTTTCCCTCTCAGGACAAACAAGTGTCCAACTCAGGACTGTGACTCCAACAGGACCAGGACAGAACAGTGGATCAGCCCCAGCAGTCAGCTCACGACAGATGCTTGTATGTCTGCTGGATTGTGCTAGAGAAGGACTCTTACTGCAGATCAGAACTGTCTCTTCCTGGCAAGAAGTACTTTGAGACAATAGCAAGGTTACTGTGACCAGACCTTAATGTGAGTAGTATTATTTAAGCCACTGAGGCAGAAAACTCCAGTTCTGTGCCTGTGTAAGCCCCTAAATACATCTGTCTTCACTGCACATGATTAGGTGTCAATTTCTTTTGTTTCAGAATCCTGATTGTAGCTGGATATGCTCGAGTTCAGAGCCAGGAAAGCAGCGTGAGGCCTCCCTGCAGCAACAATCCTGCTCTAAGGCTGTGCGTGGTAAGGCTTGACTTGGAACTACACTTCACTGCGGGATTAAAACCACCACAGTCTTGCTTTCAAGGAGACCTTGTTGATAAGGCAGTTCTGGATTCAGGCAGTTTGAGTGCACAAAGCCAGCAGCTGTTACTGTGTCCTCCCACCTCAGCTTCCCAAGTCTCTTTCCCAGTTAAAGGAGTGCAATCTGCCAGGTGACCTTCACCAGAAACTGATGCAATCTTCTTTTTCACATGCCCCAGGGATGGCCAAGTGCAGACACGAGGGAGGAGAATCCAGAAACTACTTGAATGGCAGAATGTGTGACTTCACTGGAATACATTCTGTTCACAGGAGGAAGATCCTTCTATCCTCACCCACTAAAATTCACTGGACTTAAGTCTGTCCTTTCCCCACCAGAAGTTACTCCATGTGTTACTTCCATGATACAGGAGTCCATCCCTTCAGGGATATGCAGACAGAAGGTTTCTTTCTCCCCAAACTCAAAGTCATTAAAAAAAGATACAAAGAGCTGCTTTTGGCAGCAGAGAGGCATTTTAGATGTGGAAAAATCTGGAGTGCAGGACCCAAGTAGATGGGGAAGTAATCAGTCCTTGACCTAATAAATAGAGTAGAAGGAAGTCTTCAAGGTGGCCAGTAGCCCAAACAAAACCTGAAGTCTTGCAGAGACCAGTAGGAGCTTTAGTGCATCACACTGCAAGGGGCCATCTCCTGGAATCCACTGCCACACAGTTCTTGGACACCTTTTGTTAGGCCCATGGACTATTTGGAATCTTGAAGTTCCTTTGCCTTCTTCAAAATCAGATGAACATCAGAGATAGGATAATCCTATGGCAAAGAAACAAAGGGATTTCAGTGACTTCCCAGCATTCTTGATTCAGATTGTTTCACTTAAGCAAGGCAAACCTTGACAACAACATTCTTGGCCTATTATAACACACTGCCATGTTCAGTTACTCCTTTAACAGCTACAGTTTCCTGTTTTGTAACTGATCAAACCTCAATACCCTTTCAGAAGGTTTATTGTTGGTTTTTTTTCACTTTGTCCTCCAAGGGCACAGTAAGCTGGCCTGCCACAGTGCTCTCCTCATGCCAGAGAGCCTTATCAAAACCAGTATCTTGCACAGCCCAAAGCAGGAACTGGCAGAATGTGAGATATCCAACTGTGCAGTGCAGGCGTTTCCAACCTAAGGCTCTCGCAGATCTCAGAAATGAACAGAACCCTCTGGCCAAGAAATTTAGCAGGGTTACATAAGGTTTCACATCTTTGCTTGAAATTATTCCATTTTTTTTGCAAACCAAAGGAACATTAGAAACCTCCAATCTATGATAATTTCTCTGTAGGGTAGAAAGGGTGCATGTGCAAAAGACTCCCACTTCCAGTAATCAGGGTGCTGTAAAATCCCTGCAGATTTTCCTGCAACCATCACAAATGTGGTACTTGTCTCGAACCAGGCATACCCTCCCACCCTCTCACATACTGTCATCCTCTCCCACAGTACTATTTTAAGACTTTTCCTTTTTTGCTCTCTGCGCCCACTCTAGTTAATTCTTACCTGTAGCAGCCTCATGTTCAGAGTGAAGTCTCCTTCCAGCAACTGATCCCGGATGAGTCTGAAAAATGGAAATTATTCCAGCGACTTTTGACTCTTTACAAAGAAACTTCAAAACCTATTACCTCTTCACCAGATGCCCTAACACATGCCTACAGAAGACTCCTGGATCCATGGAAGAGAAGAAGAGGAAGGCTATGTGTGTACTTACGTCAACATGGCACAACAGACGAGCAGGAGGAAATCGAAGCGCTTGTCATCAGCAAAGAGGGAGTCCCAGATACGGATGACATCTGGCAGCAGGAACTCTTGGGACAAGAGCAACGTCAGCCAGCGGAAGGCAAAGAACTGGGGTTTGATGTTCTGTTCTTGCTGTCAGACAGGCACCAGGCAAACAATGAACACGTGCTCCTGGCCAGTTCCCTACAGGCAGGAGATGCACCCCATCTCCTGTTTCCATCCCCGTCTCCTCCCCGACACTGCTCTGAGCTCCCAGCCCATCCTGCAGCAGCAGGAAAACCCCTGCATCCTTTGGAGACTCTCCCACTCAACCTTGACCAAGAGATTTTCAGTGCAGTCACACTCCACACCTACAGCCAAGCCAGAAAATGCTCCTCTGTCCACAACATGGAGTAAAGGAAGCTTTTCTCCCTAAAGGCACTATCTGTGTTCCGTTAAACGTGCCAAGTAATTGTAAAAGTTCCCATTTAAACAGCATTTTATCTGCAAAGCTGCAGCCCTCCCCTGCTAGCACAGGCACTCTTTGTCAGGATTTCCTCTCCTTTCCAGTACCCTTGTATTTATCAAAAGGTCTACTATTCACAAAAAGAAACAAAGATGGAACAGAGTTCACATTGATGGTCAGTAAAACATGCTGTAAGCACCTTTAGCCTGAAGCTTTCTTGTTTTCTGATGTTAAATCCAAGGTAGCACAAGTTTAATCAAGGTCAGACAAGTTCAGGATTCTGCTGATATTCTTAAGGACCAGCTGCTGCACGGCCAAGACCATTTCCTGCCAGCCAAACATTAAGCAGTTTTTCTCCCCACTGAATCAGCTACCAGCCAACACTGTGGGCTGTGTCACTGTGCTGACAAACCATCTTTTGGATTATAAAAGAAACATATCCTGACTTTTCTAGATGGAAGGAGATCGCAGTGTGATTTGGTCAAGGTTGCAGCAACAAGAATAGCTTTCCCTTCCAAAGTCTCCTTGGACTTTCACACCAAATGGACAATAAGACTGAAGATGTTCGTAATGAAAGCTGCCCTCTATATGTTCTACAAAACTCACACAAACCCAAAGCACTTGAAAACCTTTGGATGAAGTGGAACAGTATAATTTGGCTGGTGGGATCATCCAGCTCACTTGATGTCACTTTTCCCTTGGAATGAGCTTCATGCAGTTCAGGTCAGTGTGTCAGGGCAGCCAGTGGCAATAGAAGTGTGCGTGTGCAGTGTGGGGGATGTTTTTTGTTTTGCTCTTAAAGGCAGAAACAATTTCTGTAACCTGGAATGCTGAAAAGTTCTACAGCAAAACCCGTGTTTTGCCTGATGACTACAAGTCTTTATTGGAGACAATAAAGACTCCAGCTCCAGCTATGCAGGTGACCAAGGATCATGGCCAAGTCCCTTCAGACTCCCAGCTGGCAGCTGTGCAACAACCATAGTTTGCTTTCAGAGCCAGGCAGGGGAGGAAGCCTTGCTGTGTCAGCTCGCTCTGGGCTCACTCCAAGGAGAGGTTGTTTCAGCTCACAGAAGGAGTCTCTCTGCCCCACAGGCAAAGCCCTTCATACACTCTCTGTGTTCTCCTCAAGCACAGTTTAACAAAACTGACATTCACATGAACTGTTAAGCCACTCCTCACACCCAACCCAAGACCCAGAGAAACACCTGGCTCCTCACCAGTTTCAAATACAGCTCCACATCTTTTTCCTTCAGGGTGGAGTAAACCTTCTCCATTTTGTAGGTAATACCACACTGAGAATCATCCAGGCTCTTAATGAAGTTGTCCCGAATTTCAGCCATTAGATTGGTAAAGCAGAAAAACGTGTCTGCTTCAGCATGTTCTAGGGTAAGAAAATAAGAACATGGGGGAATACAGGAAGCATCACTGACAGAGGTACAGAGCTATAAAATTGTCCTTGCTCCATAATCTAGTTGCTGTATTAGATTTAAGGAGTAGATCCCACCAGATCTTGGCTTGCTTGGTCTGGGTTAAGGCTAGACAACCTTTCTTTTTTCCTTTTTTTTAAACTAGAAACATCTACAGAGCCACTGCAGATACTGACCCTGTGTGCAACACAAGGTCTTCATGACATGAGGTCACAAAACAGTTATCTATGCCCAAGAACATAATCTGCCACCAGCACACACCCTCAGAGCTCCTGTGAAGCAGAAGCAACAGGCGAAGTCCTCCCTTTCCATTCTTTCCTATATAGAACAAGGAAACAAGAGCTTCTAAGGGTATTTTAAGTTAAACAAACAAAAATTGCTCAAAAATCCTCACTTTCCATGTCCTCACCACTCCCAGCCCATTCAGCTCCTACCAATTCCCCAAAACTCCTCATCACACCATGCAGAGAACTCGCAGCACCGCAGCCACTGCCAAGCAGTCAAAAGGCTCCCTCACCTTTCCATTCGCTGTTAGGGTCTGTAGCAAAGGTGTAGTAAAGAGGCCCCACAATTTCATTCATGCCCTGGACATAGGCTATCCCGGGGTTCAGCTTGGCATAGATGAACAGGATCCGCTCCACCACTTCCCAGTGAGCTTCGCAGCCGTTGGGCAGAACTTCGTACTCGCTCAGAGAGCTGGGGGTGGTTTTAAGAGGGGAGCTCACCTGAAAAACAAGGCTGAATCAGGATAACCAACTGGCACAGACTGTTTAGCACATGTGCCAAGCTTGGCTTTTTACACACACAGGCCCCCCAAAAGGTCTGGGCTGTTTATACCACATAAACCAAGACAAACAACTCTGGGAGCACATAGGCAGGGAAGTCTTGGTGCTGGCTTTCCCTGAAGAACAAAGTCTGTGCAGCAACAGACAGTTTCCTCTGAATCATTGTACCACATGATCTCACACGGTAAAAACCACAGCAGTTCCACTTCTTTGTTAGTAGCATGAGGGAAGGGTATTGATGGTTGTGGGAGAAGCCACCTTCCCCAACAGCACGTGTGCTGTAACACTCATGAAAGGGGAAAGAGACAACACATTTTAACAGATACTCAGCTCTTCTCCTACTTCCAGGTTTGAAATCCAGTTCTGGAGGACTATGGAAATTTGTAACAAATTCATGGTAAATTAACTCTTCAGTGTTCTGCTCCCATACAGGAAGACATATGTCAAGCATAAAATAACTTGTGACTCCAAATTCTACCAGAAGTCAGGTAAAAACAATCCTTAAAATTAAACACACCTATAACTCCCTACAGTCTGTCAGGCACTTCAACTGGTTCTACTATGTCCAGCTCCCAAAATGCTCAGTATCTGCTGGGGTGTTTCCTTAATTCCACTGCACAAGCAGAAAGAGAAACAGAGAACAGCCCAAGAATCACCCTTCCCCTTCCCAATCCGAGGCCTTGCCCTGTGACAAGGACAGCCCCAGCCCAGAGCTCACATTTGTCACCCCACTGCGGTTTCGTGCCACCGTCTGCGACTTGAGCGTGGTCTGCTCCACCCGCCTGCGCAGTGTCTCAAACTCATTCTGGGGGTCCAGGATTAACAGGCAGGGATAATCTGTGGGGCGCTGGAAAAACGCCATGTCAGGGTACAGCCTCCTAGGACGGACACAGAAGGAAATCAGGGACAAGAAGGAAGTACGTGCCCCATGTTGAGAGGGAGGCTCAGTTTAATATTAAACTTCGTTTTCAAAGTACAATTTGTTGACCAAACCTCTTGGGATCAGAAATCTGAGTCGTTGTGCCTCACACACCTGACATCTTTGTCTATCTGGAGGAGCACTTCGTTATCCTTGAAGTAAGTGTTCCACCGACTGTCTGGATTTGGATTGAGGGGCTAAAGACAGAAACAACAGAAACAGAACAAGTGTGTTTCACACATATCAAAATCCTCAGTAAATATACAGTGATTTAACATTTCTGCTGTCACTCTGCCACCAGCACAATCTGAGCACATCAGGGTCATTTTTTTCTCTCACATTTTCAATCTCTTTTCACTTGTCTCTTCAAGAATTTGTTCTCAAATCAGGTGTTTTGTCCTCTGTTAACAAGATTCCTGATTGCAGCTCCAAACCTGTGGCATGGATATGGTATTTGGACTTGGGCTAAGAGTTATCCACCCACCCAGTACTTTGATATTGTGGTTATGATTTTCAAGTACCCCCTCTGTTTTAGCTCTGAGATGGCTGATTAAGCACCACCACTGTGCCCAGGAAGAAGGAAATATGTATTCCATGAACTACAACCTATGCTGTATCTGACCAGTTTCCCAATACGATAAACTTAACTCCCCCCTAAACACACACATTCTTCTCTCCACACCAAGATCCACACAAAGTTAACAACTAACCAAGAAAAAAACAAGCTACATTCCAAGGGATTCAAAGATCACTGTAACCTGCCTGTGTGGTTTTACAGACATGCCAGTCTTACACCACCAAGGCTCCAGAGATCACAGTAGGG
This sequence comes from Oriolus oriolus, assembly GCA_013400235.1. Taxonomy (NCBI): domain Eukaryota; kingdom Metazoa; phylum Chordata; class Aves; order Passeriformes; family Corvidae; genus Oriolus; species Oriolus oriolus. The sequence goes on along the minus strand of VXBT01005390.1, from coordinate 61,906 downwards.
CAGGTGACTGCAGGGGAGTGAATGCTCAGAATGGTCATGGGAGCAGCTGTATCATTTTACAGTCTCTTCTGATCAGTTACTTCACCCACTCCTCCCACACACACACACTCCTAACAACACTTTCAGAGAAGGAGAAAGCCAAGGCATGCAGGCTTGCCATAACAACCCAGCAGCATTACTAGAAATAATCAACTCTCCTGCCTTCCACACCACAGCCCAGCCTGACTCTCCTGCCTGTTTTCTATCCTCTGCTCAGATTAGCCTGCTCCAAATCCACTCATGGGCCCAGCTTCCCAGGGGAGCATCTCATAGCGCCAGGTACCTCTTGTGAGCCTCTCCCTTTCCCTAGGGAGACCCACAGCCTGGGCAGGTAACCCCAAAGGGCAGGAGGAGGAAAGTGCACAGCTGGAAACAGCTCTCTACAGAGCTATTGGTGCTTTGTCAACAATTCACACTCAAGGCTACCAAGACAAAAGAGCCAGGCTGGCACCAGGGAACCATCCCTCCCTCTGGCAGGGCAGAACAATTGGGAACAGAGCCAAGAGCAGCCCAGGGGGCCAGAAAAATCCTCAAGGAATTTTCTGCAGCACAAAGGCTTAACAACACTTACATGATCTTCTAGGGTCACATCTTCCCTTGAAACACCCAGGTTGGCTTTGGCGATCCCAGGCTGGATAATCATTTCTTTCAGGAACTGGGAATACAGATCCCTTAAGGAAGAAAAGAGGAATTTGCAATGAGGAAGATACGGTCAAGATGAGCACACAGACAGAGTTCAAACAGATCTCTCTGTCCCACCCTGCTCAGCCAGAAGGCATCTGATTTTCTCTTCAGTGTAACTGAAGGGGTCAATCCACCAGGCAGCTGGGAGAACAGCACATTGCACACAAGAACAATTTGTTTTATGAAAGTACTTAATTATTTAGAGACTATTCTCCTTCTCTGCAGATATCTTTAGAAATAAAGGAACAAGTACCAACATCCTCACCTCTGTTTCTTCAGCAAAGAGCTCCATAAGGCCTTCTCTAATGGGAGGTAGTTCAGGAGTATCTGCACAGGAAAGAGGTGAACAGGAATTAGTATTCAATGAGCTGTTACACCTGCAAGATGAGCAAAGCAAACACAGTGGCTCGAACTGGCTTTTGGAAAATACTGGGAGTTTTCTCCAGAAAGCTGAGTACTTTGCCAAGCAACAGTCAGGAATATTTCAGGGACTGGCTTTCAACACAGAACTATTTGTAGGACTGATCAATAGCTAACCTGACCGAAATGCACTGCTAGCTTAAAACTGAGGCTGTTCACATGCAAAGTGCTGATATCCACAAATTACTGCTGACTTCTAGTGCCTTTTAAGCTCTGGATTTATTGTTTGTTTGTTTACAAATTTAAGCGCCAAAAAAATATGCTATGTCTACTTAACCAACCCAAAGCATCACTCACAAGAAAGAAAAGCACCCCAAGCAAAACCCACCTTCCAGCACAGGCAGCGCAGCCCACCATCAAAGGGAATTCCTGTGGAACACCAGGCAGAGAAATAACCACGTTAGCCCATCTCTCACCGCGGGTTGCTGATGTCACCTCACAAACAGGCCTGGCAACACTTTTTCTCCCCGAGGGCCATGAAGTTTCCCCAGAGACGCTGCCGGGGTTATCCACAGTGTCTCCCACGGGGACACCCCGTGTCAGGCGGCACCAGCCCGGGGCACCGCCGTGCCCGGAGCCCCCTCCCCAGCCTGGGGCCGGTCCCCGCGGAACCCACCGCTGAAGCACAGCTCGCGGAGCTTGGTCAGAGCCACCGTGGGTTCGCCGAGTACCTCCTGGAAGTCCGCGATCCTGAGGGAAGCGAAGCCGCGGGCGTTATCGGGGTTAGTACGGGCAACCCGAGACCCCCCCAGAGCCCGCACCCCCTCAAAGCCCCCGATTCTCGAGAGCCCCCACCCCACCCAACGCAGCCCCGGCAGAGTGGGGAGGGGAAAGACCACACTTCCTACACAGACCCCAACACCGACCTGCTCTGGTGCAGCCGCGACATGGCGGCCCCAGCGCCCCTTCCCCGCGCGCCGCATAAACACTCCGGCTGGAAACGCTGCCCGGGGAAG
>VXBT01005390.1:37836-59671 GCA_013400235.1 Oriolus oriolus | reverse complement strand
GCCCCCTTCCCGCCCCTAGCGCTAAACTCCGCCCCATTGTGTTCACGGTTAGCTAAGCCCCGCCCCTGCTCGGTAAGCTCCGCCTCCTGACCGCCTCAGGGCGCTCCCGGAGCCCCGCGGGCCCAGTCCCTGCTCCCCGCGCCCCCCGGGCCGCGGGACACGGCGAGGGTTCCTCCCCAGGCACCAAGCACCAGGAGAGACCCCGCGGGCTGGAGCAACCGGTCCCCCAAGCTCTGAGGAGACCCTCGGGGTGGTCGCGCTGTCCCGGGCACGCTCCAGCCCGCGCCAATGGTAGCCGTGAGCGGGGCCCGCGGGAATGGCGCCCCTCAGTGAGGGGGCGCGGTGGGACCCTGGCGCTGCGTTGGCGGCAGCCGCGGCCCCTGAGCGAGGGACAGGCCGGGCTGCGCGAACCGTCCCGGGGAGGCCCCGCCGGGACGCCGCGGCCAAGCTCTGCCCCGCGCAGTGACGTCAGTGCCTCCGCCGTGTAGCGTCACGGCCTTGTGACGTCACGGAACGTCCCCGTCCCCGCCGGGTCCCCGCTGACCGAGCGTTCCGGCCGGGCCGGTGTTTCCGGGGAAGGACTCGGTGGCGCTTCCGGCGCGGGCGGAGGAAGTGACGGCGGGTTTGTTGACAGCGGAGGCCGCGGCGGGGGGAGCGGGCCCGAGCAAGACGCGGACCCCGGCCCGCCCCGGGGAGCCGGGACCAGCCAGGACCAGTCCCCCATGGCTCCAGGTGAGTACCGGTGCCCCCCTCCCCAGCCCGACCCGGGGGCACCGGGCCTGCCCGCCCGGGCGGGGAGAGGAACCGCCGCCCCCGGCGGTGCCGGACGGTGCCCCCGGCGCAGTCCCCATCCCCTCCCGGGGACTGCCGGGAGCAGCCGGGCCCCGCCAGGCAGGGCTCCGGGCCGCGGCAGCAGCTCCGGCGCTGCCCGGCGAGGTGACCTCTGAGTGCCTGGGGGACGAGGGAGGGCTCAGGTTCGGGGCCATCGCTGCCCGCGGGGTTGATAGAGACCATCGGGGGCTGATGGAGCCCCAGCGTCCGGGGAGCCGTGACCAAGGGCTCCAGGTAGTCTTCTTGGGCAAGTGACCTGTGGAATTAAAATCCATGATGTAATTCAGTGAGCTGAAGGAGCATCTTTACTGCAGGCGTATACAAGATCAACACATTCCCCGGCGAGTGCGAGCTGTCTCATTTACGATGTCAGTCCTGGCTGGTTGACAGGTGTGGGAGTTGCAGGCTTTGCTGGGACAGAGGATGGTTCGATCTCCTCCTGCTTCACTTTCCCTAGTGTAAGAAGGGATGGTGTTTCCCCACACAGGCAGCCATGACCCATCAATTAATAAAATCACAGTGATTTGCAGCTGCAAGATGCCAGCTAAAGTGACAGTGCAGTTTCCCTTCAGAGGGTAACCTGTGCCAAACTCTGCATTTACATTACATTTGTAATTCTGAAGTCATTGTGATCAGCTCATGTCAGGGCATATTGTTTGCCCTCTCCTTGGATGGAGTCCTTGATGCTGGAAAAGTCAGCTTTGCCAGTCATTTTTGTAGCAACAGCGTAAACGTTATGTGGTTGGCATGGAGCCACAGTGAGTCAGGCTTGGCTCCAGGCACTGCCTGGAGAGAGGCTGGGAGAAATGATCGATCTGAAGTCCAAGAGAGAGGATATTGGCACTGGCAGCCCCAGGAGTGCCAGGAGAGGTCCTGAGCCTCACGTGCCAGTGCAGCCTGGAATGCTGTAACAGTGCATATGCAGCCTGGAAATAAGCAATACTTGCAAAGAGGCTGGTGGGTCCTGGATGCTGGGGATGGGGTAAGTAGAGCTGCCTGTGCTGCACCTGGTTTTGAGTCTGTGGATGGTAGGAGGTTGCTGTTACTGCACAGAGAGGGCTGTGTGCCCATGGAAAGGGCTTTTGTGTGCCTGCTCCCGAGGCTCTGAGGAACTCAATTCCTTGGTGCACTAAGATGGAGGCAAATCTGTCAGAGAAATAAACTGGAAAAAATACTGGCAGCTGAAGTTCTGGTCACTTTTCAGTTCTTGGTTCAGCATCTTTCATGCATCTGTCTTTAACTCTACCAGAACCCACCTGGCACCAGGCAGCTCATTGCTGGAAAAGCACTGGTGGCAGTCACTAGGCACTTTGATCCTGTGTGAAGCTTCCTGAGGAGAACAATTAGACAAATGGTAATGATTTTTCAGCATTTCCAGTTCATTTCTTTTTGTCACACACTGAGGTTATAACTAGAGACAGTATTGCTCAGGGCAGCTATTGACACTCTAACTTCCCTCTCTGCTGGCAAGGCATCATGTCTTCAGTCTAAGGAGGCAGAGACCAGCATGTGTTGTGTCCTGGACAAAAGGTCACAGCAGCTGCTCAGATATCTGTAATAAATCAGGAGGATGAAAGCTTTTCTTTGGTCTTATTTCACTGGGACAGTTTAACCATTCTCGGTATTAAACTTCTTCATGGGATTGTGTTGGTGGATCACGGGGAGCTCAGAATTTAAAGGGCAGCTGATTTCTTCAGGGCTGAGATCAACCAGCTGCATTGTGCTGGTCTCAGCAGAGAGGGAACAGAGGCTTGTCACAGAGCCACAGGAAGGCAGTCCTTGCCCTCGGGTGCTCTGAGCTGCTTGGCCAAGTCCCAAGCACTGGCTGTTTCCAGCTGCACGTGACAATAGATTGTCAATGGGAATTTGTTTTTGAGTTCTCTGGCTGTCGGTAGTAAACAGTGGAAGAACACTGGCTGCAGGGACCTCCTGTCTGATGGCACAGGGGAACTGGTAGGGAGAGCAGAACACGCTTCCCAGCTGGTTCAGATCTTCCTGTCAATCTTGCCTTTCGGGAAAGATTCTCTCCAGCAAGCTTCAGGCAAAATCTGCGAGAGGGACTTGTTCTGGAGGTGAGGCTGATTCATCTCCAAAGCAGACACAGGACAGCTTCCTCCCACCTGCATTCCCTTTGCCAGGACCTCCCAGCCAGTGAGACAATACTCAACACTCAGCAGCCCATTTCAACCTTGACTTCTCACCTTACTGAACTCCAAAGGAGAGAACTGTGGATTGTGGAGCTCCTCCTGATTTATCAAAGTTGAAAATGCTCAATTTTTGTTGATTGGACCACATGCACCTCAAAGGAGCTATTGTGGCACTATTGAGATGTTCTTGTGACCCCCAGCTCAGCACTCCATGACCAAAAGAGCAAGTTACACCCTTAACACCATGATTGGAGAGAGTTTAAAGTATCATTTTTATGATTGCTGAGGTTTTAGGGGTTTTTGCCTCAGCATTAGCTTTTAGAGTGATTAAGCTGAGGAATGGGAGTTAAACACTTCTGTCTTGTACTGATACCATAGGAATGAAGGAAAGAGAGAGCAGCAGAGGCTTTAGAGAAGCAGAGAGCTGGTGACACACAAGTGTCCAGCTATTTGCAGCTGCAAGATAAAGATCAGAAACTGAATATGGTTAAGGACATTTTGCAACAACTTCTCCAGCAATGGGTGCTCAACTGTAGTGCAGAAAATAACAACTGCCTCCACAGCACCAGTGTTCTCAGGGCCAGCAGGGACACACTTATTGATAAGATATAGGTTTTATATCAAAAATAAACATTTCAACACAATTTTTTGTGTCTGTGGAAATATTTAGAAAAGTTTAGGTTTGCTTATAATACTACTTGACCCTTTGAAAGTGAAATGTCATTGTTGGTCTTCAAGCTAACTCTTCTGCTAAGCACCTCAAGGCCCCAGTGAGCAAGTCTTGATACCAGAGCAGTCAGATCATTTCAAGTCAGAAAACAGACAGGGATAGCTTCTGCCACTTGGCTGCCTCACCCATCCTTTATCCTGTTCCAGAAATGAAGAAGGGCAAAAGCACCTTGCCTTTTTCCAGTTTACTCACTTGTACTCCTTTGTGACAGATTTGGGATGGTGAGGGTGAGCTGGATGTAGAAGTGTCCAGCACAATCACAATCCTTGCATTACACTGCACCCAAAGGGATCCCAGACCAGTCCATGTGTTTCCCTCCGGCTTCACGCTCTAGTTCAAGGACTTGCACGAAGCTTCTGGCTTGGCACTACAGAGAAACACTGAGCTTGAAAATGAAACTTGGAATGTTGGCAAAGATAATTGCAGGCAGGAGATACAGGGCCACAGATCCCACTGGGGCCGTACAAAGGATTATGCTGCTGGTAAATGTTCTGCTGGTTTATCCAACCCACTCTGAAGGAAACCAAGCAATGTGGCTTCTGCCACTTCCCTTTCCAAGGGCCTTTGTCAGCCAGATAACCCTGCAATGAGGAAGCATTTTGCTGTGTAGCCTCATTTCCAAACACATCACACTAACTCATTCCCACGGTATCCCCTTAGAGTGGGAATCTCAAGGAATTAAAGGCACACTGCCAGAGAGGCCAAACTGCTGCAGGTCCTTTTGAGGTCAGCAAGTGATGGGCTGTAAATACAACAAGCATCCTGCTGGCGTGGCAGCTTTGTGGGACACTTACAGTTGTGCTTTTCTCAATGCATCTTTTTTCCCCTCTCTGCTTGTAGCTGTCCTGATGGCCCCATAACTTCATCCCAGAACTTCATTTGAGGGAAGGATCTCCTGCATCAAAAGCTTCCTTCTGCTCTTCCCCTTCCCATAATCTCCCTCAAAATGGCATCTGACAGTCCCGAGTCGCTGATGACCTTGTGCACCGATTACTGCCTTCGCAACCTGGAGGGGACTCTCTGCTACCTCCTGGACAACGAAACGCTCCGGCTCCATCCTGACATCTTCCTGCCAAGCGAGATCTGTGACAAACTTGTCAACGAGTACGTTTCAGGCCTGGTTTGGGAAGGAGCTGGGAGCTCAGAGAAGTGGGAGTATAGTTCTCCAAAAAGAATTATGGGAAAGAATTCATTCCAATTGGTCATATTGGCAAATCAGGGTTTGCATGAACTTCAGAAGGAAGTGTTCCTTTTTGTACTGCTATCATTCTAATTTCTGTGGTAATCACCCTTTCCAAGTTAGTCAGAGCTCAACAAGATCCTGTTAAAAGAGAAACGAAAAGAATAAAACCAGAGTGAAACAGTCACTGCTTCTTCCTAGAATGTCAGTGAGCAACAAAGAAGCCTTCCCATTTCCCACCACTGAAGCATTACAACACTCTCTCCAAGCAGAGAAATGAGAGTGCAAACAGATGTTAAATCTTAAGGCTGCTGCTCCCATAGTTTTATAAAGCAACCTGTCTCCAGGGATTTATGTAATTTGGCTGTCACAGTCTCTCTTGGCTAAACTTGTGCCCACAAAGTCTGGCAGAGAATTTTGGCCAGCTAATTTTCTGAAAAATGAAAAAAAAAAAAAAAAAAAAAAAAAATCGAATTACTAAGTTTAAACAGCTAGTGAAAAAATTCCCAGAGTCTGTGCTTGCCACACACACAGAGTCTTGCACAAATCTTTGCCCAAGCTTTTCCTGTGGATTGCTAGTTCTGTGCCAGAAGAGGTGGTGAGCTCCTTTGCCCCAAAGGCTGATCTGCGTGATTGGGGGCGGGGGGGTTGGTGTGTGCTCACACCTCGGTCACGTTTCCTTGTCACCAGTGCAGGTGCCAGAGCTGTGGCTGAGCCTGTGCTGTGCTAACACCATTGCCCCACACAGGTACGTGGAGCTGGTGAAGACAGACAGCATCTTTGAACCCCATGAGAGCTTCTTCACCCTCTTCTCAGACCCACGGAGCACCAGGCTAGCTCGGATCCACCTGCGGGAACACATTGTGCAGGACCAGGACCTGGAGGCCATCAGGAAGCAGGTGGTGTTGCACTGACAGCTGCCACGTCACGTAGCAGCATTGCTGCACAGGCACCAGCTAGAATCCCAGACACACAGAGATCCTTCACTGTCCAAGCTTTCTTTGGACTAACCTCAGCTTCTCCTTTCTCAGCTCCCAAAGCCACTGTTGGGAATGACATAGGACACTGGTCAAGTTGGGTGATACGTGGTCTCAGGCTGTCCCAGTGGGAGGTGTGGAGCAAACAGGGTGGGCACTTTACCTGTGAAATATGTCTAACCTTGATTTCCCTTTTTTCAGGATCTTATTGAGCTCTACCTGACTAACTGTGAGAAGCTGACGGCCAAGAGCCTGCAAACCTTGGTGAGCTTCAGCCACACACTCATCTCCCTGAGCCTCTTTGGCTGCTGCAATATCTTCTACGAGGAGGAGAACCCTGGGGGCTGTGAGGACGACTGCCTGGTGAACCCCACTCGCCAGGTCTTGGTCAAGGACTTTACTTTTGAAGGCTTCAGCCGCCTGCGCTTCCTGAACCTGGGCCGCCTGATCGAGGGGGTAAATGTGGAGACACTGCTGCGGCCCTTGGCCTCCCTTGCAGCTCTCGACCTTTCTGGGATCCAGCTGAATGATGTGGGATTCCTGACCCAGTGGAAGGACAGTCTGGTTTCCTTAGTGCTTTACAACATGGACCTTTCTGAGGAGCACATCCAAGTGATCGCACAGCTTCGCAAGCTCAGGTCAGCAGATCTGTTCTGATAGGGAAAGGTCTTTCAGGAATGGTCTTCTTGCCTGCTATCAAAGAGGCACCCACTGCTGGGTTCAGCTTATAAACCTTCCAGTGAACAGGCTCCCTCACTGACTCACTGTACATAACTGACGTGTCTAAAGCCAGCCTGAATTTTGCTTGTAAGAAGACACCACTTAGCAGAAACTTCCCACTGGAAAAAAAAAACAACACACACGTGACCCCATCGCCCCACTTGGTGTGCAACAGGTAGAAGACACTTTAGTGAGTGGAATGTTGGCTCCAGTCTTGGGCAAGAGCCAGCAAAGTCTCTCTGCCCTGTAAGGGACCCCACCTGCACACGATGGCTGGTCAGTTTGTCCCACCACTCCCTTAGCAGCAAGATTTCCCCAAAGCTTAAGCATTTAAATACCTGAAAGAAATCAGGATAATGTAATAGCCTGGGGTGGAAAAATTATAAGATTGGGGAGGCAGACAAAAACCTGTGCAACTTAATTTGTAGGATCAGGCAAGATACCTTTCTGGGGATGCACAGATCCTCTGGTGCATCTTAATCTCCAGGTAGAAACGCTCAGGTGGCTGCTGTGATGGAGTTTGGAAAAGGCAGTTTCTGAGCCTGGAGCAATTTCCTTTGTGCTGTGTGGCCAGATGACTCACTGTGGTCCATTCCAAGTAGCCCTCTACCAGATACCTGTGTGCTTTGGTTGAACACAGGGCCAGCTGCTGCTGCCAGAGCCTACACAACCACATTCCTGTATATTGGGAAGGAAGTAATGATAAATAATAATCACACTTGGCTCTGGTGAGGAGGCAGAAGCCCCAGCTAATGCTTTCCAGGCTGTGAGATGCTCTCTATCACTTGCAGGCACCTGGATATCTCCCGAGACCATCTGTCCAGTTATTACAAGTTCAAGCTGACCCGGCGGGTTCTAAACTTGTTTGTGGAAAACCTGGTGAACCTCACTTCGCTTGACATCTCAGGGCACACCATGCTGGAGAACTGCACTATCCCCAGCATGGAGGAGAAGATGGGCCAGACAAGGTAAGGGAACAGCAATTACTAAGGTCTGTTCGGATGGATAGATTAGTCAAAGATGAATTAAGAATAATTCCCTCTTCTAAGTTCCCAAATTCTGTAGGTCTAATTAGTACTAAAAAGCAGGATACAACTCCTGCCAGCTTCCCCTGACAGTAAAGACTGGTGTGAGAATCAGCTGTGATTGCTGTATGCAACACATGTAAGGACTTGCAAGAGTAATAAAAAATTCATCCCATCTGCCTGCCATGCATATCTGAAGTATTTCATTTCTTTTCCACACACGTTCTCCCAGGGATCTCCTGCAGGATTTTTTTTTGAAAGGACTCCAAAGCCCTTTACACATTTCCTACACAAAATACTCTTACCCTTGCTGAAATCCAGGCTCTTCTGACAGAACATTTATACACTGAGTCAATACAACAGCATTCATAGGAGGGCTGAGTGTTTCAGGAACTTGGAATCTAAAGGCCTGTTTTCAAATTTGACTGGATACTGGGCAGATCAACCCTTGGAAATCCTGATGCCCCTCAGTAGAGGCATACCTAGAGGTCTGGTTTTCCAGATCAGCCAAGAACTCTGCCCTCCTGTAAAGCACTTACTGAACAGAAGCAAAGAAGTGAGACAGTACTGGCTCCTTTTCACCAGAGCTGGTGAAAACGCACTGGCTCTTGGTCAATAAAGGAACATGGCAGCAAAAACAGTGTTCCTGCATGCTCACAGAAGCAGACTTAGCCTGTCTATCACATTGCAAATACATTGGATGAGTGAAATCCACATCCCTTTAAGAGGAAATTTTCACCTCAGCTAGTGGATTTCCAGGACAAATTTTACCTGGGAAAGCTGCATCCTGTCTGCAGGAATTCTTACTGCTGGTTCCATTCAGCACATTCACCTTTCACTCAGGATCACCTGGGATGAATATTTAGAGTTATGTTCATAAGCAGCTAACTGGTATAAAATGAAGTGTAGCTTTTACCTCTCTAGGTATGAAGCAGTACAGTCAGAGTGAATGGAGGGCTGACAGCCATCTTTGTGGCAGGAGACACCTGAAGAAACATGGTACCAACATGAGCAATCTCTTTGTTTTTTCACTCCAGCATTGAGCCAGCAAAGAGCAGCATTGCTCCCTTCCGGGGTCTGAAACGACCACTCCAATTCTTGGGCCTTTTTGAAACATCCCTCTGCCGCCTGACCCATATTCCAGCCTACAAGGTAAGGAGGCTGCAGGAATATTGGCAGTAGGAACTTGTTAGAAGTTGAAAGAACATGAAAATACTGGCTGCCAGTAGAGTGGAGTTCTTTGGGTCTTGGGTGTGATAACTGAGCTCTGACCTTTCAATCAGTACTTCATAATGCCAGAAAACTGCCAGAAGGCAAGACCTGTACCCCACGTAGTTTTTATAAGGGTTGAAAAACATGCCTCTTGGAGAAAAGCATGGAGAAGTCATCCTGCCTGAAGGATGTCTGTGATTACAGAAAAGGATTTAAGACAGTAGGAGTCCTACTTTTGAATAGCATCCTCCTGCCCCAAAGATGCCCTTTCTCATCCCTCTGGACTGAAAAGTGACTCAACCTCTGTCCCATCCTGGGCTGAATCTACTCTCAGGGCAGAGGGAAGGTACACCCTTCAACCTTTCAGAGCTTCCTTCTCATGGTGGTTTTCCTCCTTCATAGCTTCTCCCCTGACTCTTTTTGCTCCTCCACGCCAGGTGAGTGGAGACAAGAACGAAGAGCAAGTCCTGAATGCTATTGAGGCTTACACCGAGCACCGGCCGGAAATCACTTCCCGGGCCATCAACCTGCTTTTCGACATTGCCCGCATCGAGCGCTGCAGCCAGCTGCTGAGAGCCCTCCAGGTAAGCCTTGGCCTCACCCTGATGAGGGGAATTTTGCACTCCCAGTCTTTTTTTCCACCCTGGGACACTGTATCAGGCCATTCCAGAGAAAGTTCCAGTAGCACAGAACTTGGTACCTTCATTTCCTAAGCATGTTCCTGCAATGCCTGGGCCACACATTCCTTGTGGGCTTCTAACAGTCACTCCAAGAATTAGCAGCGAGTCTGTGGCACTTAAGTTCCCTGTTGCTTCTCTGCAGCTGGTGATCACAGCCCTCAAGTGCCACAAGGATGACAAAAACATCCAGGTGACGGGCAGCGCGGCGCTGTTCTACTTGACCAACTCCGAGTACCGCATGGAGCAGAGCGTGAAGCTGCGGCGCCAGGTCATCCAGGTGGTGCTGAACGGCATGGAGTCCTACCAGGAGGTCACAGTAAGAGCAGCCCAGGCTCCTGTGGTTCCCATGGTCCTCTTTCCCTGTATCAATTCTTTAGCCTGGTGTCAGCATTTGGGTTTCCTCTGCCTGCAGTGAGTTAAACAAAGCAGAGGAGTTACTGCCCAGATCTGCTGCTGGCTTCCATTCAGCAATGGGGATTAGATGTAGGGTGCTCCTTTTTATCCATGGGCGGTGGTCAAAGGGTGTACGTAACACACAGACATCCAGCACTGACTGTGGGATGATATGGTTGTGGGTGAAGGGGGTCTGGAGTCAATGGAAAGAAACATGTCAAATCTCTGTACTGGAAGTCAGCTGTGTAAAGAGCCCACAGGCAGTGAGGAACTGGCTTAGAAAGCAATTGGTCCTGGATAATTGGGTGGCCTTGTGAGACTGGAGTGACAGTCATGGAGCGTGGCTAAAGCACAGCACTAGATCAGAGGGTAACAGAAATCTCAGTAGCTGTAGTCAGGCAAGAAGATGGTTTCAGTACCAAGCAGCAAGGAAACATGAGGTGGTGGGGTCTGTGATTTTGTAGCCCAGCGTTTGCTTCCTTTTGACCCAGGTACAGCGGAACTGCTGCCTGACACTGTGTAACTTCAGCATTCCCGAGGAGCTGGAGTTCCAGTACCGCCGAGTGAACGAGCTGCTGCTGAACATTCTCAACCAGAGCCGGCAGGACGAGTCCATCCAGCGCATCGCTGTGCACCTCTGCAATGCCCTGGTCTGCCAGGTGGACAATGACCACAAAGAAGCTGTGGGCAAGATGGGGTTTGTCATGGTTGGTATGGTCCCAAGGTGTCTGCTTACCCATAACCCAGGCTAGTACAATTCCCTTGCAGCTGTCCATCAAATGCCTCCAGCCATTATCCAGCCTCGCAATATCACAGGAGGGAACCAGCGTCCCAGCAATGCTAACCTCTCCTGGAACCTACTCCTTTCCCTGCTTACCAACACTGGAAGTTGTGATCCCAGAGGCAGGCTGGTGTGAGGGCGGAAAGGCACTGTAACCTTACACCTGACCTCACCACATCAGGTTATTTCCAGATCTGGTGCCACCTTGTAACTGGCTCCTGCTTCTACCCAAGGTTGCATCAGCTTCCCAAATCAACCCATATTCCTCACCTTTTCCAAGAACTGCAGAGGCTGTTGTTTTGGTGCAGTTATGCCACATCCCAGACGTTGTCATACAGATCAAAACTGACTCAGCTGCAAACTCAACAGCTCAGGGACTGTGGCATAGTTCAGCTCTGTGTATACTTGCAACTTGGTACATAACCCAGTCCCACTGGTTTAGAGAAAGAGATATCAAGTAGGTTCTCTGCAAAAGATCAAAATTGGCCATAACTGCTGTGATACTACAGGGCTAGTTAAGTTTTAGCTCCATGATCTTTGAACTGTTTCTCACTCTTTCTTTGCCCACAGACAATGCTGAAGTTGATTCAGAAAAAGTTGGCTGATAAAACGGTGAGTGTTTCCCAAAAAAACCATATACATACTTTCTCTTCAGTGTGACTTAGGCATAGAGATCAGCCCAGAGTGCCAGCTCATCTTCTCTAACAAACACAAGACATCTCAGCTGACACTGTAGAGTTTCCTGTCCCAGGGTGAGGGCAGGGGAATGGGACAAGGAGGCAAAAATATTAAACAGAAAACCCACTTACTGACAAGTTGAAAGTGAACAACAAGGTTTTCTTACCTCTAAAGTCATCTAGGGTGATGCCAGAGAGGAAACAGGTGATTGGTTTGCACCAGGCTCCTGCATTAGTGAACCTCTGATTCCGTCCCTTTCCCTATAGTGTGATCAGGTGATGGAGTTCTCCTGGAGTGCCCTCTGGAACATCACTGATGAGACCCCGGATAACTGCGAGATGTTCCTTAACTACAGTGGCATGAAACTGTTCTTGGAGTGCTTGAAAGTAAGTGTCCTGTTGTCTCTGGAGAGATGCTGACAGGAGCAGTGGAGAAGCAGGTGCCTGGGCAGGATCCCTGGCTCTGCTCCTCTCCAGGCATTACTTCCTACACTGCACAAACAGGAGAGTAAAACCTAATGCAAATTCTTCTTTCTCACATCATTCCACCCAGCCAGCAGAACAGAGAAACTTACAGTGAACATATCTTCCCCTTTCCCCATCTTTGCCCCTCAGGCAGAGCAGCAGTGAGCAGTGGGCCTTGTTTTGATCCTCTCTTTTCACATACACCTTAAGCACCATTTGGCACCTGCCAAGGAGCCATTGCCGACTACCCAAAAATACTGAGCTTTTCTAGATGCACTGTACAGCCTTTTCCCAGGGTTGCTTGTTCTCAGCATCACCAGAGTCCCACCTGTGTATAATCCTATTCCTTGCCTGGCCAGGAGTTCCCAGAGAAACAGGAGCTGCATCGCAACATGCTGGGCCTCCTGGGCAATGTGGCAGAGGTGAAGGAGCTTCGCCCACAGCTCATGACCTCCCAGTTCATCAGTGTATTCAGGTGAGTGCCTGGCTGGCAACCAGCTGGGCTCTGATCTCTTCTCCTGAACCACCTGGAGACTTGTGAATCTTTGCTGCATCAGCAGCTCTAAGTGATCTCTTCTCTCTTGGTAGCAACCTGCTGGAGAGCAAAGCCGATGGGATTGAGGTGTCATATAATGCCTGTGGAGTGCTCTCCCATATCATGTTTGATGGTCCAGAGGCCTGGGGGATCTGTGAGCCTCACAGAGAGGAAGTTGTGAAGAGGATGTGGGCAGCCATCCAGAGCTGGGATATCAACTCCAGGAGAAATATCAATTACAGGTGAGGAATGGAAAAGATTGACTCCACTCACCCAGGAGCCAGGATTGTCACAGGAAGGAAACACCAACAGAGAGGAAGGAAGAGAAAGCCCAGTATGGAGGCTCTGTTCAGAGTGAAGGAGAAACATCCTCAGGGACATATTCTTTAGTGAGGGTTTTACATTTTCCTTTGAAATATGTTACATAAGATGCTGAAATTAGACACCTTACCTGACAATTCCTATGGGAGAAGTTTGGCAGCCCAGCAGAATTTCGCCTGCGTGTTTCTGCTGAAATTGAGTAGTTCAGGAAAACCATGATCTGTCTGGGACTGCCTAAGCATTTTCCTCTGATGCTGTTGTCCTTTGCAGTCTGTCCTTTTAAGTCTGTTTGCTTCCCAAAGTCATATGCTTTCACTCTTCCCTGGGGCATATTTAGACACAGTTACCAGAAATCCCTTCAAAGGTTAATACAACTGCTGGAATCCTCTAAACCCCTTCCTGTAAGTGGCTATCAGGTACTCAGAATTCCCTTAGTGCTTGGCAGGGATCCAGAACTGGCATTCCAGTGCCTGTTTACAGTATAGACAGTATAGTATTGTTGTCAGAAGAAACACAGCAACCCTTGCATGTGTGCAGCCAGCTTTGCCTGGGTATAGTTTGGCTTTGTCCCTCCTCAAACTCATCAGTGCTGCTGGATTTCAGCTCTTGTGAGGAAATGCCTAATGGAGGATTGAATATGGGTGTGCACTACCTGGGCTCAGTTGCCTTCATTGCAGCTATTTCTCTGGGGAGTGTGTTTGTGCTGAAGTGGTGGGGCCTGTAATCCTGCCAGCACTGCCACGGGACACAGACTTAGCCTTGGTGCCAAACTCTTTGACATGCCAATGGATTTACTGCTGTGGTATCTATGAGCAGAGAGTTTGTATTGCTGTGAGTGGCAAAGGTGCTGAAAGAATTAGCTCTTGGATTTTTAACAACTTCTGTAATATTTCTGTGCAGGTCATTTGAACCAATCCTTCGACTTCTTCCACAAGGGATCTCCCCTGTCAGCCAGCACTGGGCCACGTGGGCACTCTATAACCTGGTCTCTGTCTACCGTAAGTTCTCTTTTTGAAATCATATTCCCTGCACTGTAGAAGTTGAGGGGGTGGACCTGAGGCTGTCAGCAGAAAAAGCCTTCCCAGATAAACTACGTAGGTAGAGAAAACCTTCTTTGAATGATGCAGGAATGTCCAGGTAGCACAGCCAAACAAAGCTAATTAGACTTGGTGTGTAGGAAATTCCTTCACTGTCTTGATCCTTCCCCTCCTGCCACCCTTTGTACCACTGTTGTGTGGGTTCACAAGGACCTGCTTTATTCTTTCCTCTGCAGCTGACAAGTACTGCCCACTGCTGATCAAAGAAGGTGGGATTCCTCTCCTGAAGGACATGATTAAAATGGCCTCAGCACGACAAGAGACCAAGGAAATGGCCCGGTAGGACACCAGTGCACCAGCACAAACTCAGTTTAGCCTTAGTTTAATTTTTAATTCTTCCACATGAAGTGAGGCTACCAAAGCAAGGCCTGTAGTGATGTGTATGAGAGGTATGAAGTGAACACAGGAGAAGCAGAGGAAAAAGAGGATGAAAACAGAAGACTAGAGATGTTTATAGGTGGGCAGTACACACAGATCATTGCCAGGCAACTGGGTTGTAGATGGGCTTGTTGAGCAAGGGAGCCACATGGCTAATTGCAGTTCTAGGCCAACAGGCTCCAGTTATCACTTTTCCTCGTACTTGGGTGGGCTCCCTGTCTTCAGAACCATACTGGCCTGTCACTGAACTGCCAACTGCACAGTTAAAATGAGAGCATTTTTCAGAAGGTAGAGTCCATCACCCTTGCAATGACACCCTTCTTTGGAGTCATCCTTTCAGAGTTGTAAAAGCCAGCTACAGTTTCTGATCATTGGCAAAGTGAGAGCTGTAATTTCCTACCTGCAGGATGAATAGAAGAGAGAGGTAGAGATCAGGGAATATGTACCTGGTGAGTGGGCAGCAGGTATTCCCACAGCTGAAGGGTTGCTAAATGCTGGAGGGGACTGGAGCCTGCAGAAGACAGTCACAGTTACACACAGTGCATGAGATGGGACAGGTGACAGCACAGTGAAGGACAAACATTTGTATCCATGTGTTTCCTGGTAGGATTTAAAGGCATCCAAGGTTTTGAATATGGGGGCGATGAATGAACGGTCACAACTGAATCTGGATGTGCACTACCATAACTTGACATTCCAAACTGGCAGCTGCTTTTGTGGAGTTTACTGGTTTTGACACCATTTGTGTCTCAGATACAAACAAGACACAGTTACACAGAAATCAACTCTGGGACAGTTCTCACCTTACTGTCCCACAGCTGAGATGCAATAAGCTCTAAACTAAACCCTCTCTCCTTGTCCTTGTTTTATCCATAGGAAAGTTATAGAGCACTGCAGTAACTTTAAGGAGGAGAACATGGACACTTCCAGATAGAGGCAATCACCCCATGCCTCTTGCCAGCACTGTATCCAGCTTCTCTCTAACTCACTGTACATAGGGAGGACTCTTTCTTACCAACTCGCCCGTTGGAAGGAAACTTTATGTGTGTGTGTGAGACCCTCAGTAGATGAAGGTGAATAGGGGAGGGGGGAGGGACTTTTTGCACAACAAAATGCTTTCCTTAACTTAGTGGACTTTTTTGTTATGAAGTTTCAGGTTGAAGTTCCGTGTGTATGATTTCTGTATAAAAAGAAAACAAAAAGCAAAGACAACTACATTATGTATCTTTTAACCTTTTTATTTTAGACCACACAGCCTCAAATGACCATGAGCTTGAAGACCTAGTTGTGTGATCACTAGTGTGACATGTTTATTTCCCACTTTTTAGAAAATTCCCTTTTGCTGTACTGCATGAGGTCCTGTGATGTCTGCAAGAACACCAGTCCTGAATCAGCATTGGCTGCTCAGTGGGGCAACAGGCAGTGATGAGTTATTTATTTGGTTAGAGAGGTTGGGGGACACAATACTGGAGAGACAGACCAAAAGAACTGACCTTTTAGTGAAACATATAAATGGAGAAACTAGAGAAGACCTTTCAAGCTAATCCACTCCCTTAAGGGCTTTTTAATAGAAGGCTCACATTAATGGAAGCATTGCTAATTCTATGTGGGTCATTTGGAAGTAAGACATTCCCAATAAAGTCAAGAGGTCTGTTTTGTCCCCACTGGCAGTACAGTAGGATCTGCCAGCCCACCCAGCCTCAGAAGGTCAGGGGTGACCAGTAAAACCAGTTACACGTTCTTGGCCACACAGAGCTTCTCTCTCAAAGGGAGCCTGTGCAACGAGGCACAAGGTTTGTTCACAAAGGGCTACACATCTGCATTCCAGTCCTTCACCACCTTTTTTAGTTGTGTTCTGTTTTGTGGGGAAGGGCTACAAAGCCAAACAGAGTATTTCCCTCTGCATAGTATACTCTGCTAGGCCCTAGTCCAGTGCAGCTGTACCCCCTTGTGCAAGTCCCAGGAAGGGACTGGAGCTGTTCTGCTCTCTCTCAGTCTGTGTCATCGCAAGCTGTGCTCAGTAGCATCACAATCTCCCTTCACAGGAAGCTCACTGCAGCACAACTGCTGGAATTGGAGGTGGGGAGTCTCCAGGCACCCTCTGAAGGGCAGTCCCAGGAAGCAGCACCTTTTGTTCCACCCCAACATCTTCCCCTTTTTCTCGGAAGCAGAAGGCCCTATTCCTATCTGACTCCCAGAAGCACTTACCAGTGCAGTCCCACTCCCATCAGCAGCATTACTCCAGTCTGTGTGACACAGGTGAGAGGAGAGTCCCACTGAGCTGGTCTTCACCTGTAACACTCCAGACCTGCAATGGCTCAAGAAGCTGAAGGCCAAGGTTTGCCTCACAGCCAGGCACTCAACAGCACAGTTGTCCATGTCGTAGCCCACTGCTCACTACAGTTCTTTGACAATTCACAAATCTTCCCTTAGAAGGGATTCAGAAAAGATTTTGTGCCTGGTAGAAGGAAGATGAGCCCATGGCCATGCAGGCTGGGACATTTCAGGCCTCAGAGCACGGTAACTCGCTGCTCTCTTCCCTTGTACACTTTGCTCTCAGATTTGAGTCGCTGCTATGAGGTTCTGCTAATGCTCAGAGTTCATGTTGTCCTTGTGAGCACATTAGAGACAGATCCTTGATCCACAAACTGACACTTTAACTGACAGAACACAACTGCCTGGAGAGGTTTACTTTTACTGCCAATACGGTGTTATTCAATGTCTTTTTTTTTCTTTTTAACCATATGTCATTTGTTTTGGTATTGTGAGATCTGTACTTTTTTCTTTTAAGTATTTTTCAAACTTATATATATTTTTGTGTCACTTTTAAATTGTTTTCATAAGATTTGCAAAACTTGACAAATTATACTTTTTTTGCAGTAGTTTGAAATGTATTTTTCTCTCTCACTTATTCCTATTTCCCAAGAATTTGTGTCCCTATGAGCTTTGAGATGGGGAAGCTTATTTCAGGATCTGTTTTCCGTGTAACATTTGTTAATCTTCCTTCTAGATGCAAAACTAAGAGGGGCTGCAAATACAGCCTTGGTTGTAGGGGAGTCAGGCTTTGTTCTTTAATTCCCCATTTAGTGCTGTTGTCCTTGGGAAGTTGTTTCACGTGGCAGTGCCACCTACCACGTCTGCTTCCTTTCTAATGCCCATGTAGTGAAAGCTCCTGCCACTAAAATCTTGAACCACCTGACAAAAAGCATTCAAGATTCTGACTGTGTTGGCAAGGCGGGAGTAGAGCAGAAGGGGACACCTCACAGACAGGAGGTATCAGAAACCCTTGTCCCCAGAAAGCAGCTGCCATGCTGGGGAGACAGTGGAGCTGAGGAACTCCCATCTCAGCTGGAGCAGGTCCCAGCCTCTCATTGCAATCCAAGCCAAGCAGTTTGGCTCTGCTCCGAGATTTTGGCACAACTACATCA
The DNA here is from genome assembly GCA_013400235.1 of Oriolus oriolus. Taxonomy (NCBI): domain Eukaryota; kingdom Metazoa; phylum Chordata; class Aves; order Passeriformes; family Corvidae; genus Oriolus; species Oriolus oriolus. The sequence goes on along the minus strand of VXBT01005390.1, from coordinate 42,094 downwards.
AGGCTAATGAACAATCAATGGCTTGGTTTTATCTGCCTTGAGACCCCAAAGGTTTGGGTTTTCCAAACCAGTGCTTCCACAAGTTGAGCAGTTCCTGGAGCCTTACCTGCTGCATCCCAAACTAACAAGATCCACACTGCATCAAAGCTGTTTCACACTGTAAAGGTAACCTCTGTCCTCACTGCTCAAGACCCTCAGCAAGCTGTACCTCAGCCTGGACCAGGATAAAAAGATTTCAATTTCCCAGCAATAAGGAGATTAATGGAACCAGGCCAGGCTGCCAGAAAAGCTCAGCTTACTGAAATCTGTCACCAGTCCCAGGGCAAAGAGAGCTGTAACTGGGCTCTTGTAGAAAGCCTCACCTAAGATTTTGAGTCAGGCCACCAGCAAGGTAAATGCCTGAGGCAGCACGTTAAAAGGAATAACACCCCTGTTACAGTAACATGAGCTTTGCCTACAAGCTTCAGTGTCTTCAAGATTTTGTGAGCTGAAAAATAACATTTTCCCTTCAGTAAGGAGCAAAGAGGGAAAAGTATCCTCTGAGCACAATCCAAGAATTCCTGTAATTGGAAGTTTGAAACTAGTTTGGGCCTCAGTTTCCCTAACTGAAACAACAGGCATAATGCATGACCTGAAAGCACTTTTTGGTGGCAAGGATTTAACTGGTGCCATAGATACAGAGCCAAGGACAGAACAGGAGAGTTGCCTGCAGACATCATATCAATACTCTGCAAAAGAGGGGAGGGCAAAGTGGCAGATTTTTTATGAAGGTTTAATGTAAAAGGGGAAGTTGGATACCCTGAAATGCTTGACTGCTCCAGGGATGACTCTCAGGCCTTCCAGCTTTGCTGGATCAAAGGAACAAGCCAGGAAACTTCAACTCCACACAAAATTATACAGCCAGTGACCAACCCTGCTCAGAAAACCAGAATGGGGTTCTATTTTTCAAATGAAAATCCAGCTGGAGAGAAGTTCATAGCATGTAAGGATATTGCAGAGGGGCTTCTTCTGCTCAGTAGCTGTTGGCCCACTCAGACTCTTCATGTTTTCACTGCTGCATTTCCTTTAATATTCCAAAGCTTGGCAAGCAGAGCACGAACACAACTCAGTAGCTCCCTGCAGAGACTGTGCCAACAAAGGAACCCTTTACCTGAATGGTGTGTGGTTTCCTTCCTGGCTGGAGGCTGCCCTGTCCTTCAGTGGCCCTTTTCAGTGACCCAGCAGCGCCAGGTGTCCGTGTTCTCTGGAGCAGATAAGAGCAAATTGGTGAGCAACTTCCCACCAGTGCTTCCATTTTGCAAGATCTGTGGGAGGAATTGCTCATAAGGATTGGCATCTACTTGGATGATGTTTAACACCCAGCAGCACCAGACTTTCTCATCTAGACCAAGCCAAGAAAGTTTAGCACTGATATTTGTGGCAATCAGAACACTGCAGATAATTCATCTGCATCACGGCTGCTGTTTCCCTGCACCTTCCTACTGAAATTATTCTCTTCAGCACTGAATCCTACCCAGCTTGTCACCTTGGCTGGGCTTCTGCTGCTGTCACTCTGGTCCCTGCAAAAGATGAGTGGGAAGAAAAGTCTTGGAGCTGCGAGTCAATTCCCTCTCATTATCTGAAGAAGGCAATTAATTACCAGTAGGGCAAGAGCTAGAGGGCACTGCAGTCAGGCACTATCCATAGAAAAGACATTTCTTTGAGACTGTGTAGGGAGGAGTCTGCCACAGCTCAGGTGTTAGAGGACAGCTTGTGCTGGAAAAAGAGAATTAAAAGTAGGGAAACAGCTGGTTTCCACGACAACCACGTGTATGAAGCACAGAGGGCAATAGTCATCAGGAATGGATGAAAAGCAACATGGGGGCTGAAGGAGAAGAGGGCACTTAAGGAATGAGGGAGATATTCTGCTGAACTGAAACACTTCTGCTTTAGCAGACTGTTTTGATTTCACTTAATTGTCACGGATTCTCTCTGTAACTCTTTTCTTGTTTTAAAAAAAGTTTTTAAGCTAACTAAATATGTGTTTCCTTGTTTTGCAATGAAAATACCCTCAGTTATAATGAGCAAGTGTCTCCTTTTACTCTGTCCATGGACCTGCCTGATGCTGAGGCCTGGTTCAAATGTTTGTACCTGGTGAAACTGAGCAAAAAAATCAAAATGCACAACTGTTGCTTCCTTACAATTCTGAATGAATTAAATTTTTTGTTGTATCCGTTGGATACCCGCTGTGTATTAAACCTAGTGCTCAAGAGTGTCTTCTTCCTTTGTTCTGTGAATGTGGTTTATTTAGGTACATTACTGGTCCATTGGCTGTCACATATTTCATTAAAAATGAAAGGAACTGCCACGTGTTGATGATGCCATTCAGTGCCTTTGCCTTTCATCACTCCAAAAGATACAATACTGCTTGTTAACAGAAGAAAGCTGCGGAGGAAGAGAGCATTGTTAGGAAATTGTGTGAGAGGAGAAAAAAATCAGGACGATATTTGAGTGTCCAGATTGCTCTGAACTCTCTAATGTGTCTGCAGCTCACACTCCACAGCCTGGGCTTTGTAAGGGGCAGGATCTGAGCACTTAAGAAAAGCCAATCTGCTTTAAGGCCAGTGTGACTTTCTTCTTAAGGCCCTGGTCCTGGAAGGGCTCAGTGCCAGTTAATTCAGTTGTCACTGAGGAGTCTAAAGGAGAGAGGTGAACAAGATGGGAGGAGAATTTGTATGAAACTGAACTGCGTCTGAGAACGTGCCCTGTTGTAAGAGTACAGAGAGATACCTTAGCCTTCCAGCAGCATGGGATTCCTAGCTGGAATGCCATAGGAACCAAGATTCTCCACTCAGAAACTTGCTAGCAGAGACTTTCTGGAACTGAGCCTAATTTCAACCAGTCACTGAGGCTGAAACCCTTGATAAAGAGATAAGCTCTGATCTCTGCAAGACAAGTTTCAAAGCTGAAGAAGAAGATAAAAAGAGTAACATGCACCAAATTCTTTTAATCACAAAGAGAGTGAGAATACATTCCTTAGGACAGATTATTCTAGAACATCAAAATATCCACCTGAAAGTAGAAACAATATTATTACTACTCAAATTGCTTTCATTAAGCTTTAAAATTTACACCTCTCTGTGAAGAAGGAAAGACATTACCCACCTTTTTCCAAGCACCAGTACAGCCTGAGGTGTCTGTGGAAAGACAGCCGTAGGCTTTGCATTTACCTAGAATTAAAAAAAAAACCCAAAAGGGTTTGAATGACTGCTGGAAGTTTAGTCTACAATTTTTATTAACGTTTCAACCCAGCTGTCTCAGGTAAACCATTTAAGTGACCCACACAACCAGGTGCTTTCCTGGCATCAGCAGGTGGCCACTGACTCATGTGAAGAGACTAAAGTAATCAATTTGTGGGCAAACAGTACCAAGGAATCAACTACTTGTCAGGTGCTGGAGGGTAAATTTATAAAGAATATGATATTTCTTTCCAAATTTTTATTGGGAAAGAAGGTAACAAAAGCAGCAAGGTATATATGTGTTAAAACTGAAAGGAGTTAAAAGAGAAAGCACTGATTTTTGAACTTTTACAAACCTGTGATGACATTCATCTCCCTTAGACACTCAAAGTGTAAATATACGTGTGCTGTAGTCACCTTGGCTTTTTTCTATTGTCAGCAAGAGAGAAAAGCGCATCTCAGGTGCAATTCAATTGCTTTTAGGTGTCTATTCCAGCTGAGAAGAGTCTATACATACCTGCGTCCCTCGGCAGCCCTCGGGGGAGTTCAGTGACCTCACCCGGCTAGGAGCCTCTTGACTGCAGACATCCCAACCAGATTAAGTCCTTCCTCGAGTTATGTCAGACATTGTCCAGGCTCTGTTTGGTTAATGGGGCCGTGTAGCTGCTTCCAGCCAGGCGCAGCCTCTCTGCGCTTCTTCCTGGGGGCTGGAAACCCACACATGGAATAACCACGTTGACGAGAGCAGAGTTAACGCAGTGCAGCACCTCGGGAACCGCCTCGAGGAGCCTTTGAACGGCCCCTGCTGCCCGATCCATCACTGCCAAACCCTTCCAAGCTCTGTACACCCAGCAGTGTCTGCCCCGGTGTAACGCGGAGCTTCTGAACAGTTTGCCCAGTCCTGCGCTCCAGAGCCCGGGGTGAGAGCTGGAGGATATGTGGCAAGGGCTCAGGGAAAACACACTCCTCGGGGCAAGGCCCCGCAGGGCCGGCTCGCAGGGCACACCAAAGCCGGGGCGGTGTGGGGGACGAAGGGAGCT
>VXBT01005390.1:0-37706 GCA_013400235.1 Oriolus oriolus | reverse complement strand
GTTGCACATCCCAGCGGAGCCTCCCCCGCAGGGCCGGGCCGCCCTGGCCCCGCCTCGGGGCCCTGCCCGTGTCCCGTCCGGCCCTGCCAGCGCTGCCCGGAGGCCTTCCGGGCCGGCGGAGCCCGGGAGCCGGTGAAGCCAGCGGGCCATGAGTCCCGGAGGGCACTGGGTGCGGGCGGCACACACGGCGCTCANCACAAAGAGAGTGAGAATACATTCCTTAGGACAGATTATTCTAGAACATCAAAATATCCACCTGAAAGTAGAAACAATATTATTACTACTCAAATTGCTTCCATTAAGCTTTAAAATTTACACCTCTCTGTGAAGAAGGAAAGACATTACCCACCTTTTTCCAAGCACCAGTACAGCCTGAGGTGTCTGTGGAAAGACAGCCGTAGGCTTTGCATTTACCTAGAATTAAAAAAAAAACCCAAAAGGGTTTGAATGACTGCTGGAAGTTTAGTCTACAATTTTTATTAACGTTTCAACCCAGCTGTCTCAGGTAAACCATTTAAGTGACCCACACAACCAGGTGCTTTCCTGGCATCAGCAGGTGGCCACTGACTCATGTGAAGAGACTAAAGTAATCAATTTGTGGGCAAACAATACCAAGGAATCAACTACTTGTCAGGTGCTGGAGGGTAAATTTATAAAGAATATGATATTTCTTTCCAAATTTTTATTGGGAAAGAAGGTAACAAAAGCAGCAAGGTATATATGTGTTAAAACTGAAAGGAGTTAAAAGAGAAAGCACTGATTTTTGAACTTTTACAAACCTGTGATGACATTCATCTCCCTTAGACACTCAAAGTGTAAATATACGTGTGCTGTAGTCACCTTGGCTTTTTTCTATTGTCAGCAAGAGAGAAAAGCGCATCTCAGGTGCAATTCAATTGCTTTTAGGTGTCTATTCCAGCTGAGAAGAGTCTATACATACCTGCGTCCCTCGGCAGCCCTCGGGGGAGTTCAGTGACCTCACCCGGCTAGGAGCCTCTTGACTGCAGACATCCCAACCAGATTAAGTCCTTCCTCGAGTTATGTCAGACATTGTCCAGGCTCTGTTTGGTTAATGGGGCCGTGTAGCTGCTTCCAGCCAGGCGCAGCCTCTCTGCGCTTCTTCCTGGGGGCTGGAAACCCACACATGGAATAACCACGTTGACGAGAGCAGAGTTAACGCAGTGCAGCACCTCGGGAACCGCCTCGAGGAGCCTTTGAACGGCCCCTGCTGCCCGATCCATCACTGCCAAACCCTTCCAAGCTCTGTACACCCAGCAGTGTCTGCCCCGGTGTAACGCGGAGCTTCTGAACAGTTTGCCCAGTCCTGCGCTCCAGAGCCCGGGGTGAGAGCTGGAGGATATGTGGCAAGGGCTCAGGGAAAACACACTCCTCGGGGCAAGGCCCCGCAGGGCCGGCTCGCAGGGCACACCAAAGCCGGGGCGGTGTGGGGGACGAAGGGAGCTGAGTGGCCCCGGTTCGCGGTGTGTGCCCAGCCCGAGCCAGCAGCCCCCGGCCCCGCGCTTGGAAGTGAAGCGAGTTGCACATCCCANCGGGGAGGGGGCGGCCGGGGCCGGGCCGGGGCCGCTCCACCCCCGGGGGCAGGCGCAGGACGGGGATCGCGGCCGGTCCGTGAGGCCCCTGCGGGACACGGGCGGTGCGGGGGGGGGGGCTGGGGGGTCCTTTCTCAGCCTCTCCCCTCTCGCCCCGCGCCCTCTCTCCGCCTGGTCTCTCCCCGTTTCCTCTTCATAGATTCGGGACCCCTTTGCTGAGGCCAGAGAGAAAAATCCGGACGCTTCACAAGGAGCTGCTGCTCTCTTTTTTTGGGTACCTTTCAGATCTGCAAAAGCAAGAGGAGCGCGGGGAGCTGCTGCAGCCGCTGATCTTCGTTTTGCTGGTTTTATGCTCGGTCCTGCTGTACTTCAAGGTGTCTCTCATGGATCCGGGTTTTGTTAAGCCCGAAGAGGAAGCGAAGGTAAATCCCTTCATGAATAGAACAAAGTGGAGTAGCTGTAAAGTCGATAGGCTTTTCTACTTCTTCCACTCTGGTAGATAAGAACAGTCTGACACAGTTTCTGTTGTGCTGGCATGAAGGACACATGCACAGACCGTAAGAGATAAGGACAGACTGTCTCACACTAGTATTTTGTAACAGCAATAGGGTTTACAGGCTTTAAATGTGCCTTTCACACCACACTGCCCTTGTACGTGACTGTGCCATTTCAGCCCAAGTCCTCTCCTAGAGCAGAGGCTGCAGTGCCCTGTGGAATGTATACGTGACCTATTTTATGATAACCACTACTAAGTGGTACAAGTGCAAAAAAAGCCCCGAACTGAAGGGCAGGCTTGGCAGACAGTGCGCTCTGCAGCTCTATTTATTGAACTCTTTATGGATTTGTTGCCCTCTCAGAGGACACATCCAGAAACAAGTTACAGTGAAGTAAATGGAGATACAAAGTTTCAGTAACTGATAGTCTGCTCGAGGTTCACTGCCTTAGAGACTGTGTAGGACAATAGCATTATCAATCTTAGTCATCCATCATTAATGTCAGTGCTGGCTGTGTATGACTAAGTAGCACTTCTCGTACTGAACAGGCATTGTTACTGTGTTTAGAAGTGAAGTCTAACCTTGTTTTTGTCCTAGAGTGTATCTTGTCCACAGTTATTTCTGCCTCTGTGCAAACATTCTTTGGAGGGTTACAGTAACCTGTTCTCTCTCACTGTACCATAACTGTCTGCAGCTTCTGTAGGAATTCTATGGAATTATTTTGATTAACCTTCCTAATGATAGAGATAACAAGCACTGTGTAACTGTCAAGTAAAAGGATGCAGCGAGACAGCTCAGTCATGCCGAGACAGCAGCCCAGGAACTCTCCTCATTCTGTCCTTTTCTCTTTTTTGTAGGAAGGTGAGGATAAAGGGCAAGGTGTGGTGATCCCTCAGATTCCAGGTGACGTTAAGCTGCGGCGCTGTGGTTACTGCCTGGTGAAGGTGGGCATCCAGAACACGCTGGAGGAGGAAGGGATGAGTGATTTGAAAGCTTATATTATTCTTCAGCTGCTGTCACTGTTTTTTTTTCTGGTCTGTCATTGCTGCTCAGAGGAGGCTGGGCAGATTGTGTAGCTGCTCAAGTAGTAGTGATGGACACTGGCACGTAGGCCAGTTTTCCAAGGCTGAAACAAGTCCCTGCTGGCTTATAGAAACAAGAATCCTTTTCTGCCACGAGAAATTTGTATTCCACATTCTTATTTTCCATGTCAGCCAGACCTTGCAGTACTGTCAAAGAAGTTATTTTGAAAATACCTTGATAGTCAGAAGGGCAGCTGAGTGTGACATATGGGAACTGCTCATTGTTGCGAACTTGTTCAGAGGCCTTAAAACAACAAAACATGGCCTGAATGGTAAAAGACAGCATGAAGGAGAAATTACAGCGATGAAATTAGCTCTTAAAACAGTGTGCCTGAAGCCTAGAAAGGCTTGTTTTCAGAGTGATCCTTATCAGTTTAATGAAATTAAGCATTACCCCAGCTTCCATAAATTCCTGAAGAGTACCTATCAGGTGGAGGTTATTGCAAGAGGAAAAACTGGCAAAGCATTTATATGCTGCAAGCGACAAATCCTAGGAAGCACTACTTTTCTCAGCCAGGTCTTTCACCTTCTCTGTGCATGCCCAAAAAACATCCCATCCCTGCCCACTCTATTTGATAGTAGTAGTCCTAGTTTTTCACCTCAATACTCTGCTTGTGCTTTCCTGACTACACTGATTGGCTTTGTCTCCCTCCTTGGCATGCTGGACTTCCTATAATGGGTAGATAATAAAGAAAATGTGTAGATAGGAGGAGTGTGGGAGAGTTCACTTAATTTGAATCTCACCCATTGGGGTCTTGACCAGGAGAATCACAATCCCTTCGATTTGTCTTAGCAACGTTGATGTGCTGTTGTCTCACAAGGGAGTGTTTTAGGGACAATATTGTGGAGAAAGACAGATTTGCATGATGTTCTCATGCAAATCAAACAGGAGTGGGACAGCCATGAACTCTAGCCAGTGGGTTTTTTCTTTTTCTGATTGTGTTTTGCAGCAACCCATGCGAGCCAAGCACTGCCAGCTGTGCCAGCACTGCGTGCGGCGCTACGACCACCACTGCCCCTGGCTTGAGAACTGTGTAGGAGAAAGGAATCACCCCCTCTTCATAGTCTACTTGAGCGTGCAGCTTGTGGTTCTGCTGTGGGGAGGCCATGTTGCTTGGTAAGGCTGGGAGATGGTATTTGGAACTCTGAGATTGCTGAAAGTTGTGGTGCTCCTCAGGCTGGCATAGAATACAGCAGTGGCTGGACTGGCTTTGGATCTTCACCCTCTTTTGCATCCTGGAGCCCCCTAATCTTGAGCAGAATCTGATAATTTAGGTTTCATTGTTCATTTTGCTTCAGTCACTGTAACACGATCTTTGTTTACACATTCAAGTGCTGGAAACTCCAACAGGGTTCCAGCTGTTCAGGAGAGGAGTTAACCCAGGGTGACTTGTGTCTCACAGCTCTCAGGGGAACCAGCATCTTCTAAACTTAGATTCCAGTCCCTGTGGCACAGTCTCTCAGGACTTCATAGTATATTAACTGTCTGTAGTAGAGGATTATCAGCAGCTCATTAGTTATGAATCAAACTTAAATGTGTCACCAGGTTTGCTTAGTTTATGAAACTAGTTCTGCTTCTTTAACTGCAGATTTATTTCTGTTTGAATTGAAAGGTCAGGCCTCTACTTTGAACAATCTTGGGAGTGGCTGCAGCACAACATTTTCCTCCTTGTGTCCTTCCTCCTGATATTCATATGCACCATTGTGGTCCTCCTGCTGCTTGTTTCCCACCTGTACCTGATCTCATGCAACACCACGACCTGGGAGTTCATGTCACACCACCGCATCTCCTACCTGCGGCACTCTGAGCTGGAGAATCCCTTTGACCAAGGGATAATCCTCAATCTCTGGAGATTCTTCTGTTCACGCCACCTCACTGCATGGGAGAAAATCTATTTTCACAAGAACAGTGAGCCTGTCTAGTCCCAGTGTGCCAACACACCTGGCAGGCTGCTGGGTAAAGCTTTGCTAATGCAATGGCTGCTGTTTCCTTGCACTGAACTTTAATACATCATGGACTATGCAACCCACTCCACAACCTGTTCATCTGCAAATTACATTTCAGGGAGAGTCAGGGATGTTTTTTATATATAAATAACACTGTTAAAGGTAAGAATTCAGTTCTGGGAAGGCCAAAGCCAGCAGAGCTGATTTCCAGACTGAGCAAAGTATCTCTCTAAATTTGTTTCCTTTTGTTAAGTGCGTCCACATCTCTCCAGAAGAAATGCCAAGATTAGTGTGAGTATTCGTGTTCACTTCTCTTCTCCAAGGTCTCCCTCGCCTTTTACTGCAATTACAGATGAAACCAGCCTACTGTGAGAACTGCAGTGCCTTTTGGCAGTAGCATCGGGCATGTAAGAGAAATATTTGAGTAAATATTTAGAGAGTCAAAAGCAAATTTTATTTTGTCCACATGCCTCAACCTGATGCTTTCCACAAAGACTTAAGGCTTAATACTGTTAATGTGCATGAGAAAGAGCTGTAAGACATCCAGTTAATCTTACGAGATAATTAACCTGTACTTTGTGGTGCCCTGAGCAGCTTCCTCACAGTTTTTTAAGTTGATGATGCTGTTAACAATTTGCTGTTTTGAATCAAGTCAGTGAAGAATGATACCCTCACTTTTCTTTGGACAGAAAAGTAATCCTTGGCTACTGAGTTGTTTCTGCAGATAACATCATGCTCAGGCCTTTGCTGTAGCTCGGGAGAGAAGCAGTAGCAGAGGTGGGCACCTCATGCCTTACTCAAGTAACACTGTTGGTAAAACTACTACTACCTCAACTCATTAGTGACATTTTAATAAAAGAATACAATTTCAGTGCAAGAGGAAAGCTGCCAGGTCCTGGTTAATTAACTGAGATGATGATTAACTGAGAGATGCCAACAGCTTTCAGGACAGCAGCAAGAGGACCTGTTTTCCATTGAAATAAAAGGTCATACTTCAGATTTCCATGGGGAACTAAAAGGAAGTTTGGGATGACTGATCTTAGCTTTAAAACAAAAAAGGCTGTGGTGTGAATTTTAGTCCTGACCCTTTTCTGTTAAAACCAAACAAAACAAGAAAAATCACCACAACAAAATGTTAGTTAAAATTACCTTGTGCCTTAATCATCTTGGCTCAGGAATTAACACCAACTCAGAAGCACTCAGGGTTTAAAGGTGATGAACACTCATGAAAAGACAGTGTAGTTGTTAACAACACACAACAGTCCAAAAGCAGTTTAAATGCAGCAAAGATCCCTTTAAATGCAGCAAAGATCTCTTTTTTGACTGGCTCCAGAGTTTGTAATCAGTGCACTGTCTGGTTTGTTCAGGGTAGAAGCTCTATCAGAGGGATATCAGAACACTAAGGATTGTTTTTGTAACACTGCTACACCATTCAGAAGAATTCTGCAGTTTGTGTTGCTGTGGTACCTGCTAAAGTGTGGATCACGTGTCACATTGCAATTCCTGGTTCTTCAGGTATCAGTCAAGTGAAAGTTCATCAGCAGGTACAACAGCTCAAAGCATGGTATTGCTCTGTTTGGTATCTGTTTAAAATGCACCTGGGTGTTAATTTACCATTTTTTTTACTCAACCATAAATTATAAAATAAAATACTAAATATGCATTTTTAAATTTTCTATGCCTCTCTCTTTGAACCCAAGTTCTGCGTTTCACCTGTGCTAACAATCCACTGTGCTGCCTCCCTCTTCACAGTGGCCTTGAACTAAAGCCACAAAACACACCACAGGGGCCAACAGCAACTGCTACCACTCAAACAAGAGTGAGGAAAATGTGTATCCTGCTCCAAAGAAGCCAGTGCACTGCCAGGGTGAGCGTGAGGTTGAAAGGATCTTTGTACATGGGAATTTTCAGAAGCAGCTATACTTGGCTCTGAAAATAGGAAATCTAGGTTGAGTGTGAAAGATCCCAGGTTTGCACAAACAGAGCTCTTACCTCACTGAATCCTGAAGCACTGGGACCAGCCTTGGCTTAACAACTCCCTAGATCCTTGGCTCCAGCTACAGCACAGTACAGCACAGCTGCCTTAGTCCCACTCCTGTCTCTGTCTGGTGAAGACAAACTGAAAGAGCAATGATTGTGTCCTTGTTTGCATCAGATGCCGTTATCTCACAAAACCCTTCCCTTTTTGCCCACTGAGCTAACATTATGAATTTAAGAAATGAAAATCTATCTTACTAAGTATAATTACAAGATAGATGGCGAGGCAATTGATGACGAGAGCTTTAACTCACTGATTTTCCAATACTGACTGTCATTACTTAGCTGTCCCCAAAAAAGATATAGTATATATAAACTGATAAAATCTGTGGAGAGATAACCTGACTGCAGTCATTGGTATCTGACAGCTGATGACACCGTGTAATATGTACACAGACAACCTGAGTGAGAAGGAGGAAAGAAAGAAAATATTACTACTGGCTTTTATGGAGAAAACTAAAATCCTGCCTGTTGAGCATTTTGGTTAGCTCTGGTCTGAAAGATTCAGCTGACACAAAAGAGATGAAAAGCTGCATATTTATTATATGGAAAGGTATCTTTATTTTCAAAAAAGAAAAAATATGTGCAAAGCTGTGGGGTTTGATATAATTAAAAACAATAGCTAAGAGTTGGCATCCTTAAGTAGAAAGACTCATTTTCCTTCCAATAAATCACTTGAATCATTATCAAACATCATTGTCTTGGTAGTGTTAAAATCCATTCCTTGTCTGGCATACACATTTTTATGAGTGGGAAATGGCATAAAATCATTACCAGGAGGGAATGCTGCATCTCTAGTGAGAAGTGGCCATTCCCCCGCTATGCTACAAATTTTAAAAGTCACACTACTTACTTAGGCCTTTTGCAAAGAGTAACCTGGGTTGCAGAGATTATTTGATTTCATCATGTCCAGCTTAAATTCCAAATTTCATCTACATTCAATGATAGAAGAAGATACATCCAGTCAAGCGTTAATTATTCCGTAAAGGTAATTGACATCCAGTATCCTTCCAACAAATGAGGCTGGAAAACAAACCCACAGCAGGTTAACTCAGCTTGTAGGGCACCTCATCCTGGGGCCATCAGCACTACCTGTACTACAAATCCTGCTGGTTTTTCCACTGGCCCTGCAAAGTCTTCTCTATGCTCTCTCAAGGTGGTAACAATCTCTTAATGTTTTTATAGCACAGGAATCACACATCTAAAAGGTGTCTGGAAACAAAGTCAAAGTCCTTGAAGACAGTCTGCTCCTTACGGGTTAGGAGAGAAACTTCTTCAGGAGGAGTAAGGATTGGCTTTTGGGAAGTGAACTCTTCATCAAAGTTGCTGATGTCGGTTGGATCTCTTAACGTGGGCACAAAGGGGGGCTTCAGCCTCCTGGCAAACAAGGCATCCCAATCAATTCCCTGTAAGAGAAGGAAGGGAACAGGCCAGACTGACACAAAGATTATTTATGAAATGTGAAAGTTGGAGAATTGCAGCCTCCCTTACAGATCATTTGCAACATGTCTTATTTCTACTAATTAAAAAAAAAAAAAACAACTGAAAAAAGGCCCAAAACAAACAGCACAGGAGGTAGTGCAGAGATTCCATGCAGTGTATTTTACAGCTACAACTGTATTTAGGAGGGACAGAACTACAGCTCAGCTGTGGCCAGGTGGATCTGTGGATCCCAGCAATTTCTGCTGACATCCAAGTTCTTTTCCTGCTTCAGTCCAAAGCCAGACAAGGGTTATAAGGCTAAAAACTTTTGGCAGATGAGCAATAATGAGGAGGCATGGCAACACCTTTACCTGGAACAGACACATACCCCTGACACAAAGCAATTAAACCTCCATTTCTCTTAAGAGTCATGTGTATCCTGCAAATGCAGGTGATCAAATAAGACTGACTGACAACTGCTGTCATTACTAGATAACATCTTTGATGCTGCAGTTTGATTTTAAAAGGAATATTTGTTTATGTCTCTAAAGTTAGGTACGTTTGTACATAGAAGCAGCACAATCAGAAATAAACTGGCTCTGGAAGCATAAAGATCCCAGAAAATGGACTTGGGGGATGTCATTTCAAGCAAGACTTGAAACACATATTCCTGAATGGAGCAATGAGGTGCAACAGAAACTGTCACTAAGATCACCCTGATAACAAAGGGAAGTAAGCCTCAATACCACTAGAGAGCAAATTGTCCTCAGCTCAAACGCAAGAAATAAGGGAGAGGTATAAAGCAAGCTCCTACCTTAAAAAAGGGCTGAATTTTAATCTCTTCTGCATCTTTTTCCCCTGCTCCCAGCCTACGCTCTGGACATTTCCGAAGCAGCTGCAGAAATATCAGTTCAAAATTAAACAATGAGAACAAGGATGGACAGAAATAATGTTCCAGAGAGAAGAACAAAAGAAAGGAGGTGGACTGATCCCTCGGTGTTTTCTCATTCTCACCTTGCACCAAGGTCATCATTTGCCAGGAACAGCTCAGACCTAGCTCCTTGTAAACAATTTGCCAACAGCAATAAGATACCTGCCATAAACTGCATGGAGCATCTCAGCTTAATTGTGCACCTGTGACTATGGGGTCACATTCAAAAACTGAATCCAGCCATCTCTGCTGAATGGCTCTGACATTCCTGCCCTTGAATCAACACTTCTCTGTGCCATACATAGCAGGAACAGTAAGCAGCTTGCTTAGTCATCCTTACAAAGAAGGACTGCATTTATGTAAAGAGGAGGAAGGGAAAATATGTGCAAATTTTAAATATTTCCTTAGCCTATGTAGGCAGCTCCAGATTACACACACAAATGCTATACAATCCTAATCAAGTCCCTCTGGATCCACTTACACAGCAAATGCAAATTCCACAGGCTCCCAGAGACCCACTAAGCCCTTTACCTTACGGATTATGGAAAGTGCTTCAGTTGAAAGGAATCGTGGATACCGGACTTCATCATTGACAATGCTGTCAAAGACTTCCTCCTCGTCATCTCCAGGGAATGGTGACTGCAATTGGGATATTCTATTATTTAATCCACATAGCACCCATTCCTCACTATTAAATAGGCATGAGAATAGCAGGGAGTTGCATGGATTAAGTACTGTTTGGCAAGCACTATGAATGAGAAAAATATAACTGAAGTACTAATAAATAGTTGGCTACATTTAGCAAAATTTTACCTCAGGTGGTCAGGTCCCCAAGCCTGGTTAGTGAGATCCCCTGAGGGAAGGTGGCCTTACCTCACCAACAAGCATCTCGTAAATGAGCACACCCAGGCCCCACCAGTCCACTGCCCGCGTGTACGAGATGTCTGTCAGCACTTCTGGGGCCAGAAACTCAGGGGTGCCACAGAAGGTGTTTGTCCGGTCTCCAAAACCTATTCCTGTCAGAAAAGGATGCTTTGGTAAAATCCAGCACACATTCCTGAATGGATCTGATGCAGCCTCACCTCCTGAAAGCTGTAGTTTGTCACTTGATGTTGTTACTTGGTCTAGGGGAATTGCCAGTGAGAAGTGTGAAACCTGAGGTCCCCAACAACTCCAAATAACAAATATACAGACAATGCTTAAATAAACGGCAAAACCAAAGGAACTTCCTGCACGTTCCATTGCTCATTTACTCATCTACATGTTTTATACTATCCTATATTCTGGCTCCTTTGAGCAAACAAGCACATTTTAAATGCTTTCATAAGTCTCCTGAAGATTACATGACAAGGTATTCTTCCCAAGTTCACCATGGCCAGATAGGTGAGGGGTTTTTTTGTTGTTCGGCTTTTTTTGGTTTTGTTTTAATTTTTAAAATGGGGATTAATACAAGTTACACATAAATACCTACTAAAGCCCAGATCCTAAGCTGATCCTGATGGCTCAATTTCAGCTTCTCCAGTTACTCACCTTCCTTACACAATCCAAAATCTGCGATCTTCACAAATCCTTCAGCATCTAAAAGGAGATTATCCAATTTCAGGTCCCTGCAGGCGAAGGAGATGAAAGAAAACAGTGGATGAAGATATGGGATTGCCACCCAATATGTTTTATTGCAAGAGGCAGAAGGTAGGTGTTAACAAAGAGAATAAAATCTAGATTGAGTAAAGTCTATATTTGGTTTAATAGTGCATTATTTGGAAGATTCCCCTAATTGATTGATATTTTCCCCTAAACGAAAGGCTCACAAAGCAGCTTGGAGCTGGGCGGGGCTTATTCATCTGGAAAAGAGCTCCCACAACAGCATGACAAATTACCTGACTATCCCAGTGAAAAAGAAAGCAGTGACTTACAGGTGCCCCCCAGAATGTATTGACATGTCACAGAGGATTAATCACCTGCAACATGCCAGATGAATAGCTTCTAGGTGACTTCCTCTACTGTGAGCACGATGAACATGCTGATAGTGACAGGGAAAATAAAGGCAGGCAGAAAGATTAGAAACCTCAGCAAGAGAGTGAGCTCCAGATAACAGCTACAGGAATAATCGACTTTCAAGTTGCTGAACTGTTTTATACTTGAGTCTCTGCTGCATTACCTATAAACAATTTTCTTCTCATGCAAGAACTGGAGCCCCAAGACTACACAGGCTGCATAAAACCTAAAAGACAGAAATAGTTATCAGGAAATATATGAGATTCAAGTTAAAAATTTATAGTGCCTGGAGACAAGACTAATTCTAACTCACTGTGCCATATGCTCTGGAAAGACATCTTCGTGTATACGCATCATCAGATCCCCACCTGGAGTGTATTCCATCACAAAACAGGCATGATGAGGGGTCTGGAAACACGCAAACATGTTCACAAGGAATGGATGATCAGAAGAATTGACCACCTCAAATATTCGCTTCTCACAGTTCAAGCTGCCAGGATTCAAAGAACGAAAACGTCAACATTAAACAGACTCAGCAGAAAAGCCTGTTTTGAGAAAGAGGACAAAGAAGAAAATCTTTACATCTTAAGTTACAGAAATAAAAAGTGAGGGCTAATATAATACCGATCTTATATACTTCCAAACCTTGAGTTTTAGAGTGTTCTTCAAGTGTCATTCTTACAAAAGTTAGACACCACTCTAAGTTTCCTTATTTCTGATTTTAGTTATCCATGTCTTAAGGTCACATTTAACCTTACGAGTACCTCAGCCAGTACACCATACCCGCTAACATTTGATTACAGTTGTGGTAATGTAGCCTCTGGCAATAGTACCATCTCTAAACAAAGCTCACCTATCAATTTCATCTCTCCTAATAATGTCTTTTTTCTTCAAGGCTTTGATGGCATACAGCTTCCCAGTTGCTTTGTATTGGGCCAGCAGTACCTGAAAGACAACAGAAAAGCTGTACTTCAAACAGTCTCGTATTTCCTTATCGGATTACTTTAACTCCAACTGACGCCAACTATTTCCATCCACTCCAGACAGTCAACCTCAAAACCAAACTCAAGGAATACGAAAAACGGAGCACTTGTGTTTTGCTCCTCGTGCTGCAGCAGTCCAGAAGGATGTCAGCGTAAGTTATGTCCTTCTCCCAAACAGTACCATCACAGGTGGCCCAGTGCTTTAGGAGCACCTCAGAGTTCTCAGAGAAGGAGCTATGCACAGAGTTTTGGGAATGGAGCTCTTCCACTAGTGATCCTCATGAAAGGAATGGTAATGGTACGCTTTGATTTAGCACTCTCAGGACAGCTTTCTCCAGGCTTTGAAGTCACAAATCTTCAGGAATTTTGACTGTTAACAACAGTTACCAGCCGCTTGTGTGGCTGGGCTGGGTTTGTTCCATATCTGCACTTCAACAAATCTCTCCTGTACTGCAATGTTTCTATTCAGACCCCCAGGCAGAGCCCCATTGTCACCACCACTGCCCCCCTCCACAGTGTACTTCTCTACTACCTTCCCAAAGTGGCCACGGCCCAACATAGCGATGCAGTGAAAATCCTCAAGCTGAACTGTCCTTTTCCTGCAGAAAAATACAGAAGATACAGTACCCAAGAGATGCATGAGCAGATAACAAAGGAGTGTGTGTTTGTGTCAAGGAAAGAAGCTCTGCATAGCAAAAAGGAAAGCAAACAGCTGTGCCAACCACTCCTCACCTAATCCTGACAACTAAAGCTTGTGCTGCTGTTCTGCCACTTAAGAAAGAAGAAGGTAACCCTGATGTAAGGAAAGTGCTCCCAGTGGCAGCAGTCTGACTTCCATCTGTACTGGCAACAGGAGAAACAATTCTGACTCTTCTAGGCTTGTTCTCTCTGTTGCTTTCCATAACAGGATTAGTTCTTCTCCACCCCAATCCTTGGAGTAGTAAAACTCAATTTCACCTACACTCCTTTGAGCAGGCTCAGCAGCAATTGTAATCAGACATGAACATGTCTACAGTGCTACGAGGACAAGTGCATAAGAAGAATAGAAGTTCTCAAGCAGGAACTGGAAATAAAACACACTGGGACAACAGACAACATGTTGTTGGAAGAAAACAGCTGAATAAAGAGATGCCGTAGAATGTAATGTCAGCCATAAGGCGTCATCAAGGAAACTCAGGCTAGAGAATTGCTAGTAAATAATTTTAAAAAACCAACCGAACAAAACTATCTACACCCTAAATGCTTTAGTCCAGGATCATTTTTAAAAGGCAACAGACACTCCATACTCCTCCAGTAAGTGAAATGAAGAGCTGAGTATCTGTCCATGAAGTTTTTGCTATTTCTGCTTTTTCAGGCAGTCCTTGTTCAACAAGAGTAAACTGGTTTTTTACTTGTCTTGGGTATATTTACTTCTGTGTATCCCTGTTACATACAAAATGTCTATATAAGTGCCATAGACTATAATCAACTTCCTGTTTTATGCTTCCTATCGTAATGAGAGACAATGTATTGCAAATCAATAGAAATAGAAGAGTGTGAGGGATGCCAAAACTAGCTCTGGTATGTATTACTTAGAACACAGACACATCTAAATATACTACACCATAACACTTCAAACACAAGGAAGCACTTGAGGACAGCTAAATTACTTTACCTTCTACTAAATCACCTCTTACACTGCAGTGCACAGTCTATCAATAGGCTCACTATTTGGGTTAATGAGTAGATAAGACACAGCAGACATTTAGACAAGTGAAGTTCAGAGCACATTTTTCATTGTGTTGTCTACACTCAGCATTATGAATTTGCTGCTGAGAAACCTAAACACACCTTGAGCAGAATTTTAGACTTCATGCTCAAAAATTTCAGCCCAGTGACTCTTTAATCTGTGACCTGAGACAGCCCATGCTATCTACAGTTACCTTGGAGATGCTGGGATTGGAAATCCTGTTACAGGAGAGCTGCAAGATTTCTCCTCAACATGTAGCCTCTTCAGGCACTAGGAGGAGAAAGAAAAATACAGTGGGTCATCCTCTGAAATCATCGTGTCTAACCTGAATGCCCATATCCAACTTTTCTTCTCTGCAAGGATCCAGCATAACCATAGACGAGTTCTTGCAGATGGTCATTGCCTCTGCTTGGAGGTAAGTAGCATAAAAAGAGATTATCTATGAGCACACAAAACTATTCCCATGTACGATAATTTTTATAGGGTCAAATCTTTTAAAACAAACACTTTTAAAAGTCTAGGATAGAACATTTCCTTCCTAGAAAATGGCATCTCATGTCAAGAGTCACAATGATGAAAGAATGCAGTTTCCTCTATCACAAAAGCCAAATGAGAAAGGGTAAAATGTGGTAGAACAGGTCATTTTACTGCTCAAAGCAATTTTCCTGCTCCTTCCTGTCAGAAAAGTAGAGCTGCTCTTGGTTTTGCCTGGTTTCTTTAATGACAAAGAACCTCATCTGCTCCTGAAAGCCTGCTGACCCTCCTTCCCTGCTTTCTGTGTGCGGTCTGTTCTGGACTCTTGCCCTGAACTCACAATGCTGACCTACCTCCCATTTTGCTTCTCCAAGAAAAGTAAGTTATAATTTAAAAGAAAGAGGGGGAAAAAAAAAGTGCAACTCTTTTTGAAGACTCCGTGCCAGAATGGCTCACTGGATTCTGAATCCCTGGAGATCAGCCTGCTAATGAGGCACCTGCCTGAAGTATAGTGAATTTCTTCAGTAATAAACAAGTAAGAACAGAGCCTTGAAAGAACACCAACCAGCAAAGACAACTCTCCCAATTAGCCCAGATGGTTACCGGAGAATCTGCAGGAGATGGCATTGATTCCTTGGAGGTGGCCGTCAGAAAAAGGCGTGGAGGCTTGGGTGGTGCTTCATCAACAAATGTAAGCTTAGCCACAGGGAAGTCACTGCATTTGTAAGACAGAATTGAAGGAGATTTTGCCTTAGGGCAGAGCATTGTACACAGACACCTTTGCATCACCTCTGCTGTGTTAGCTCAATCCAAATCACTGGACAACAGGACTCCCTGACTCACAGGGAGTCTGTGAAGTACCAACAAGACATGTTCTCTCCTAAATTAATTAAATCACATTCCCACACTGGCTCTCTGATGCTATAAAATTAATGAAACACAGGTATGTAGAAATAAGTCAAGAATTTAAAGGAAATTCTGATTTTAATAGCAACACAATAGCTGAGTCTTTTTTTTTTCCTTTCCTAGGTCCTGTGCATCAGTGGGAATAATCTCTTTAGAGAACAACTGATTCAATTAAAAAAAAATTATTTGGGGGGAAATTTTCTTCTATAGCACATTCAAAATCTCAGCTATGTCCATTCTGAGTGCTACATTACTCATGAAAGCAGAGTGCATTTTTATCACAACAATCACATGGTGACCTGGCATAGATCAGCTCTGTACTGGTGAAGACATTTACTGAATGGAATTTTCTTTCCTTTAGAGCACAGAAACTGTACATTTTTTTTTTTTTTTTAAGAGGCATTTTTCTCATCAGTGTCTTCCTCCACCTCAGTAAGGTGCAACAGAATTTTAAGATCTACCCTACACCCATTCCAGAGTGTTACACAACACCACTCAGGACATCACTTACCTACTTAATTTGGACACTGAATCACCACGACTTTGTGGGGAAACTGGAGGAAAGTCTGTGTGATTGGGATCATTAAGTGGGGGACTCAGAGTGCTGATGGAACTACAGGGAGGGAGGAAACTCATCATCAGGCGACCCCAAGCTGCAACATTCATATTCATCTGAGGAGCTCGGAGAAATTCCTTCCCTGGAGGAGTCAGAGTCAAAACACCAGTGAGATTACAACACACAAATTACAGTCTCATGTAGTGTTAAACTATAGTTTTCAACCAAGCACCCATGGGTTACCCCAAAAGGGTAGCTCACCCTTGGGAGAATGGGCTTTTCTTCAGGGAATAAAGATTAATAATGATGATGATGATGAAACAGATCTGCTATTTCACCTAAGTTCAGCTCCATATATCATAACAATCCTCAAGCTGAAATTGGATAGAACTTTAAAAACTGATTTTACTTCAAGTCAGGTTTTCTTCTCTTCCAACACTACATTTTAATGATGCAGCCTGTTAACAGGAAGTTTCTGAAAATGTGTTAAAAAGAGTAAAACATTTGGGATATTTTCATTATTTTTACTATGTCCTGAAGAGAAGAAATATAAAATCTTATTTATCCCCATTGTCACAAAAGCTCAGTATGTAAAGTTTCACCTTATTCAGCTTCACAGGAAAGATCTGCAGAGAAATAAGAAAGTATGCAAGCTATTCCAGTCCATAAATGTCATAAATCTGAGATGCCAGCTCTAGAGACTTGATAGATAGTCAGTAGGCTGTTCATGCTACAGCGTTCTGTAATTAAGTTTTCCAGAAAACCTTCCAACATCTGTTCATCAGTAACAGCATGGCTGGTTAAAATAGTACAGTTTGAGTCTTGGATCTTCTCACAGAATCGTGGAATGGTTTGGGTTGGAAGGGATCTTAATGACCATCTAATTCCAACCCCTTGCCATGGGCAGGAACACCTTCCACTATCACTCCAAGCACTGTCCAACCTGGCCTTTGACACTTCCAGGGATGAGGCAGCCACAACTTCTCTGGGCAACCTGTGCCTCACCACCCTCACAGGGAACAATTTCTTCCCAATATCTCATCTAATCCTGCCCTGAAGCCATTGGACATTTGTCCAAAGTCCCTCTCCAGCTTTCTTGGAACCTCTTTAAGGCACTGGGAGGGGCTCCAAGGTCTCCCCCATCCTCTCAACCTGTCTCCAGAGCAGAGGGGCTCCAGCCCTCTGAGCATCTTGGTGGCACTCCCTGCTCCAAAAGGTCCATGTCCTTCTTATGGTGGAGGCCCCAGAGCTAAGAAGTCTGTTAAATAACTAGCAATTAAATCCTCCAGTGTTAATTGTGAATAACAACACCACGACAATACCACATTACAGATGGTGCTGCAGCCAGGCTGCCTGGCCCCCATGTGACTGAACAAACTTTCACATACACAGTAATTAGCAAGTTTTAACATGTCTCAGATTGAGTAGGACAGGAGAACCTGCTTGTGCAAACTCCTGCTTCCACCCTGGACAGTCACTTCTCCAGCACCTCACCTTTCTGTTTGGGGAAAATGCGCTTCTGTCGCTGCAGTTTTGGCTTCCTCGCAATGACAGGATTACAGAACATCACCTGTCAAAGAAGCAAAAGGGATTTGTCAGGATTCTCCATTCAAATTGTAAACCCAAATATTCATGCATGCCTGTTTTCTCATCAAATTCTCCATTCCTATCTGTTTGGTAAGTTTCGAGTCCCTCCCAGACTCCAGACTCTGTTATTCCAGATTTATCCTCTAACCAGCTGCTACTTCAGCTGTGGGTTTAGAGGTTGGAATTATCTGCTACCTGAAATTCAGAAAACTCCCAGAATCAAGACCAATTTGTATCCCCCAAAAACTGTATTTAATTTGTGAAGCTATGCATAAAGAACACACCCATTTGTAAGATAACAGTGGTTCATGGCACAGAAGTAAAAACAAAAAATACCAAAACCAACTGCCACAAACCAACCACAAAAAACAAGAAGGCAGGAAGAGGAGGCAAGTTCTGGTACATGAGGTCCAGATCCTACACTGGAATGTTAACCACAGGAACTTCATCACAACACAAAGGAGAAAATACTGCGGCTTTTAAGGGATTATCGAGATGATCTCTACATTGATGGTACTTCAAACTATTATTAGCCTCAGAAAGATGATAAAATAAGCATAGCCAGAGGGAGTTTGGATCGTTGATTCTGCAGTCTCTCTGATTCAGTCCTGACCATTAAGCCATATGTTTAATTAAAGTGCCACCGATGACTCATAATGAAAGCAAATAAAAACGAACTGATTTCACAGCACACACACTCATAATTACAGTGGAGCAGCTGAAGAGTCACTCCAGGCTATGGCATGTGCACATCTATTATATCGTGTTGCTCCTTACTCTTATACAGGCTATTGATGCAAGAGGGTTTCAGGTATCATTCTACCCTTCTAGATTATTGCTCCTTCCATTCCGTGTATTCTGGGTTGAACAACTGCTCTCAGGGCAGACACCTTAAACAGACAGAATTCTCTGAAAAAGAAACAAAGCTTACATTTATACCTCTGCAAAAAGCATTCCTTGGGGCTCCAGCGAGAGGCACATCCCATGACGTTCATTATCAAGAAAATCATCCAAACGTAAAAACTTCACTGCACAGAGTTCTCTCCAATCTCTCCAATAAATTGCAATTTCTAGCTCACGAGACTGGTGGGATGAGTGAATGGTGGGGGACAAAACAAAGGCAGAATAATTACATACTGCTCCATGCTCTGGAAATGGCACGTGCATTTGTTAAAAAAAAAAAAAAACAACAAAAAAAAAAATCAGTAAACTAAAGAGTATGCATAGAAAACTTCTTTAGTCCTTCTGTTTTTAATGTTTTTTAGATCTTCTTAGCTACAGACCCTCTTGGAGGCTGCTGTCCTGACTCCCCATTTAGAAATCCCTAAGAGCCAATTTGCTGATAAGATGAAATAAAACTACTCAGATAAGGAGAGAAGGACAACAGATGCTGTTCAAGCTGAATCTCTGGCAGAGATGCTCTGCCTTCAGGGGAAGGCTGAGCTAACTGGCACATCAAAGGACATGGGGACAGCAGCAATACAGGGTTGAGCTAAGTGGAATGGCAGCTAAACAAGCAAATCAGGTAAGGTTAAATGGAAAAACAAACAGCACATGAATCTGGGGCAGACTTACCCGGTCCAGCTCAATGACAAAGCTCTGGTCCCACGCCTGGTTATTAACTGGTCCCCAGTTTGTTTGGCCAACCACTTTATTGTCCACTTTGAGCACAGCAAGAACCTCATCTGGACAAAGGAGGAAACATGGATTGTAACCTTTTACCAAAGAAAATCTCTCAGGCTGAAGGTGGGCATCCCAACCAATTTCCAGGAGAGTCCTAGGAAGACCAGGCATAAAGCAATTCGTTCTCTCCCTTAGTTTTGCAGCAGTCAGATTTCTTATAACAACACTCAATACCAGGCTGACCCAGCGAGAAGCCCCCTTGCTCCAATATGCCACCAGCAGGCCAAAAGGGAACCCTGTACTCACTACATGGCTCTTCATTCCGGTATTTTCCTGCAACACCACGGCCATGGATGCCCAGGCCAACTCGTGTCCGGGAAAGGGACCTCAAATCACTTGGGCTGCCACAGATGGGAGAAGAACTAGTCATTCGGGAACGTCCTGGAACATTTTCCAATAGATCCTGACACCCCATCAGTCTCACTTCCAGTGTTCCTGAGGAATTTTAGGAGAATAAGGAATATTATTATGGAAAAGATAAAGTGATTCCAGTCAGCCTGCCCTCAAAGAGGTCCCAGAATTTCTCAGATTCATGATTTCTTGGTAAATAGTTTAAATTGACTCCAGATTAATAGACTGCAAATCCGTGTGCTCAGATAGCTCTGCCTGGCCTAGAAGACAGAAGTCCAGCTCCTAGAAAATCCACTGTCCATACAACAACGATGAGAAGAAAGAGAATTCATTTTTCCCTCTGTCCTCCTCACACCAACATGTCATGCAGGATCTCTTTACCTGTAAGGGCTGTAGGTTTGATGACTGAAGTGGGTTGGATGCTGCCATGCTGGCCTCCCAGGGAAGAAGTGTTTACTAGTTCCTGTTTGATGAGTGCTCTTTTTGGATGATCAGGAGAAAGCTCACTGAGCTGACGTTCCAGGGAGAAGCGCAGCAGATCGATCTTCTGAGAGGACTCTTGCAAACGACCCTGAGCCTACCAATGTGAAGGAGAACAGAAAGCAGGCAGAAACTCTTCATGTAGAGCCTCAGACCAGGTATTACTAATCCTTTATGAACTAGAGTAAGCATAGAAAAACCCCAACAAGACAACATCTTGCTAATACAGGACAAAGACGAAATATTTTCCCATAGAGCTTGAACCTCCATCAGTATCACTTCTGATGCTCCCAAGAAATTTCACCAAAGCAAGGAACGCTATCCCTAGAAGGGAAAGTGATCCCAATCAGTCTGTCTCCACAGAGACAGGAAATTCCTAAATTAGTAACTTGATTAACCCTGCTCATTCATGCTAAATCACTAATGTGGGGGCATGAAACCACCCTCTCAGGAAGGCCTGAGCAATGACTGCTTACCTCAGCCAAAAACTTGCGATCCTGTACCCGACTCCCCCCCAGGATCTTCAGCACATTTTTTGCCCCCTCTGCTACAGCCGCTTCAATGCGCAGGTGATGCCTCAGCTCCTCAATCCGCAGCTCCAAAGCACTGATCCTCACTGGCCATTTGGGAGGTAAAACATGGCAAGGATGAAAATCAACCAAGTGCTGTGGATCTTAGGGCTCTGTCTGCATTTGTTGTGGGCTGTATCAGTTACTTAAAGCATGTTACCTGCTGGATCCACTGTATCTTCCATCCCTCCTGCTGACTGA
Source organism: Oriolus oriolus (assembly GCA_013400235.1). Taxonomy (NCBI): domain Eukaryota; kingdom Metazoa; phylum Chordata; class Aves; order Passeriformes; family Corvidae; genus Oriolus; species Oriolus oriolus. The sequence goes on along the minus strand of VXBT01005390.1, from coordinate 16,729 downwards.
GATACTTTCACAATGTGCATGCGGATTATTTCAATCTTTGTCTTGCTGTCCTGGAGCATCTGCTGAGCTGTAGCCAACAGCTTCCGCTCCTGCTGAAAGGAATCAGATGCAGAGAGAGAACCATGATCATTAAAAATGGGTGATGATGATGTGCTCACATATGGGGGTGAGGTGGTACTTGCACGAAGGGTCATAACCGACTCTGAAATGGAATACACGTGGTTATGTAAAGGAGGCACCACTGAGGATCAAGGAGTCTGAGATCATGATCTCCATTTGCAGAGGGAAAGGACAGGTCAAGGACATGCCCAGTTAATACCAAACTCTGCAGCCACTGAGACTTCTTGTTCCCTGGTTAACTGTGCTTATGGAGTTCTGCGAGCAGAGGTTTTGAACAAATAAAAATATCACAGCCCTCTTACACTGCTGGTCTTACTGAATTAAGCTTCATAATAAGCTTGGATTTGAAATGTTTTAAATTATCTTTTGACTTTTAAATACGATTATGCCAAACTCAAAAAATGAGATGAATATGAATCCAGTAAACCTCTGAAAATTTTTCTCACATAAAGAGATACCACACACTGTGCTTTATCCTAAACAACTCAGTGATATCAAAACATCACACTAACTAACTCAGTTACAACACCAATGCTTTATTAGCTCTCTTTCCTTGTCAGTGACTTAATGTACTTCTTATACCACCCTTATGTGCAGTCATTATGCTGACACTCAAGTACAGAGCTAGGATTCAGGCAAGCAAGCCTTGCAAATTAGTTTCTCTCCCACATCAATTATCAGAGAGAGAATTGTGTATGGACTTTAAATACAAATTCTGACCCAGTAATCCATGTTCCCAAATGGCTCTTTATTCCTGCTTACCTTGGATGTTGAATACATTTGGATCATGTTCTCAGCTCCTTGTTTCACTTTCATTTCAACATGCAGCTGCTTTTTCAAAGCTTCCACCTTCCTTGCCATGGGGTCTGGGTTTCTTTCCCAGAGACAGGGATCTGGAGATACAGATCCATCTGCACAAAACAACACAATCAACACCATTAGTCATCTTGTTTCATTTCATTTCACTGGGTTATAGATGGGTGATTCTACAAAGAAAAGTTAGGCTATAAAATAAGGTACAAAACAGTCTTGTCTACAGAACTGACTGGGAAACACTTTCAAAAGAAGCTCAAGCTCATATCTGTAAATATTTCTTAATTTATCAATGAACCTGTCCTAACAAGCACTCTTCCAATTTTATACTCATTCATCCTGTAAAATACTTGGATGTTCAGCTGCCCAGAAACTCTATTCAAATCTCCTCAATTCCACCTACAACCTACTCCTGAATATTGCCCATACCCACTACTGTCAGCTGGTTTTCTCCCTACATCTCCTTTCACCTTTATTTCCCCATTCTGAACTTTTTACACCACAGATAATTTCACCAGCTAAATACCAAAAAGCTCCCACTACTCATGAGCCCTCGATAGAAGACTATATCAATTCAATATCTATAGAGATTGAAGCACTCTAACAGAATTTTCCAGTCAATCATGACCCAAGACCTACCTGTCGTACCCTCCTCTTTGTCTGTTATCACAATCCTTGCATTGAGCTCCTGAAGTTCCCAATGCAGTTGCTCCAGTTTTCGGTTGGAAGATTTCAGCACGTGCTCGATGTGAACAAGATTCTTTCTGTCTGTTGTCGCTTTGCGCAGGTTTTCTGCTCCCTCTTTAATCTTCAGTTCTTTCTGTATAGCCCGGCGAAGCAGTTCCTTCTCACCCTCCAGTTTCTGCTGGAAGCTTGGATCCATTAAGTTCACACCACTGCCCAGCTGCAAGAGAGAGCTGCCCTGCAGCCCAAGAGCATTGAGCAAGAGGATTTCAGAGAGAACACGGTCCAACCATTTTTATGACACAGCAGCAATACCATCATAAGATTCCACTCCTTCATTTCACTCAGAATTTATGCAATCAACCTTTTCACCAGTTTTTCAAGAAGACAAACCTACATTTCAGTTGCAGAGGACAGAACACAACTTTGATCTTAACATGCCTTAATTTGTTTTTAAACCATAATGGAGAAAAACCTCCATCTTACTCATCCCCTTGTTATTTAATGTCTACACACATCTTTGTTCTTCAAGTATCAAAGTCCAGCCAATATTTGCTCTTCATCTGATCAACATTAACTTTTACCAGTATGATGTTGTAGATACAGATTTTTATCTGATTATGCCTTGATGCTGACTGCTCAAAGACACATCTCAGCTAATCTGTTAGAGCTTTTAAGAATGCCACAAGCATGTGTTAACTCTCAGCTGTTGTCCCTGAAGAAGAAAAATGCAAGCCCTACAGCTGTTTCTACAAATGAACAAGCAAAAGAATAAGTTTGTCTGCTGTGCCTGGAAGGGTGAGCAGACTGGTGTCTCAGTCTCTGTTCTCTAAAGGCCATGTTAAACACCGATTATTTTGAGTAGCATTAGTGGCATTCACGCTTGTCCTGGGCTTTGTTTTACACCGTTTCCAATACTACTTGTTCTAGTGATATATGGCTCAGCAACGGCTCTGGACAGAGCTGCTCTGTCACAGACTCTGGACATACCCAGTTTGGGCAGAGCAGAGGTTTATCTCACTGTCCAAATAAACACTGGATTCACACAGGAGCTGCAAAGCATCCCTAAGGGTGCTACCCAGCACCAGAAAAGCTCCAAACAAGAGCTTGTGCTTCTCTTTTCAACAGGAAGAGGAGCTTTAAGGCATCCAAAGCAAAGAATGCATTCATAACTTCACATTAACGACTCACACCCATTGCTTAAATGCAAAATAAATGGTCAAGCACTGCTACAGTAACTGGCTTAACATCACAGAGCACATCAGTGCCTACAGACAGGGTTCGGGAATCCCAGTTTGCTTTCACACTCTGTCACTGGTTGACCACATTTCCAACAACAAACCACACTGGCTTTGTGTTACTCATGTACATTAATACACTTCCAGAGTGTGCTGTGCATCCTAAGCCTCCTCCAGAAACAATTACTTAATCAAAGACTCAACCAAACATCTTTGATTAGTTTTTGCTACAATTTCAGTCCAATAGTACATAGAAAAAGGGAAAAAATCCATTTAAAAAGTTGGCCTAAATCCAAGCTTTGGCTGCAATAGCCAAAATAGGAGTTGTTCAGATTGGTAACAAAACAAAAAGGTTCAGATTAACATCCTGATTCCAGGAAGTTCTCGCCCAATTAGTAAAGCCAGGAACTAAGCCAGAGCTTTGAAAAACATCCAAAGTTTTGTGAGGAAGAACTTGAATCATGGAGTTCCTGAGTCACAAGCAACCTTTACCAGCCCTAAGTTGGAAAATCAAAAAGCTCTTTATTCAGTCTGCAGCAAGTTACTAAAAGGAGTTTGATGGGTACAATTTTCATTTAAGTGACTAATAAAAGCACATAGATTCATCTTCTATCCAAACTATGCAAAAAGGTGTAAGAAATTGGATCCACTCAGAGCAAAGGAATGAGCAGTGGTACAACAGTAATGCCAATAAAAGGTGCTGAATATGAAGTTCTCGGTATTGATTCAGAGAACAGGTACAGTCTTGGCAGTTCTCAGGTCAATTTTCCTCCACATCAGTCTCTGCCAAAAGCTAATCTGAATATCAGTTAATGCAGACTAAATTTCGAAATATATTTAGAATGTAACCATGACATGTTTCACTTCCTCATCTTCCGCTCTGTGGTTCAGAGGGTGCCGTAACATCAATGTTGTTTGCATCAGGAAGACAAAATACTCCTTCTGAGAAGCATGGGAAAGTCAAATTCGCATTTGGGTTGATCCATTTTGCCTTCTGGCTCAGGAATTTCAGTGGGGTGTCAGGACACTGCCACAGCCTGTGCTGCAGCTGTTCTTGGGTTCCCTGGGAAGGTCAGTCTCCAACACAATTCTGAAATGCATTTACAGCTTGCAGAACTACTTTACCCAAAGTAGCTGAAATTGGCTTGCTTTTGGCATTTGTAGTGGGGCTGCTGGAGCTCACCCAGGGCTTCTGCCAGGCTTGTGTCATACCAAAGTGTCCAGACTGCTTTCTAACTAGCAAAAAATTTCAGCAGTGTAAGAGCTACACTTAATCCTTTGGATTGCAGCCAGGGAGATCCCATCCCATCAATTATGCCCATCTTGGAAGTGAGTTTCACCTGCACAAAGCCCAGAGCAGACCTGGACTTTACACTTTCACCACTAACACAGAAACTGATCTACAGTTTGATTTCATTAGCCAGTGGTGAGGATGCCATCCTCCCTGCAGCCCAAACATTCCCAGGACATCTTAAATCCCATCTTTCACAGCAACTTTGTGCATTAGAGACAAGGTCCACGTCGGGGAGCCTCATGGCAACCACATTCATGGCAACCACATTCATGCCTTACAAGAAAAAGCCACAGCTAACGTAGGAAAAAGGCACTTGTGGTCCTGCCTGGAGCCTTCCCAACTCCAAGGCTGAGGATGGGAAGCAGCGAGCCCAGGAAGCACGGGGATGGGAAGAACCCGGTCGGGCGGCAGCCAGCGCTCTTTGTGTCAGTCTTTCTGTCCCTTCTTTCCCAGATTAGGCCTGAAACTTTCGTCTCGAGGGAAGAGGGCAGGACATCTCCCTCTCTCCGGGGAGCTTGTTCCAGACACGAATGTTTTCCCAGCATGGAGCCTGGCTGCCCTCCCGGCCCCGCGCCAGCCCCAGCAGCCGCCTCGCCTCCCACACCTCCTCGACACCGAGAGATTTCCTCAGCGGACACCAGCTTGGCCCGAACTCCATTTTTCTGAGGCGAAGAGGGACAATTTTAGGGGATCTCACCAGCTTCGCACACCCTCTCCCACCTCCTTGGGGCGCGGCCATGCGAGCGGAGGGTGAGCGGCGTGAAGCCCCTCACCGCAGCCGCCTCTGCGAGGGCTCCCAGCGGAGCGGGACACAGGATTTTCCCGGCGGGGGGTGGAGGGAGGGACCCCCAAAGGGTACAGGGACTCCGAAAGGGCGCTGGGCCGCACTGCTTTCCTGGCGGGGGGATGGATGGAGGGACCTCCGAAGGGCGGAGCGGTGCTTCCCGGTGAAGGACCCCCGAAAGGCGGAGCAGGGTGCGGTGCTTTCCTGGCGGGGGATGGATGGAGGAACCTCCAAAGGGCACAGGGAACCCCAAAGGGCGCGGNCCGCTGCCACCCCCAAGCCCTCAGCGCTCACCTGCGGGGTCGCCATTGCCGCCATTGCTCCGCCCGGACCGGCACTTTTCAAACTCGGCGGTCCCGGGGCCGCCGCCAGCGCCCTCTCGCGGGGGCGGCCCTGGGGAGCCGCCGGCGGGCAGCCCTCGGGAGCGGGACAAGGAGCGGGAGCCGCCCTTCCCCACACGGCCCCGGGGCAGCCGCCGCTGCTCCAGCTCCCAGCTGAGGTGGTGCCGCTGCCTCCGCCCGCCCCGAGGGGAACCGCGCGGCCGAGGTCCTGTGAAGCGACGGGAAGGAGCGAGGACGCCGCGGACGCGGAGGTACCGGACATCGCCCGCCGGGGAAGGAGAGGCTGGAGAGAGGCCGGAGGGGTCAGTGCCCGCGGTGGCACAGAGGCTGCGGATCCGTACTGAAGGGAAGGGACGGGAGGCACAGTGGCAGATCCCCCGCTCCGTCCCTCTGGCAGCCCTGAGCAGAAAACCCCGCGGGTGGCCCCAGCCGGGGCCCTTTGTGCTGGGGCCATCGGGTGGTTCCCAGTTTCAGTTCTCCAGATGGGCTCGTGACCGGCGTTTGTTCGTAGGGGAACCAGCGAAATGTAGCTCTCCTTGGGACGGGATCCCTGGATCCCATCCCTGGAACGGGGCGATGCCGGTCACAGTGCTGGGCTCCGGGGAAGTTTTCCCCTGCAGAACTGCCCCTCCACGCGCAGGATCTGGGGTTTCTGCTGAATATTTGAGTGAAAAAATATCCCACATGCATTGGCGAGGCTGGCAGCAATCCCCCAGCTATCGTAGTGAAGAAACACCGTGCCGCAGTACTGCCACAGCATCCCACAGAACCGACAGTGTGTCACAGGCCCAGTGCTTAAAACAAATTAAAAAGATACTTACTGCTTTCAGGTGTTTAAAGACGTTCCTCAGCAGTATTAGATAATATTATTACCCTACTAATATGTTTTTCAGTCATGGAGCAGTGCACAACTGTGAATCAGAAGGCATTTGGAGGTGATAGTATTCCCACATACAACTTTAGAAATATACTAATAAACAGAAGTGTGTTCCTTTTGCTTAATTAGAACAGGTTTGCTAGCCTAAACATTTTGTAAGCAACTGTGTAATTAATAAAAGGAACTAATCATAAAATTAAAAATTTGGACCTAGCTTAACTGATTTGAATTAATAAAGCCTTAAACTAATACAAAACCTTTGAATATGCCCCTGTTGTTAATAAAGCAACTGCATTTGATTAATACAAACCCTTCAGGAAACCTGATACTATTTAGAACTTGGTCCAGGCCTTGTTTAGCGTTTAAGCAATTATTTTAATTTGACTTTTCATTCAGTGGAAATACTGGAAAGGGGAAAATCAAACTAGTAAGTGTAGACTGCATTCCAGAGGAGCAAGGACACTTCCACACCTTCAGCAGATCTGGCCCAGCAGATGGGATCAGGGCTGTGTTTGGCTCTGTCACTGGGGAGGTGCTTGGGGGGCGGCGCCAGCTGGGACAGTGGGTCCAGGGTCCTTTGCCCACCACGCACTCGAGGTTCATACAGCGGCTTCCCCCTAATTCCTTCACGTCTCAGAGGGAGAGCAAGGGACAGTTCAGGGATGCTGGGGAGCTGGAGCTCTCCAGCCTGGAGGGAAAGGGCTGGCTCTCAGCTCCCGGGTGATCCCAGAGGCCGTGTCCCTGGCTACCCAGCATCCCAGCCCATTCCCCGGGCGTGGTTCAGCTGTGTCCCGCAATTCCTGCGAAGAGACGGGGCCGGTACGCGGGAGCAGCAGCTCCTGCTCATTCGGCAACCCTCTGTCACACAGGAAGGTTAAGTGTCACAACTAGGAACACGACGTGCCTCTCCAGCCCTTCCAGGATCCCGCAAGGCACCATCCCCTGGTGCCGGGGATGAACCCGGCGCAGGTCCTGCCGAGGAGCCGGCAAGGGGCAGTGGCACCGGCCCGGGAGCTGTGCGGACTCTTTGGGGGTTCCCGGAGCGGGGCGGGGACTTAGGGTGCGTTCCGACCTTGAAGCGGCAGCCCCTGTCCTCCACCATACCCGAGAAAGGACACTGCCCTAGAGTACATTCACGCGGAGAAAGTGACGATCAAGAAAAAGTCTTAAAAGTTTCAATTTTTAACCCAGAAGAGGGAGGACAGTAAGCATGTATCTGTTTCCCAGAGGAAGCAAGTGTCGTGTACCAGTCGCTTGTGACATCCCGTCACTCTTCTCCATAAAGGAGAAGCAAACACAGTCCACCGCACGCGTGAAAGATTGTGCCGAGTTTGGGACTAAAAAACTGATTTGAAATATTTGAAAAAGACTCTTAGAAGTGGTAACATCAATAACAGTTAAATGTACTTTAATTCCTTCAAACAGAAGGATAGCTTGAAGGTACAGCAGAGAAATTATTTCATTGATTTCATTCTCTTTAAAAAAAAACAAAATCAACATGGCTTCAAAATTCAGGAACAGTATCCAATAAACAAAGTACTATCCTTATGCACCTGGTTTAGTGTGGTACAAAGAGCTTACAGATTCAAAAGAATGTCATAAATGACCGAGAAATCGATTCAGATAATGCTTGTTTACAGGGACAGATACTATGTTGACAAGTATGAATAAGTACACAGATAATCTCTTTAAAAACCCCAAACCTTTCTAACTGTATTTACATACACGGATGTATTTGTTTCCTTTGGCACTAGAAATTACAGACAAAAGATTCCATTTTATAGCAATTAAACTTTAAACTTAAAAATAACCTTTGAGATAGTTAGGTCATACAGCAGCTTCACCTTTATTCAATTGCTGCCAACTCTACGTTCTAACCCTGGAAATTCAGGCCAAAAAACCTGAAGTCAGCTTCCACCTGTGAAAAATTTCACATGGCAGGATTAACTGGATGTGAGGACCTCAAGCAGTGGGGAATTAATGATAGACAGATATTTAATAAGAATGAATCTCCCACTATTACCCAGGTGGATGTCTCTTTAAAAGCTCTTTATACACATATAAAATAAACATTAAGAAATGGGCACCCATTACATATATTCAGCCAAATTAGACATTAAGTGAACAGTCAGAGGATACGATGGCCAGCTGTAGTATTTCTTCAGCATTGCAGAGAAATGTGTTAATCCCTAACCATTTCCATGCTAGAAAAAAAAATTAAAATAACACTTAACTGATATGGTTTATTCTTTTACCATGTCAGTTTACTCTTTAGCCATTGCCAGGGGTAAACCCTCAAGTTTCACAGCAAATTCAGTATTATCAGTACAGTAGCAAGTGTATTTTGGCACCCTGTAAAATCCTAAAGAATGCGCAAGAAAAAATCTCTTAAGTAGCACTTAATTATCCAGACTTCTCATTTCTTGTTCCTGGTATTTGATTTTACAGAGCCTGAAGCTTTGATTACTTCAAAACAGTTTTTATAGGTTTTCTGCTAGTAACCAACAGGAATGGAACAAAAATGGCACACTATTTTTCCTAAAGCATTCAAGACTAGCAAAAAATTAACTTTCCTTAAGGAACTACAATTAGGACTACATAAAAATTAAGTAATGAGGCATCATGGCAAGTAACAGCACATCGACCCTCTATCACAGTAGGAAGCTATTTTCAATCTTACAACAAAAAGGAATCAAATTAAAAAGACACAAAAATTTATAGGACTTCATAGGTTTTGTTCCTTCTCTCTCTAGATGGCAAGAAACCATTACTGATCAACGTTGTACTTGGCTCTGCAAAGCAGGATGAGGGCAGAAGCCTTTGTTGAGATGGAATAAAGTACATGGTTGTCTTATTTTTGCATTGATTACATGAGACTGGACGTTGCATTGTCTCTGGTAACTGGATTGAATCCAAGCTGGACCACACACTTACAGAATGTTTTCCCTCACACATGTTATTTGTGCACGTCTCAACCAGACATTGATCTTGTTCTGCCAAGTGTATTCTTAAGCATCAAAAAAAGCGCTGAATTTGACTACAGCAAAGTCTGTGAGGAAAAGGAATCAGATAACAAGTCTTCCCAGAAGACAGTCTTTTCTACACATCCAAAGAACTGTTTGAATTTCAGATGAGCTGATACAACATTTTTTTAAATATTTCAAAAGCAAAGCATGTTAAAACAACTTCCATTACATTTTGTGGAATACCAGTTCCAACAACCTCTTATGTGAAATTGTTACAAGTTTCTCAAATGCAGTCTCTTAAAATGAGAGTACAGTGTATCTGAAGCACATATACATGCTGCTACCAGGGAAAAAAAGCAGTGAAGTAGCAACTTTTTATACATCAACTTTACTAAGAATCTTGCTCTTTGAAATAGCCCCCAAATTAGCTTGCAATTAAGATTTGTTTTCAACTGGAAAGACTTACAAAACCACCCAAATATTTTAAGACAACCCCTTGGTCTTTTTATTCTGAGCTTGCACGGTATTTTCATGCAAAATGATATAATGGAGATACAGCACTGCAAATTACTAAAATTTCTACAAATCAAGTGACTTTCCTTTTTGCAAAACATGAATATACACCTGTGTCTTCACACAAAGCACATGGCCCTGCAGGGAACTCAAAAGTCAGTGTGCAGTAGGAACTGCCAAAGGAAACACTTTACAGGTACTGAAATAGCGGAAACTACATGAACTGGTTCAGTCCACGCAACCACAAGGCTGCATTGCACTACTGAAATACTGACCAAATGCTCCCAAAAATGCCAAGAAACTACCAGCAAATTCTAAATAGGATATAAAAACTGTTTCTTTCAGTGAAGACCAACCAGCCCCTTTGTGTACACATTTAGTTTTATTGTAACAAAGCAACTTGTACACTTTAACGTTTAAAACTGAGCATCTTTCTTTCCTTTCCAGTGAAACAAAAAAAAAACCCCAAAAAAACAAAACAAAAAGCCCAACCAAAACAAAACAAAAAAACAAACAAAAAAAGAATTTAAAAATAAACAAGAACAAAATTACAATAGAGAATGTCAATTCCAAATAAGATCCTACAGGTTCTGCTGATTCTCCATCAAGTGGCAGGGCTCAAAGTCATCATTAGGAGAAGATTTTATTTTAAAAGTGTCATCTTAAACTGCAAGGATGTTTGTTAAACATCACAATTAAACATGCCAAAGGAGAAGAAGCCATGTTGTCAAAATGCCCACTTAACCCACCCAAACATCTGAAACCCACCCCGGCTGACCTTCTATAACCCCATTTTTATTTTTTTTATTTTTTTTTTAGTTTTTTCTTTTTTTTTAAACAAGAGAAAGTAGACAGATACATGTTGGTAAATGCTAACTGTCCATATTCACATAGAGACACAGTGTAATCTCTGAGCCCAATATACAGAGAAAGAAGGAAAAAAGCTAGATTCTATGCACTACTACACAGGGGCCTAGCACTCTTCAGCTTCCAGCAGAGTGAAGGGAGCAGAAGGTTTTCTTTTTTCCCACAGAACATGGTGTGTTGAATTCATAAACAGTTTTTGTTTTGAGACAGAAAGGGATAAAAATGAGCTTGAAACAGAAACTGGTAGATTCTTTTCCACTGTATTCTGCTCAAGGTATTTCCCCAAAATAAATCGTGAATTCATGGTGTAGAGGAGAGAAAAAGAGACCTCAAGAGAACAAGGCGACTGAGCACAAGAAAAAAAAGACAGCAACTTGCTCCCAGGGACTGGAGAAAAATTAAAAAGGTAAAAAGGGGGTTTGGAATCCATCAGTGTTCAATTAGTCATCTTCTCCTTCATCCTCCTGTTGAAAGATAAGCAACAATTAAATAAATCTAATCACTAAACTTCAGATAGCAAATGCAGTGACCAGAACTTTTTATAGGGTTATTCATGGTGCTATATGATCATCTCTTCCCCTCTTCACTAAATGACGGTAACACTTGCCCTGAGTGCTCAGCTACTGACCACAGAGAAATCACTCACTACCTGGGTGTCCAAAGGAAAACACATCAGAGGTCTGAGAAACCGTGACTTAGAATCACTACAAGCACTAACATGAGTTAAACATGTGGGAAGTGAAGGGGTCATCTTTTTCCCCCCTCATCTTAAACTCTGAAGAACAAAATGCTTCAACTTTCACATGCCACATTCCAGGTTACAAAATAAGAGCCCAGAGCAGCCCTCCTCTCACTGCAAGTAGTTTGTGCTGCTTAAAGGCAGACACACCACGCCCAGTTCCGAGAGACGAAGACATTCTAAACTAAGTTCCCAACACCCTGGATGCTGACCCTGGAATTCCACTTGCTACTAAAGCAAATTTCTAATTCCTGAACCCAACAGAAAGTCTTTAGCTAGGCTGGCCATAAGCAGAAATAAACCAACAAGTGGGAAGGATGACTGGATGCATCAACAAAATTTTTATGTAAAGCACAGCTAGAATGTTCAGTAATTAAGTAAGAATTTTGTCACATTAATATCCTAATTCTTCTAGAGCACTTCCCTTACAAATTTACTGAAACTATGTACTTCCACTGTCTCTCATGTACACAAACATATTTATTACTACGCTGAAACCACTCAAGTTAATGTAGTGACAGTTCTCTTTCTCCCCTCCAAACACCTTGGGATGCAGAAAAGAACTGGTTCACCTTTGTCGCAATGGCTTGGTATTCTTACAAGATCCCTCTCAAACACCAGATGAATGGCATGAAGGGCAAGATTACTCACCTCTCCTTCCTCTCCCTCATCATCATCTTCATCTTCCTCCCCCTCATCTTCATCTCCTTCTTCATCAATATCCTCTAACCCTTCTTCCTCTTCATCATCATCATCATCCTCCTCTCCCTCCCCTTCTTCATCATCCATATCAGGAACCTTAAAGACACATTTGCAACATCAACTACAGTGATCAAATTCACTCTCACTTTCACAGTGCTGTTGTGGGTGCAGATGCCCTGCTCAGGGCTGTACCTACCAGGTAGTACTGTAGGGGATTTGGCCAGATGTCATCCTTGATGACTTCTCCTAGTTCGTCAGCCCCTGCATCAGAGTGGTCAGTGAACCAGGTGAAGAAGCTTTCTGGCTCTTCGTGCTGCCTCTTCCTACTGGCTTTGTTCTGTGTCTGGCTTGAACGTTTTGTCAGGTCCTGAAAAGAAAGTTAAGAAGTTCCCTAAAGTCATCTTTCTATGGCATTTTTTTTCCCCTGTAAGCACCATTTAAAAATGTACTTGTCTAAACTTGTCTAAAGAAGTCACTTTCCCCTCCCTCTTTGAGGCTAAGTCTTTAAAAAACATCTCAAACCCAAACAACTGACAGAAGATACTGCATTTCTCACAAACATGAGAGAACAGCAAACCCGCTTGTTTCTTTCAACTGGAAAGAATGGCCTCCACTGGAACACTGAAAATTCACAGAATCTCACATCTGATTTACATTTCCCTATCTCAGGGAAACATAAGTATGACGAGTGTTTAATGACACACTGAACTCACAAGGCCTAAATGCCACATAGAGTAGCTGTAATTGCAGCAACTACTACATACATCCAATTTAAGAAAGTCTCCACACCTCTAAGCTCTGTATTCATTTTGAGATAAAGACCTGCCTAGGCATTTTTGCCTAAGATTTCCCACTTTGAAGTCTTCAGGCCACTCTCTGTATTAAGTGGAAAAAAACCCCACACAAACCACTAACACGTGGTCACGAGAACACATGTAAGGTCTGTATCTATCACCTTACCCTAGAAAAGAAGTGTAATAAGTTTGCAACAAGCATTTTGTTAAGTCTGAAATTAAATAATTTCTTTGACCATATGGTTACACCACACTTCTAGTGTTTTTTTCTCCTGACAGAATGACAACATTTATAGGTTTAGACTGTTTAAGGAAGAACAGTAGCAGAATTCACACTGATTTTGTGGTGTATTGTAAAGATCACTCAACTGGTCTGTACAGGAATGCAATTTCTGGTACAAGAGGAAAAGTTCTAGTTCTCAATATGGAAAATATTACATTTTCTCCTTAGTCTGAGAGTGATAAAACAAGTAGCAATTTAACTGCAACCCTCAGCTCCACTTTTAAATACTCAGCTCAAAATCTTCTTCAGGATAACACTGAAGTACTTCTAACTTTTACAGAAATGAACAGCAGTAAATTAACTATGCTTGAACACTGCCTGGATGATAGGTATGCCCACAGTATTGTGGCTGCAAATTCTACAAAAGATGTGGCATCTGGAAATGAAGTTGAAGAAACATAAGAAAAAGTAAAACAAGATCACGCACTGCTATCTGATCCCCCAAAACCCGTTGTCCTTGGAACTCCCCATTTAATAGTTATTTTAAGTAATCAACACAACACAACAGATCCTGGCCAAGGAAGAGACAAGCTAATACACTTGGTAATGTTTTCACTTGATCATACTTGTGCTCTCCAAGATCCAATACATACCTTTCCAGATTTCCATTTGATCTCAGTTGATTTTGAAGATGGGTCTCCACTTTCATTGAGGTGAAACTCTTTGGAGAGAACTTTATTTTCAAAGTAGGGATTCTCATCAAAATACTGCAAAGCGAGTGGAAAGCAAGAGTTAGAATCCACAGAATGGAAACACACATACCAAGTCAAACCTGGCACTAAACGGGTAACTGCAAAGATTTAAGTTATAAACTACAACCCAACATGCACTTACATTAAAAAAAAAACTACAGTAAAATCACAAGTGAAAGAATAATTTAAAGTACTTACAAAATCTATTCTGTAACCTGATTTGATGTCTTCAAATTCTGTCACCTCAACTCTAGTCAAGTAATGCAGTGCTTCCTCATCTTCTTCTCCCAGCAGTGCAGATACTGAGAGAGAAGGAGGAATCCCACATTAAGAAAGCTACGAAACATGTCAGGCAGGCAAAACACAGGAAACTGATAGCCAGGAAGATCTAAAAAGCAACACATCTGTACAAGCCAACTTCCCATGGTTCCTTCTTTTTATGTTACCAGCCAGCAGCCTACCCACACATACCCACCCTTCCCTCTGAAACAGATTTTCATGCACGTAGTTTGCCCAATCTAAGCAGTCTACAAACTTGTTTTGTAGAAAGTTTATTGTCAAGAGTCCCAAAGAGCTCACTTCCAAACAAACTAGAATAATTTTTGTTGTTTTTTTTTGCTTAAAGTTCCCAATGAACTGAATAAAGTGGGAAACTTGCAATTTAAAATGCAGAAAGAAATTTTAGGATTGAAGTATTTTAGTAAACAAGATGTTCCTTTGGTCAACAAGCGCAAGACACAAAAAGCTTTAAAAATGCAATCTAGGACAGAAAGGAAGTGTTTTGTATGCTTAGTAACAACTCTACAAGACCCTCAGAGCTTTAAGACACTCACATAACAAGCAAGCAAACACTGAATTTACAGGGGAAAAAAAGAGGGCTCTTAAGAATATACCTTGTGGGTGGTTGACAAATGTTGTTACCCAGAAATTCGGGATTTTGGCGATCAATTCTGACCTCTTCTGGAAGAATGGTTGGCGGAGTTTGTTGTATTTCTGTTCTACTTTCAAAATTTCCTCACTGGCTTGTTCATTCAGTCTGTAATAGAAAGAGCCATGTTAACCACAGGGAGAGAACTGGGATTTGAGGACACATGAGAGCGGTTCACTAGAAGTTGAAAGAGTTTGATAAGACCAGTCTGCCATATTCTGCAGATGAAGTATCCCAAAAACCCCAGAAGCTCAGAGCTGTAACAACTGTTAAGAAAACACTCTGCCAGAAGCAGTCTCACTGGTCTGAATGGAACCTTCTAAACACCTTGAACATTCTGCAGGGATGGGCCTTTGTTTATGCAAAGCAAAGCAGTGTTTAACCTCTTGAACATTTTTTCTGCATAAGACCTGCAGATGGCTAACACAGCCCTATCACCTCCTCCCTATAACTTCTGGGCAGGCAATGAAGCGACAGAAAAGCAATTCTGCACCCCGTGCAAGTAAAACCTGAAGACTTAAAATAGAATTGTTTTTGTAAAAAGGCAAAGCCCTGATACTGCAACAGTGTCATATGGTCACAGCCCCAAGAGTCACCTGCAGTCCTTGTAGGACAGTGGGCAGCATGGAGAGAATATGCAGGCAGGGACTGACACAGAACCCACAGCCCCAAGAGCTTTGGCATACAAAATTAACATCTCAGAGACATTTTCTGTGTATTATTGCACAAGCACATGAATATTATAATAGAAGTGTATAATAAAAGCTGACTTTTCAGCCAAGTGTTTGGTTCTGCTTGCTAACAGGGAAATACTTTAGCCAAATAGCTTATACATTAACTTGAGAAGCCAGTACGAAATACATTTCTATTATCAAAAATACCACAATTAATTTAAAATTTTAAACTCAAGTTCTACCTCTTTAATTATACACAATTAAGCAAGAAACCAGGACACTTCTTTGTTATTTTAATGCCTCTAATCAAGTCAGAACACAGGTATATCTTGGCGCAGTTCAAAGACAGTAAGTGCTACTGAGTGCTCACTTTACTAAACACTTTCCCTTTTGTCAGTTACAATTCAATTTCTGCTACAACATTTTAAAAGTTAGATAATGTTTACCTGTCTATTTCATTCTGTACTTCATCAATGTGTTCAATTGCTTCCTGTTGCTCTTTTTCTGAAAAACAAATGAAAACGTGTCAATATCCCTTCATTCACAAACCCAACAAATCACCTGGAGTTTCTCTTTGAGACATTCTCTAGTGATCTACTGTAGAAGTTCTCAGGTATTTCTGTTAAATGTCACAACAGTTACAAGGCCTCAAAGGTCCAGCTTTACAGGGTGTGCAGCAGCTGAAGTGCACCGAAGTTTGACGAAACAGCCCTTAAAGTGAGTTCACCCCTAGAAACCACAGCTCACATCCCGCTACACAGTTTTACAATCCAACTTAAATCATTAAGTCAATAATAATTTAACTAAAAAGCTGGAAGCCACATTTGCTACGACCAACACGTATGAAGGAACGCAAAGTAATTTACAGAACACCGGAATATCAATAGAAATAGCCTATCTGGGCACATGCCATCTTCCGAAAACCGAAAAGAACGTTCCAAGGGATGGTTACTGCTGAAAGAGACGCGAAAGCCGCCGTTTGGGAGATATTTTCTAATGGGCACTTCCCCTGGACCAAGTTTGGCCGAGGCCTGGGTTACGGAGTGCTGTTTACCCACCGCGCGGGAGATGAATGAGCGGCAGCGGGAATCGGCTGGAGCGGAGCAGCGCCCGGTGCGCGTCCCGCACGGCCCGGCCCGCGCTGGGGGACAGCTAAACCTCTCCCCTCGCCGGCGCGGGGAACGCACGTGGGGAAGGCGCTGCGGCCGGGGGCAACCCCGACCTTTAAGAGCCGTGATCGCACGTGGGGCCGGCGCGGGCGGCCCTAGCACCGCGTGTCTCCGCCGCTCCATCCCCGCGCGGCCCGGCAGCACCACGCGGCCGCAGCCGGCGCGGGAGGCGGCGGCGCATCATGGCGGCGGCGGCGGAGCACAATGAGGCTCCGCGGATGCTGCTCCGGGAGGGGCGGCGGGGGGGTCCC
>VXBT01005388.1:0-46238 GCA_013400235.1 Oriolus oriolus | reverse complement strand
CTAGTTTCTTGTTTGTTAGCTAAACTACAGAGCCCTGGGACTTTGACTTCTTCATCTTCTCTTCTGGAACTGTCCAGAACTGCAGAACATCAGAATCTCACCAGGAGGCCCCACACCGCGGCCCGGAGGGGCCCACGCTGACCCAGCTCCAGAGACGAGAAAGCCGCACCCACAAAGGATGCTGAAATCTACCCAGGTTCTCTCCACAGAGAGAGGTTTTATTATTTAGCATTATTCTTTTCTCGTACCTGCGTGCACTTTTGCTTGTTAAATAAATAACTTTTTGTTTTCACTTTCCTCCGAGGAAAATTCTTTCCAAACCTGGTAGGGGAGGGGTGGCTGAAACCTGCTTTCTATCAGAGGATGTTCATTTTGGATGTTCCTCCGATTTTGTCTCAAACAGGGACACCTGTGGAGACTCACACAGTAACAGGCTGCTCCTGAGGGTTCCTGAGGGACTGCAACCCATGGGATGGACACATGCTGGAGCAGGTCATGAAGAATGGCAGCCTGTGGAGAGAGCTCATGTTGGAGGAGTTCATGGATGACTGCTCCATGTGCAAGGGACCTCACACTGGAGCAGAAGAACAGTGTGGGTAGGACGGCATGATAGAGACAAATATGTGCTGAACTATATCCAAGCCTCATTCCCCATCCACCTGTGTTGCTCCGGGGAGAATGTAGAGAATTTAAGAGTGAATTTGAGCACTATGACAAAAGAAGGTGTGTGGGGAAGATGTTTTAACATTTGATTTTATTTCCCATTATCCTACTGTGATTTGATTGGTAATAAATTAGAATTATTTTCCTGAAAACAAGTCAGGTTTGCCCATGATTGTAATTGGTAAATTATCTCCCTACCTTTATCCTGACCCTCAAGCCTTTCATTGTATTTTCTCTCTCCCCTGTCCAACTGAGAAGGGGAGCGACAGTGTGGCTTTGGTAGGCACCTAGCATCCAGTCAAGATCAACCACCATGGAGTGACAAAAGAGATCCCATGCATGTCTTGATATAGTAATGAACACAGTCTGATAGGAAGTCCACAAAGAAATGCATGTTTTTGAAATCTAAAGAGAGAATATGGGCCTTTTTGCTGTGACAGTTCAACTGGATCAGCCTCATACCCCATCTGCCCATTATCAAAACCCCACACTCAGAAATAAACTTATCAAAACTCTCTGGTGATTCACTCAAGTATTTGGGTAAAGGTTTCCCAATCGCTTCTTTTGGAGGAGGAACAGATCTAAGACACAGCTCATCTGAGCTCTTATGACACAGTTTCTCATCAAAATTTAATTCTCAGCATTTCAACATCAGAATGTGATTTCTCCACACAACACAGAAGATCACTTGCTTGCTGGTGGAATGTGGTCAAGCAAGTCACGTTTATCAAACTGGTTTTTTCTAGCAAATCTCAGAGAATATTTTGAAGAACTTATGGTTGAGCACCATGTGGAGAAAAACAGCAGCTCCATGCTGCAGCCTCTCAAAGGAGCAAGAACATCCCAGCCAGCCAAGGACAGAAGTTCAGAGTGGACAAAATGAGATATCTCAAGCAATTAATACACGTATCACTCAAACAGTATTACAGTCTTTAACGGCTACAAGTTGCTAAGATAATAGGTCTGGATAAAAACTATCATGAAAAAGACAACATTTGCGAAAAACAGATGCATTGCAAAGCCCTGCAATGTTACAGAGACAGCAGTAGCACAGATAAATTGCAGAGACAGTCAGCCTTTGGAAGCTTTGCCATTTAAGTAGCTATTAATTGAGACTTGGTGCGCTATATGTGTAATTATGTGTTTGCTGCTACCTAATATAAAGCACTCATTTTTCCTTATGTTTCCTAAAAAATACTTATAATTTACCGAGTATCTGCCATGAGTATTTATTAATTTTAATTACATAAACATCATATTTCCAGAGAAAGATGTGATCCATAAATACAAAACTAAATATATTGCTGAGTACAGGAAATGAAGTAGTATTTAATTACCATCAATTGCTATAAGTAACTGTCAAGGGCTAACTGCTACTACTACAAATCTCATGGAAAATGGAAAAATGTATGTGTTGCTACTAAATAATTCAATTTATTAAAGTTACACTTTTGCACTCAGAAGAGAAGATCAAATATATACAATCATTCCTTTACACAATGGAAACTAGGTGACTATAGCATCTCTGGGCTGCAGAGTCAGAATAACCAAAAATGCAGCCAAAAATCATACTCTAGATAAAGCTTGAATGTGTACAGTTTCAAGCAGTATAGACTGATCAGTTTCACTGAATGTTTGAACGGTGAAACTCATTGTACAGACAGTATCATAAGAAAATATTAGTTCTTACTAGTTCAACACCAGAAAAATAACAGCAAAAATAACAACAGCAGCAACCTTTGGTTGTTTTATTTTTAGTACATCATTTCAACTAGGACAAAAAAAGTCTGTAAGTGTCTATGAAATTTATCCTACTTTTTCAGCTGCAGTTTGAAACAGAACACAATCAATGCCGTGAGCAATGTTTCCATCACCGTGTTACTAGAAATACTACGTAAACACCCAGGTGTGCCACTGATGTGAAAGGAGATGAGTCATAACCACGAGATGTTATTTCAGAAGTTGAATTACATATGCACTGAAAATCCTAGCAGTCAATTACTTCATCAGATACCATGTTACATTATTATGGAATTTTTGTATTTGCGTGTCCTCCCAGTCAAATTGCTTTTCATGTATACATTTTGTGATGGACAGGAGAAACCAGATGGAAATGAGGAGATAAAGGGAAGATTGTTCACAGTACTGTAAATATTGTGACACAAAGGATATCATCTGGAACAAAGAAGAGAGTGAAAGACAGGAACCAGATGGAATGCAGTCATGACATGTAAGATACTTCTACTTCTATGTCATTGGTTCAAAGGCAGCCACAGGACCTGTGACTCCTGAAGGTAAAAGCAATGACTCATCTTTATTTACACCATGTCTAGAATGCCTGTGAGTTTATCCCACATTCTGGATTTCATGATTGTATCCCTGTTGTGAACTTCAAACTTCCAAGGGTTGTAGGAACTGTAGGTACCAAACTACTTTTCTTCTACAGAGAGCACTTCCAAGCCACCACTGCTGATGCCTTATCCTGGTCTTAAAATTAAGAGAGCTGAACACAGTTAAGAGGGAAAATCCTTGGTATTTATTTAAGGATCCTTAGGTGTGCTGGAATGCACACTGAAATGCACCCCGATGTCCCCACCAAAGAAAATGGCCACCCACGATGTGATGAGTATACAATTATATTCCTTGCAAAAATTAGCATATCTATCAAAGATTCCCCAATGAGGGACTCGGGTGAGAACCCCCACCCAAAGGACCCTCCCCCTGGATGGGCCTGTCTTTGTTTACAGAATGTGTTCTGGAGAGGACCTTGGTTTCTGGGGCTTTTAGAATGTTTAGTCTCTAAACTTAACGAAATACTAGGTCTAAGGGGAGTTATTGAACTTAAAGAATTATAACTATGTAAGCTAAAAGCACAAGAAATATGTAAAGCTATATAGAAGAGTGCATAAGAGGGGTATAAAAGGGGTTATAAAAGAAAAGCAAAAAAATCATCATGGCATCACTGCAAACACCAATCCTATAATACACATGCACATACATTATAGTACACGGTCTTTCACATAATTTTTTCCTCAGTGTCCTTATTTACATGATCTTTTAAAGACATTCACAAAAGTTTTTTTCTAGCTATATTTCTGTTGGGGATTTAAGCATAAACACGCAGAATATGACTAGATGCCAATGCACAGAGTCAAGGCAGCTTACAGAACAGAGTCTGAACTTCACAAGTCCAGAAGTCTTTTTGAGCTTGGTGGCAGAATTTACTATGTGCATTCAATATCCAATTCCTCAACACACCTTACCAGGTCAAAGCAAAAAACCTTCCTTCTTACATAAGTACAAGAATATCTGCCTGTTTGGGGCAATTTCCAAATCAAACTATTGTTTATCAGCATGAACTGCACAGGTGTTTCTGGAAGGGAAAAAATCTTCCATCAATTTAAAGATATTTTCCTATTCTTACCTATATTGAAATGGAATAGTTATTTATGCTCAAGCAAACAGATTAAATTCATCACCAAGAAGTTAAATAATTTGAAAAAAGATCCTTACAGGTATATAGCATTTAGGGAAGTGTGAAAAGTTAAAATGGCAACAATGTATGACTTTGCTTTTTCTGCAATGATGGAAATTCAGTTTTTTAATAAAACTCATAGCCTGCTACACCTCTCAAAGAGCAATGTGTAAATGTCAAACATAATTTTCTTTCATTTCCAAGCAAAAGTCAAGGTACTGTGTGAAACAATATGTAATTACTGATGGCACTTGATGTGACAGTAAAAAATATCTGAACAACTTATGCTAGCTATTTAAGCCAACCATAGGACACTCTTCAGATGTGATTTCCATCATGTTTTAGGAAAAGCAGACACCAAACACTCTGTCTCTTTTCTTCTGAGGTGCTTTAAAGTTCAAACACTAGTCATAATTCCAGGTCCTCCTAAATCCCTTGCTGTATCTTTCTGTTAACTCTCTCCTCCTCATGAATTTTCAATCCAGAAGACAATTTCAATTCAAATTTGTGACGTTGAGCTCTCAAATATAGTAACTCCCTGTGAATTTCATGAAAATTGGAAACCAGAAAAGAAAGGCACGAATACTGTTGTCATCAAGGAAAAGACCACAGAATGGTTTTTCGTCTTTTTCAACATCAAATAATACGCCAAATACAGCACTGCAATCAGTGGTACCTGATCTGCGCAGAGTTTGTACCTCAGGTCAGGCTGACATTCTGGTCAACGTATTTGGGGGTTACATCAGGAGCTCAGCTAGTACTAGCCATAGGAGAATCCACAGCAGAGAGCAGTGCTGTGTGTTCCTTGACTGTGGCAAAATCTTCAGTGAGTTTATGCCATTTATCATACTCAAGAAGATATGTATTCAAGATGTGCTCATGCTGGCAGTGTTCATCACTGTGGAGCCTCTTGCATCTGGTAAAGCAGCAATGCACACTGAAGCTCTTTGTCCACAAGATACTCGTAAGCCCTCTCTCCCATTTTGACAATCCTTCCCTCCATTCTTCCACATGGAATATCAGACATTTAATAAATCATGAGCTCCTCTTGCAACCATAATATACTTGAGTTAAATTTGTCCTTGAACTCAAGGAAAGAAAGCCACAAGAGACTTCACCAATTATGGTTGTTTCTTAGGGAAGATGTTTTCAGACACTTGAAATTACTCAAATCATTATGCATGAAATAATTTATAACATACAAACTTTTATAATCATTGAAATGCTACACTGATAAATGAGAAAGACCTGTGTACAAAATTCCAGTGATTTCTAGATATATACAAAATACACAGCTCTCTGAGGCCTGAGAGACTGTGGATGGCAACCAGTCCAAGTTCTTCACAGCACCTGATTTCTTCACAGCTGCCTGGTAAGGAGATGAAGGGCTCTTTTGACATCATATAGCAAGTGTTCTTAGAATTGATTTTTTTGTATATATTTTAGACAGGGGTATCAATTTTGCTTATTATGGTTTCTGACCTCAAACTCATTTGTCCTACCATGTTTCTTGTTAGTAATATGATGAGTGGCAGAATGAATCCATCTTCTGTCATGGCCCTGTGCACAAGGGCTGTGTAGGAAAGATTTTTTTTTTCTTTAAGGAAATGTAATTCCTGTGTCAAATGAAGATTCCAAAATTTCTGAGGAACTGCACCTTTCATCTTAAAAATATCACCTGCAAAACAACCAGTTTATGGGACATTGTCTATTAACTCTATTAATGCCTTTCTAAAATAAAGTCCTTAGGCAACACATATGGCCTGAATTTCTTCTTACCTCCACACTTTTTTTTTTTTTAATCAGCACAGCACAGTCAAATCAGTCAGTTTCTCAGGGGAGAAATCAGGTCCATGTGTTCCTATATTGGGTTCATAGAACACATTATTCATACAGTAATAACCTGATTAGCAGTTTGAGAATCCTAAGAGTATTAATATGATTTCAGCTGTGTTGACTATAGTCATGCTGCTTAAGAAATGCAACCTCATTTTTTTCAGTTACTTGTTATGAAATTGATACACTTCCTATCTAGGTATGGTGAACACTTATTCTCTTGCCAAGCTAACTCTAACTTCTGATAGATGTGACAGTTCAAGCAAAACATTCTGAAGCTCTGCCAAAACCCTGAATTGCAGAGAATGTAACTTTATGCTTAGAAGAATTCCATTAACTTTTGTCTGCCTTGTTTGGGTTTTTTCGCATTTTTTTTCAGCAGCTACTAATAGCAAAAAATTCGAAAACAAATCAGGAAAGACTACTCTCTGAATATGTCTGACCTGATTTAGAGCTGGAAAGCACTTAGAACCTTCTAAAAATCCTGAAATTTCCCCAAAAGTCTTGCTTTTATACAGAAAGGGTAAATAAAGATAATTCCAAATTGGATTTCTGCCTAACTTCAATTTCCATTGGAAAAGCACATAACCTTGCACAACAATTAAGGGCAGAAGAGAGCTTTCAACAGTTAGGTGAAGCACATATCCTGAAGCATCTGCAAATTTACCTATTACAAGTCAAATCTGTCCATCATAAGAGGAAAATATTTGCCAAATATTACTTCTGTTGTCCCTTTTACAATACATAACAGATAAATTGACAGGGTAGTGACCTAAACCTAGCTTAACTTTTTTCACTTCTTTCTGGAAGACTGAAATCAAGAGAATTATGAATATTCACTATACAAAATTAGTGGTTGTGGGACAAGTAATTTGGGATTGGGATGAAAAACTAAATCAATAAAAAAGGAAAATAAATAGACTGATAGAAATTGCAAATTGTTTTGTTAGGTAACATATGTCCCAAGGATATTGTTGTGAAACTCCACCAGAGTGCTATGCAGTAACTTGAAGAGTTTCTGTTGCCTCCAAGCCGAAGGACTCAATATTTTAGCACAACCACAGAAGCTGACAAATTAAGTCAAGACACTCACAGCCTCAGTTCCCAAAAGAAAATGCAGCAATTCTTCCATTTGCTTGTGTCAGTAGAAGACATCGATTAGTAAATCCCTGTACAAATCCTAGCCAGGCAATAGCACACAGATAGGTTTCACAGTGTGTATCTCCTACATTATTGTAAAAACTAAATGGATTTTAAATCAAAAAGGTTTGTCTTCAATCTTGTGCTGATAATCCACTACAGAAAGTAAATCCTAGCATTCTGTGCCTTTGCTGTGAAAACACTTGGGATAAACACCTTTTTGCGTAACAAGTGTTTCACACATGGAAGGAATGCAATGGGTATATCATAGAATGTTTTGGGCTGAAAGAGACCTCGAAGATCATCTGGTTCCAACTCCTCTGCTGTAGGCAGAGACACCTTTTACTAGACCAGGTTACTCAGAGGTCCATTCAACCTGGCCTTAAACAGTTCCAGGGACAGGGTATCCACAGCTTCTCTGAGCAACCTGTTCCAGTGCCTCACCACCCTCACAGTTAAGAATTTCTTCCCAATATTTAATATATTTTCCACCAAAATATTTTGCTTTAAGCTGAAGCACTGGGCAGTCAAGTCCTGTACTAGGCATGCCAGCACCAAAGACAGGGGTAAAAAGCAATAAATTTCAACAATGTGGGTAATCACATGGTATCAATACAAGCGCCACATTTCCTACCAGCTAATGGCAGTCACCTCTCATAAGCAAAAGCCCAAGCCGACCTTCCATTCTCCTTGGCCTGAGGAGGTCTTAGCTATGATTTGCAGACAGCCCAGAACTGAGAAAATTTTCATAGGGATTCAAGATGCACCTGTGTGGCACAGTGAATCAAGGTGAGCTTTTTGTTTTACTTATAATTTGACCCATGATTTGACCCACTTATCTAACGGAACTAAAGTGGTATCGGGTAGAAGTGCCTTAGATTGCTCTGGACTGCAGCAAAGGCCTTCTGTATGGTGGCTCCTGTTACATACCCCGCAACAAGAGCAGTGGGACCAGACCAGGCAAAGAAAGTGTACAGACTCCAGCACAAATATGGCAATTTTTTGTCCAGGGCAAGGTCAGATTGATCACCTGGCATGTCCAAAGAATAGCCACACTGATACATCATGATGAGGAACAGGTGGGGTCAGACAGCTGTCTGTATAGTAACTGGAATCACAAGTGTAAGAAGTATATCCTCTTGTTCTGAACTAGACTCGACAGAGGCCTATCTCCTTCCATGCCCAAAAAACAAAAGAAATCAATCTTCGGAGTTTGGTGCCTCATGATCAACACACTTCTCAGACTTGTGGATGACATCCTCTTCCCTAAGAGAGCTCACTCAGAATTCATACCCAGCAAGATATAAGTACTCTAATTTCTCGAGGCGTTTGCTATTTTTGTTTTGTCTCTGTTTCCTGATGTTTGCAAGCTGTACTCTATGCTGACACTGTGTCTGAAGTTTGCACAGCTATACACACTTATACAACAATTACATGTATACAAAAGCCCAAGTTTAGAATGGACAGTGCTTAGCTGTGAACCATGCAAAACTCTGTGTCCAAAACAAGAATGCGTGTGTATACACACACACACACAGAGAAGCTTGATGGATTTCTATTTTATATACTGAATATATGAAAATAACCAGGTTTTCATGCATCAAAGGTATTCACATTGAAACATGTCGAATTGTCCAGCTCCACTGACAACGGGGTGCATCTGCCTTATAAACTGACTGTACAAATGACACTCAGTGAAAGTTTTTGTTTCCATCGATGCAAGGAAGACAAAGCTGACCCATAGGCAGACCTGGATGGTGCAGAACTTCCCAGGAAGGATGTAGCTGAGTTATTTATTATATGGTGTGATTTTGAAATCAATAAGTAAATAAGGAATGATTAGTCAAGTTAGGAAATCACTAGTCTACACTTTCAGACGTTTATCAGGCAAGGTCGCAATGTCAAATAGAACTTAGGGCACATGAAACCCATATATCAGAACTGCCAGCTTGGCTTTATGAAACTTTTCTAACATTACAGTAGCATGTTTCTTTCTACATCATTTTTCTGTGGACCAAGAAGAAACACAAAAACCATGACTAATTCTCCTAATGTGTTTCCACACAGTTAATGATTCTCTCAAGTATCAAAAAGAGTTTCAAAATTATCCTGCAATGGAGAAAAATGGAAAATTATGTACAAAATAGATTTGAATCTTTCAGATTCAAGAATTTTCATAAAATTTAAAAAAGCCATTTGACATATTTATGGGTATGTCAAGCCCATACGTACGGGCTTTTCCTAGTCTAGTCTGACATAAAAATGAAATAGGCAAATTTTCTAGCAGAATAGCAACACAAGATTTTTATTTGACCAGTCTACTCTGTTTAACACTACAGTCAAATATTAACTGGAAAAAGTAGCAATTTGCATATTTTGCTAAGCTGATATTTACTGAGCTCATTTCTGGTGAGTACATTTGATATGATTAGAACTCATTTCATCTTGCAACATAGTCTCTGATGGAAACCTTCAAGTTCTGGCTTCAGCAAAAAACAAATCTCAACACACATTCTTTCACTGTCCTAGGCTTCATTTCTTCCCCAAGTACCCTGATCCTTGGAACACATTTTCCAGGGAATAGTTTATACAGATAGAAATTACTTCAAGTCTTCAAAACCCATGTTCCACAATGATATAAAGGTATTAATTCCATTCTGAAATAAAAGGGTTTCAGGGAGAGTTTGAAAGGAAAAACCACAATAACTGATGTAAAAGTTCTACACAGTCTCAAAGAATAGAATATCACCTATGGCTCTTGTATTTTACAGTCTCCAGATATCTTTTATGTGTTATTATTAAGTTACCTTATATTCATTTTTTAGCAATTGTAGCAGTGCTGTAATTTACTGACTTGCCATGCTTAACATTTTCACAAATTGCAAGTGGTCATTACAACCCAGTGGTTTTGGAATAGTTTCTTGTAATAAAGGACAACATCTTGAAGTTGGAAGCCCTTGACCAAGGAATGAATTCAACATCTACTAATATAGTAGATGAATGAATTCAACATCTACTAATATAACCTACTAATTCAACATCTACTACCTAACTTTATTCCTCATATGTGCTCTGGGTTTGAAGGTGGGGGAATACTGCACTGGCAAATGCACTTCTGAAGTGCATTCCTAGATCTCCTAGCTTACAAAAATGCCAGTCTAAGTAACCGTGTACAGAAAGATGGACCGAAGCACATTTTACAGTGACTGGTAAAGACAAGGCTTGTGAATTTTGTAAAAGTGTTTCATTTTTAATGAGCTATTCACTTTCTGTTCTCATTTTATTTAATAGCTTAGCCTCCTAACTCTCTCTTCTCTATGGTAGTGAATTACTTTCCAGAAATAATAGGGAATTTTAAGCATCACAGTGTTGCAGGTATTGTCACTTGAAAATGTGGGCTGTCATCACCTCATCACCCCATCCTGGTCTGCTCATTAGTGACACTCTATATGGAAAACCTCTAAAGATCATTACCACTGTAGTCTAAAGCCAGTGTGCCAACATAATGAAAAACAATTCAGCAATTCCCTATGCTCTGTTAGTTGTGTTTGTCATAAATGAGTTGTGGAGATTTGGAGTGAATGATCCATATCATATTGAACCGTCCTTTTTATCGCTGACAATTGAAGGTGACTGAAAAGCTGGGTCAGTGTCAGACTGTATCTAATTGGAAACCTTTTCTCATTAACGTTTGATGTTGACTTGTATTAGTTGATGAAATTAGAGCCACAGTGGAATGGATTTTATTACACAGAATGAGCTGGTTGAGCTCTCTTCCATTTCAATGTTTTTTTAACCCCACCCCTGGCTGCTGAGAAAGGAATCCAGAAGCAAGGGAGTTGTGAGTGATGCAGGATTAAGAGGAAATTGAGTAAAAATGTCAGTGCTGCTCAGGAAATTGAAACCATGTGCATATCCGTGCCACATTTGTTTCAGCAAAACTTTTCTGAAAATACTTCCTTATTGATCATCTGAGGTTTATTCATTTGAATCAGGAGNGGGGGAAATAAGGGCTTGTTTTCTGAAAAGAACAAATAAGGAATTTTTTTTAAATAGCATAGACAGTTGGTTTTGCAATAAGAAAAACTTAATTCATTCTTCAAAAATGTCCTCAACCCTTAATAACCCATTTTCCTGTTTATCAGCTGCTGACTGAAGGATACCAAGACAAATTCATAACGGTTAAAAAGTTAAATATAACTGCATAAGCCTACAGAAAATACAGGAGTCATGCTATAAAGACAGATAACATACAATGTGCTACATCTTTCACATGAAGTAAGTTCAATAACTTAAAAATAAAAAAAGGAGCAATTTCTACAAATTCATTTTAGGAGCACATTATTTCAACTAAATTGATCATAGGACAGTACGATATAGGATCATGATGCCTATAGATTTTCAGACTGAGATAAATTCTGTCGTTACAGAAATTCTGCCTTACAAGATAGAGTGGCAAGGGATACTATCACAAAAAACTCTCTTGTCCTCAAACCCACAGCTTCTCTCAAATATAGCCTTTTTTCATCAGAAATTCATTAAAATTGAACACATAGGGATTTCTTGTTCGCATCTCCTTAAGCATATCCTTAAAGCCCATAAGTCACAGCTAATTCTGGACAGAACCTCAGAACATATTGAAACTGGAAACTTTGAGATCAGATCTAAAAAGAGCAAGGGGTTTCTTCCCACGCCATTTGCATGAATCTCTCAGAAGTTTTTCACTTCCATCCCACTCATGATTCATGACTTTTTGCCTCAGAATTTTTTGAAAAAATAAAAAATATGTAAGTTGGCCCAAAATTTCACTTATTTATATACCTAAAAGGCATGCCAAAATCACAATGCAAATAGTTTAAAGTCTGTGATCTCAAAACTTCTGCTTCTGAACAACTAGTTAAACTGGTTTCAACTCTCAAAAATTCCTCAGTGTCATTCCAACAGAAGTATGAGTTGTTTTGTCAATGTCTCCTCCTTTTGAGTTTAGTCAAAGATGGACCCCAAACCCGTTAGATTTGTAGCTATTGTAATTTGTAATCACAAGCACCATATTGTAATCACAGATGCCATAATATAAGAAGATAGAGAAAACTGACAGTGTAAATTGAGAAAAATAGAAATAAGTTAAAAATAGAGCAATATCAAATGTTCTTTTAATAACACTTCTGTAACGGATTATCTTGTATGTTCTTGAAAAGTGTCATATTTTCATTATGTGTATTTTTTTTTAAATTGAGCTTACAAGGGGAAGAGGAGGGGCAGGCACTGATCTCTTCTCTGCGACAGGACCAGTTACAGGACCCAAGGGAATCGCCTGAAGCTGTGTCAGGGGAGGTTTAGGTTGGATATCAGGAGGTTCTTCACCCAAAGGGTGTGTGGGCACTGTAACAGCTCCCCAGGGGAGTGGTCACAGCACCAGCCTGAGAGAGGTCAAGAAGTGTTTGGACAACACTCTCAGGCACAGATTCTTGGGGTGTCCTGTGAAGGGCCAGGTGTTGCATTTGATTATCCTTGTGTGTCCCTTCCAACTCAGAATATTCTGTGATTCTGTGTTAAGATTCGGTACATCTTCAACACAGTTATGGGTTTACATTTTATAAATGTATTGTTTGGGATTTTAGAATGAAACAAAACTTGTTAGTGTTATTGGAGAAAAAGTTATAGGAATTTTTCATCTGTCTCAACTAAGAAGAAAACACAGAAACTTGCCTACTATTATGAGAAACTCACATTACAAACCAAGAAAATTATCTCTTGTATTGAAATGACAGTCTTGTTGGTTGTGTTTAGCTACCAGTGGACAGAATCATTTACACTTGTCTTCAATCAAATATACTTTGATTTACATAATGCAGTGCTTTCAACTCTCATTTCCTACTCATGCATCAGGAAAGTATACTAGCTGCTACTTTGCTTCTAATTCTGTTGCTGCTGGGCTTAAATGGTTTTCAGGTTCAAATTTTGATTTCCTCAAGTTTTTTGCTGGTGTTATATGAAAGCTTTGTCCTTGCTTAGAGGGGACATCTTTGGCTCAACATAAAAAGGTAGAATAAAAAAATCATACTACTTTAATCTTTTCCCCCCACAGCCAGCATCTGAATAGTGAGGAGTATCTTGCAGTATCAAGGTGGTGCTTGGAAATAAACTTTGTTGCAAAGAAGTTTTTCTAAACATCTCAACTTCCACAAGATATTGTAAAAAACTACGGTTGCATTTAAATTCAGATATATACAGGAAGGAAAGGAAGCTAGAGAAAATAAGAAGAAAATAAAAATAAAAGTAACATGAATGTGTGATGGAAAGACCTGAGATTTCCACAAGCAGGTAAAATTGAACAATTGGCACAAACGTAGGAAAGATAATTGGGCTATTTTTGCTTACAAAATAAGGTGAAGTCCAAAGGAGAAACATTGGCTTTGGTTTATAAAACACCAGGGTTTTATAAAGTTTTTTAAAAGCATTGATTTGGACAATGCAGGTACAAAAAAATCTGTCTTGATTCTTTATGCCTTTCAAAAAATTCCAAAATTCATTTGGATATGACTCTATGTGATGTTTACACACACAGGGTCAATATGCTTGGCTTACTCAAATCCATTAATAATCTTGCTCTGCTTTAGTTCCACTGTATTGATGAACCTTAACTACTAAGAAAACACCAGACAATGACATCCAAACATGGGCAATTATTGGTTAAACTCACATGGCTTCCTTCCCAAACTGTCCTTCAATGACCCTCCTTCTGAGGTTTCAAATGCAGTTTAAGAAGAGCTGCAGACATTTTGTTGGCACCAGACTTGAAACTCATAATGGGCACATTATTTGGCCACATTATAAAATAGCATCATCCATCTAACAAATGAAAAAATTTTAATGGGTGCATTCTTAATTATAATAATTTGGAAGAGAAAGACATCAGCTGAAAGTGAAGTGAGAAGGTCATTCAATGAGATTTGTGACTTTGGAGTCCCTTTTCAAGTTACAGTAGGTAATTGGACTCAATGATCTTAAAGGTCTTGTCCTTAATGATTAAATGATAATATAATTCTATGATGTTAATTCCTACCTAGAATTCCTGTTTTTCTTGGCATTTATGACAAATTTTCTTTTTTCCAGCAAAAGCAAGACATGACTACTTGATGCTTTGGTTCTGATTAGATTTTTTTTTTATTGGCACAGCAGTTTCTAATATTGTTTAGAAGCAAAGCAACTTTCTGTCACTAAAGGTCAGGGAAAGGGGGAGATACACACACCGATGTCCTAGCAATGGATGTTTGCCCTCAACCAAGATGGAAGACAGAAAGGACATGAAAAAAGAACAGAAACTGAAATAACTCTTTCCAATCTCACAACAACCATGAGTCAGAAAAATACTTCACATGCAGCTCTACCAAGCTGTTGCATTCACACCTCTATTGCACAGGTTCTAGTAAAGTTCACAATAAAATATGTATTGAACCAACATACTGTTGTTTTTAGCATAGGGTACACCATTCACAAGCTTTTATTCACTTCTCTCTGGAGGTAATTCCCACTTCCTTTTCTCAGAAAAAAATTTGGTGCCTTATTTCCAAGAACCAGGTCATGCCCAGGGACCACTAGCACCTGTGGTGAGACCTGTGCTCTCCCTCCCCTCTACGAGACTCAGTAAGTGGCAAGGCACAAAACTGCAAGACTACATGTAGTAGACACAACATATCTGTGCCACACAATTAGATGTCATAGATAAAAGACATAATTGACAGAATGGTGGGATACTCACCACTTTCTTGATTCACTAAGTTACTTTCACCTCAGGCATGTTCAGTAGGCCAGACTTTTGGAAAAGGGATACAAATCCAGCAATTACTAGAAACTTTTTAGTATCATAGTTATTGACACTCACTTTTAATAACACAACTTTTATTAAAGGCTAAATAAAAATCCCATTCTAGCCAGGGAGTCTGACTGGCTGTTGGCTGTTTAAGAAACAAGATAAATTAATACTCTGTCTCAGCAAAGACAACAGTCCATTATTACAAGTAGATATGTATGACTCTAAACCGAGCTGTCTATAGGAAAAAGCAGCCCTTTGGCGCCCAGGAACACCAAAGCTAAATGGCAGACAATGGATGAGAGATCAAAACTTAATGATATATGATTGTGAAGGAGAAACAATTTGCTTAACAAAATAAGTAACTATTTAAAAACTAGAGAACTCACTAATAGCTTCAGTTTCAAGGGTAATGTCAACAGTATTGATAGCGCGTTAACAACAATTTAAAATTTTACTTATTTCTTTATTATCTTATCTGGAGCATCTTACTGACAAGTCTGACTTGGTCTGATATGATTACAGTGTCTGATGATTAACTTCAGAAAAACATCATCATAATTTTCCAGTGCTGAAAATTTTAAAACAGAGACATTTCTTTTTCCACTTCTTTTTTTTTTTTTAAATTTCATTTTTAATTGAAATGTTTCTTGGCCAAACATATGCTGTTGCAATGATATGTTGCAATGGAGTGCAGCTTTCTGGTATTCACTCAGAAATATGTATTATGCACTAATCTGATTGCCTTAATTTTGCAGGAAACAGGACTCTATCTGTATGGCCCTTCTGTGGCACATAAAGATGCAGCTGCTATAAATCACAGAAATAGTGACATTACTGAAGGGAGAGAGAGCTGCATGTAGCATTTTTCCTGACCTCTTTGCAAAAGAGTCAAGTCTAGAGTTTAATGAAATGAAATCTCTTTCAAGGGAATCCGAATGAGGCTGCCTCTGGAGCACTGTTCTGGGGAAATTATTTCAGCTGGCCTCTGAGAAGATTTACACCTAGGTCTTCAGTGTCAAAAGTTAAGGCAGGCTGCATTCACTACCTGGAGACCTTCTTATCACTTCTTATCCAAAAGCCAGGAGCTGCCTCTGAAATTGCTTGAAGTAAAAATGTTTTAGGTACAGAAAAGATATAAACAAATTATTAAGAGCCCAAGATCACTATAACTTTCATATCAAAAAGTATTAGCCTGCCTAGAAATTTCCTGACCATAGCAGGGAAAGAGATTAAAGTTGTTTTTCACTCAAAAAAAGGCCAAAGGATGGAGTAAGTTATTTTCTTCTCATTAATAGTAATGGTTACTGTCTGTATTATAACAGTCCTTATACTAGGCACAATCTTTAGTCAGAAAACTGTTTTTCCTGTAGTAAACTGAGCAAACTAGCATTTGAAATTTATTTTTATTATATAGTTTTCTTTATTAATTTGTGTATTTTTTTCTTCAAACTACTAACTCAATCAATAAGAGAACAAATTTCAGTAAATAATTTGTTTATTTCTTAACATCATTTACTACAAAAATTATACTCAAGTAAATTCATTTATTACTCAAGCAGCTGAACTATTAAAACAGTTTTATATTAAGAAGCCACTACCCTTTCATCAAGATAAAGCTACTGGTGCTTTTTTCAGATCCTAGCAAATACCAATAATATACTTAAATTAAATGTTTTGATGTATGTTAATTTGCTTAATATTAAAGAACTGCAATATCACACAGCTGTGTGAACACTTATTTGGTTAGCTGATCTTTAAAATCACACATTTAAACAGTTTAACTGAAGCTGGAAAAAGATAGTATTTAGGGTGTTCAAACATCTGAATACAATGATTTAAAAGGAAACTACCAAACCTCCTGATTTCTATTAGACAGAAACACCTATTCTTCTGCAGTACCATAAATGGTCTGAATTCCTCACCTCAGAATACAGGCAGAAAGGTCAACAATTATGCAAAATAAATGATAGGTTTAGAACAATCACTATATCCAGCTGTTGCAAAGTAAGCAGACTCTGTAAGCCTGTCTGCCAGGTGCAGGCCTCTTTTCCCTGTGGGGATGATCATGATTTCAGAAAACAATGAAGTAAACAATGTTCCTAGATACATATACCTACCAGTATATTAGGAAACCTAAGGGCCTTATACATATATATACTGGAAAAAATATTTTGGCTGATCAGTTTTATTTAAAAAGTAATCATTTTTTATGAAATGTATCTGTAGGAATACTACAAAATTATAATCTAAAAACAATTACCTAAAAAATTTCAGGGTTTCTGTTTGTTGGATGCATCACATTCTGCCACATTTATCTCTGCTATTCAATGACTTGCATTCTTGTCACTGTCCGTAAACCATTATCTAGTTATAACAAGTATTGAGATAATTAAATGCAAAGTATCATCCCATTAGAAATGCTGTAACCCTCTTTGATGAGAAAAAAATGGGTATTTTGTAACTTACATGTTAAATTTCTTTGTATTTTGGAGGATCAGTTTCACAGAGAGCTCTTCATACTTATCTGCTGCTTTTAAAATTTGCCTAGAAGCTTCATCGAATACTTTTGAATAAAAATATATCCAAGGGAAATTGGTTCAGGTAGGAATTCATGTAAATAGAAGGTTTTACTAAGATTATTGGTTCTCCTTGCAACACAGTGAATCCTAAGATTTGGACCCACTCTCCCTACTAACAAATGACTTCCTGAATAATCCTTCCCTCCCTTATTTATGTATTTTTACCTTTTTGTACTCAGAAAAAAATGAGGAACCATGGTCAGAGCATAACATATGGTACATGGAGCTCTGCCAGTGCTTCTCTTTTCTAATTTGAAATATCCTTCCTGCTGTTTAAATCTTTGGTCAGTCTTAAGAGTACTCAGCAGTCCTCAGGAATCAGCTGTAGTGCTTTAGGAAATTATTCCTAAAGTATCATTAAAATCAGTGCAGAAATTCACCAGCTACATTATTTCTTCTATTTACTTATTGATATCAAGGACCTACAACCTGGAAGTACAAAAGAATAAGGCATTCCAAGCCCCTTCTTGACCAGGAATATGACTTCAAGTGTCGAGAGTTCAAGATGTGCAGAAATAAAACAGCAGGTTTGTAAGTGGTGCTTGTCTCTTTCTGCATCTGCCAAGCGTTATTCAAAATGGAAAATGAATCTAAAGCAGAGGAGAAAATTATTAGAAAATATTATTAGGAGAATATTATTAGAATTATATTATTAGAATTAGGAGAATATTATTAGAAAATTTTTTCCTGATATTTCATGTCCTGTCCTATCACTGACTGCAGGGTGAACAGTGAATAAAAGACCAGACCCATGTATCTAATGTGCCTGGAAATTCCACGTTCTTTGGAATTATGAGACCAAACTTTTGTAGTGCAAAAGGAAGAAGCCTTATCAAGGATGAAATACTGGAGTATCATTTTATTATCACCCTAAAATAAAATTAAAAAGAAAAAAATGAGAGAGGTGGAAGAAGCACAGTCTTAGGCAAAGATTTAAGGTTAGATCAACATCTAGAAACAGGGATAAGTAAAGTACCTCTAAGCAGAAAGCTACCTAAAATTGTTAACACAACATTTAGTCAGTAAGAAGTCAGTGCTCTGACTGGCTTTGGTTTCAAGCAAAAGCAAGTTTCTGACGTTGCTTGAGCCTATAGTGCAAGCACTGGCAACAGACGACCATGATCATACACTATCAGTCAGTCCGTCCTAGCAGCCTAGGGTGATGAGACCCAGTACTTCAGAGAATCACAGGGGTAGATTCAGAGGCTCTGAGGGAGTGTAATGAGGAAGTTGCACGGTTTCTTTGGTTGTTAGGTATCTGTGTACAAATCTGCATCCATTGTTTCTGGACTAAAATCACTATCAAATTCACTAAAAGTAGTGCTCTGTAGTATTCCCACAGACCAGGAGGAACGGGCACAGCATTTTCCTGAGGGGAAAGACTAATCAAGGGCAACCCTGACTTCTGCCCCTTTTAAGCCCAAGAACAATATCATGAGCCCTAGAAGTATAATGGGGGACAAAAAAAATAAAAGTTCTCAGATGATATTTTGGCAGCATGACTTTCCCCAGCTTCGGAATGATGAGAACAAGCTTGAATTCAGCCAGGTCTATTTTTCCCCTAGCCAGAAAACAAAGGTCTCAGAGCTGAAATGTCACATTGCTTCTTATTTTCAATTTTCAGATTGTAGTCAAAAGCTGAGGCTGACATTTTGTCTTGAACTCTGATAGCTGCAAGAAAACAAAGGAAAAGCACAAAGGTGTGAGGAATTAAGGACAAAGTATCCCTCAGATTTGCTTCCAGTTTCTGGATTTTGGTCTCTCATGACCGTTACTGGGCCTTGTGCCACTCAAGCCTTTGGAGTACACATAGTCCATGCTGGCTGCAACCAGGCTTTTCCGCATTGCCATCAGGGTAAGGAGCACTGTAGGTTCCTGGCCTTTGACCATATGCACAGATGCTTCTAGCTGCTGTGTCAGCTTCCTCTGCCATCAAAGCTAATTTTTTTTTTCTTATCAGAAAGTACTGATATTCCCCTCTAACTGTCCCCAGGCTATATACTGAGTGTTTTGTTAAGTTAACAAAATTAAACTAAATTCACATTAGACGTCATGATTATAATAATTTTACCCATCAGTTTTAGAATATTGCACATGAAGATCCTGATTAGACACTAATTTGTCTCCCTGAAATAAACAAATGCATGGTAACATTTTTTAAAGACCTACCTTTTTGCCATAGAGAACTGTACTGGGACCAATTTTTTCATAAGCCATTGCAGTTTTCATTAGCATAGGTATTACTTGCCTTCTGCATCCCTCAGTCGTTTAAATCTTGCTCCAGTCCTCCAGAGTTTTCTCATTTCCGTTAGTGAGAATGAAGGAGAGAGTTAACTCACAAATTCAAGCCTCTGGTGAAAGCACAGTGGCAACGACCACACTCACACTGATAATCCTGTAAGTACAAGCAGTTTACAAAGGTTCAAAGGCATTATTCCTTAGTCTTAACAGCCTTCACTCTGAAACCAAGATGAGACATTGTGACAACTATTCCTATTGCTGACTTACCTATTTTTGGGGTACAGAATTTGAACAAGCCAAGAAATTACAATAGAGGAGATTGTTCAAAAATACAGCTGGAAAACTGTTATCTCATACATGATTATCCTGAAGGAAGTAATTTTTTAATGGTCTAGGGAAAGGTGTCTCTGCTCAAGGCAGGGGGTTGGAACTAGATGATCTTTAGGTTCCCTTCTAACCCAAACCATTCTATGATTCTTTTATAAAAGATGCTCTTCTGTCCATTAGGCGCTACTTAGACCAGTTACTGCTAGAGGTTGAATGGAAAATCAGGGGGTTATGTTAACATTAAAATTTTCCAATACTACTTTTCATTGTCTGAAAAGATTCTCACTGAAAATATAAAGATTTTAGCTTAGATAGGACGAAGAAGGAAGAAGAAAAAGACTGAAGCTGCTTAAGTTCTGATAAATCAAGATGCCAGAGAACATAAGAGGATAAACAAACAGATACAGTGCTGGCATGTTTGCTCAATACTAAGCATTGGCACTTCACAAAAATGACTTACTAGCTGTTACTTGTACTGCATGTCCCCACCATTTTCCCCCAGTTTCTCCCTGCCTCACCGGAACACATCACAACCATTCCTCCATTACCCTTTCTTTTCTTTGTTTACTCTTTTTCTGAAAGCAGATGTCCACATCAGGATAGCATTTAAATCTGACTATGCAAACTTAGAGGAACACAGAGCACAGAAATGTATGCAATAAATGTGATGTATACCACAAGGCAGTCTTCTATCATTTATTTGCCATCATGATTTGTTAGGGAAAAACATGAGAATAAAAAGAAGAAATGGAAAAGTGTTGACAAGGTTGCCAACATTTCTCTGGAGCAGGATTTCCCCAGGTGAAATTATTTTAATTTACAAATTTGCAAAGATAAAATGGCCCTGCTGTGAAAACCACAATATTCACTGTAGCGTGTGGTGCTGATGAGCTCCACCAGATGATAACGTAAATTGAAATCCCACATTTCTAAGACCTTTCATTAGTGGGGGGAGAAAATCATGTGAAGAGTTATAATATAGTTAATGGTATTGCAGGGTTGATCTCACTAATTTTACAATTCTGTTACGTGCATAGGTTATCATACTAATTAGCTTCATCTGGAATATTAGTCATCCTAATAGAGGGCTTTCATGTTTCCTTTTACTTCAGTTCTAAAGCTTGCAGTTTGATGGCAAAATTCACAAATCTCACAAAAGACATCAAAACTGAATAATTGGATTTTAAACAAACGACTCTGCTGTAGGCATACCACCAAAGGGAAAGCAGCACAAGAGAACTATCCAGTAGTTATCAGATTTAAGCATATGAGAAGTACACCCCAAAAATCAGAAGGAAATCTGGCAGATGCCATATACTGCTTTCCTTATTTTTGTTGAGTTCTTTGTTTTAGTGGTTTTGGGATTTTTTTGTAATCTTGGATTCATCCTGCAGACTACTCTGACAACCAATATCTCTAAACACTCAACTGGATTTAAACTAAAGAGTTAAATTTCAAACAAGTTTTGTCACCAGTAGTAAGTGGCTCTGACAGAAGGTAAGCACTAGATCTAGCTCTTCCCCTTAGTATTAAGGCTTGCATTTAGCATCTACTCAACAATGAAAACACCTCCACTATGAAAAATAGAATCCTGAAAAAAACTGAAATAAATTCTACAAAAAAAAAGAGATGTCTTTCAGGGTTCTTTTGAATTCCTTAATTACTTTGCTCTTTTTTTATGTTGTTCTCCAGAGTATTATAGGAAATATGCAAAGGCAACAAGCTATTCAAAGAAATCTCACCTCTTTGAGAAAAGGTTTTAGAATGCAGAGAGTTTTTATGATTGAAAATTAAATCAAAAATTATGAATTGAAATCTTATAATATGCTTGAGTTCATTAGGAGAAAGCAATATTGAGTATCTACATTGACCCATTTGCAAATTGTCTGGTTCCAAATTACAACAAATTACAGTTTCAGAGAGGGCCTATATTTCTTCTCTAAGCATCCTGTCACAACTAGAGAACCCCTTCTTTATTACACTTTTTACTTGCTCTTAGTCCAAAGCTTAAAAACTTCAAACAAGAAAGGCAACATTAAATGAAAAAGTGATCAGAAGTGATGTTGTCAATTGCATAGACTTTACTGACAGGAAGAACAGTTTAAAAAGATAGTAACACTCTCTACACAAATAGGCAAGATATGTGGTAGTTTTTGATAAAATCTTGAATTTGATAGAGGATTGCCTTTCCTTTTGATGGCTGTATGTTTCATGGGCTGCAAAGAGTTTAGAATTGCCTCAGCTTCAAGGCAACTTACTTGCTGATCTATATTGAAAAAACGTTTGAAAGAAAATTGTATTTATTGGGCAATCACAAATATAACAGAAGCAGATTTCTGAGTAAATTGTTCCTACTGAAGCAGAAGTTTGGAGAGAATTTGGAAATTTTTCCGCTATTCCTACTGCTTTGCTAAGGTCACCATGAAATATCATGTTTGCCATGTTCTTTGAGGGCAAAGAATCTCCAATGTGCTTTAACCTGAATTATTTTTGTTAATGCAGATACCTTTTCATAATTATTTTCCCAGGACAGGAAATGGTGATTTTTCCATATCTGTTTGGATTGGTTTGGTTTTGTATTTTCTTCCGAAAAGGTGATGACTTTAGGATCAGTTTAACTATTCCAAAATTAGAGTAATTCATATGGGCAAAAGGGCAATGCCTTTACATATTTAGTATCCATATTACAAATATATGTATTTGCTGTTTTAAAATGGCTTAAGGAAACCTCAGACAGTAACTTTCTGCACGTTCATGGCAGATTTTGTTTTCAGTGTCCCTTGTAGTGTCCCTGTCCCAACAGAAGGATAAATATTTTCTCAGCTAGAGAAAACACTGAAAGAAACAAAACCTCTCTGGTGTAACCCAGTGATCACTCCCCCACAGCTGAAAAGAGACAAATGCCAAATAAGGGTTTAAAAAATATTTTCACATATGGCTCTGTAAAAAAAAAGGATGAGACAAGGAAAAAATCATAAACCTTTTTTTTCATCTTGAGAATATTAAAATCTCTTGAAAGGACAGAAAACAGCCAGTCATTTGAAAACAATGTTTTGCAGTTGAACCTACAGTATTCTCCATTTGTATCATTTTATACACAGGTAAAAGAATCAAAAAGAGTGCTTAGTTTGGTTTGTCACTGAAGGCTTATAACTGAGCACGCGCTACTTTTGGCGTTCTCACGCAGTCAGTAAGAAAGTATCTCAATTAAGTCACACGAATCATTACATTAAAGGAAAGGCCTGCCAGTGTGTTTTGCATTAAATAGAAACAGCTTTTCTCATCATCACTGGAAGGTCTCCATAAAAATTGTGTGCAAAGAACACAAAGATATTTAGTTATGCTACTACAAGAAGGTGTTTTAAGCTTCTTCCAGACTTGGAAGACCATAAACTTAATACTCCATTGTACGTTATTTGATCATGTTTATGCTGCATGTTGAGGAATTATTCCTTAAAAAAACAACTGATTTAAAATGTTGTCTGTCAAAAGTTAATGGTCCCATTCTGAACACACTGTATGTTAAGGGATTTGTATTTGTAGGCTGGACTGTACAAATATAACTGTGGACTGTATTATCTTGAAATGGTATGGAAGAAAGTCAGTGAAAACAGGAACAAGGGAATAAGAAGTAAAAACAAGTCAGTGGCAGTTCTCTGCTTAAATGACCTCTGTATTTTCAGCTATCAATTCCTACTTCAGGGGATATTGCACAGTTTCCTGTGAATAAAATAGAGTGAACGAAAATGTATAGCCCTGACTTTTGGAGTCCCAGATTCTTCTCAGCTCCATTCAAAGCTGAGAATGCAAAATTCAGACTTAAAGAAGAAATATTTTGGTAACTTAATAAATCTCTCCTTGTTAAGGTTTGTGAAAGGGTGAACACAGGAGCCTGAGGTTCCAAATTTTTTTAGGCAGAGTGGTAAAACGGAAAATATTTTTAAAAGCTGGACTGTTCGCCTTCTTTCTCAGCCCTGTGGAAGAAGATTTTGTTTGGATGATGGATGAGATATGCCCTGTATACCCACACTAGTTCAATGCGGTCAAGTATAGGAAGATGTCTTTCTTTGCAACTGAGGAGAAGGGAACAGAAAAGTTAGTTTGTTTTTTTTCAAAAGGCCTAACCTCAAAAGATACTCAAAGTCCTTCACCCTCAGGGGACTGGCTTAGCACTCTGCTGAACCAGCCACTAATTGCTTTGTTAGATTATTTAATTAACCCTGAACAAACTCTCTTAGGGGATGCAACAAGAGACATTTAGCCAATCTCCCTCTACATAAAAACCTTGACTGGTGAATGATGAGAAGGTAGAAAAAGTGGCCCCACTGGAAATTACACTGCTGACATTTTGCAGAGTGAGACCTACTCAACATAGTATTTAATCAGCACAAATATCATTTCACGCACCTATTTTTAGACTAATTTTTAAAACTTGAGAGTAAGACTTGCTTTTCTTGGGATTCACTTTGGAAAGTGACATTGCTTTCCTGTCTCTTATCATCCCATCTATTTCTTGGGTAAGTCACTGACAGCAGGAAGTGTAACAGCTGACGAAGGAATGATGCTCCAAATGGTATCAGGATACCAGTCCATTTGTTTCAAGTGATTTCTTAGGACAGCAACAGCTGGCATCATAACTGTCCACTCAAAAATCTCTAAAAAATGTGATGCAGAATGAGATGGTATGACAAGTACCAGCTCTGACGGAGGACAAAGGGAAATAAAGGCCAGTTGCAGTCTATCACATATAAGGTATATTTGGATTGTGCTAAACAACTGCTTTAACAGTAAACATCAGCAAATACAGCATATACTTCACCACAGATCAGTACTGAGTCTTAATAGAAACTTCGCCAGAAAGAGCTGGTTTAGATTCAAGACTGGGAGGAAAAACAATCCAGGTTAAGAAATGATGCCTCATCTGAGTAGCCTCATATTTTGCTAAGGAGAAAGAAAAAGTTCTAATGTTTTCAGTCTAACTTTTGGAGGTTTTGGCAAAGACTTTGGAAACTGCTTCATAATTTGAGGATGATTAAAGCAAATACGATATCATACTATCCAGGAAAGCTACTGTAGGATATTTTATTGAACCTGTCTGGTCCATCTGGGGTGAGCAACTATCAAACACTGATGTCCATACAAGAATGAAGCCCTACATAACTGAAAGTTTGCAGAGCTGCATTTTTTGGGAACTCATGACATATCTGCTAAATTGTTACATCTAATACATGGCTCTTATATGAATATATTTATTAAGATATTAAGTATACCAGAATACCAAAAAATGGCCAAGGCAACCATGCAGTGTGCACTTTGAAATCTGAAGTACAACAAACTTTAACTGCTTCCTGCTCAGGGATCTCTTTCCCTTCATATTTTACTGCAGAAGACAAAAATGGCAGCATCCCATAGACATGGCACGTACTCACTCTCATGTGAATTTGAACTGTATGTTTTCATAACTGTATTTTTTAAACACGATTAGAGCACTGTGAATAACATCCTCAATGTCTGTTAGACTGAAAATACTAGGAAATTTAGGATTAAAGCTTACATTATTTTTTAAAAGACTCCCTTTAATTGCTTGCAGAGCCATAAAAAAGTCAAAAGAATAAGTATTCCATGGATGAGTCAACCCAATCAATGGCATAGCACGAAAGCAAGTGTTTGGGGCAATACTGAAATATCAGATCAAGGGCCCCTGACTCTACCATCATTTCCTATTTCAGTATAAAGAATGACAGCCCAAGTACCCCAGTTAACCTCAGTTTTTATGACAACTCTCAGACCATGTGCAGGTGTTGTCCCCAGCTGTCGCCGCCATCAGCCATCCCAGCTCCACCTCCGAAGCTGAAGACTCCTCCCGGGAGGAGGATCCTGAGGCGGAGACAGTTGCCTTCCAGATCACCTTCCAGAGAATTCTGTTAAGTTCGGTTGCTGATTTGCTGTTCACTGCTGTACCCTCCTCCCTATTAATTTCATTGGCCCATGGACCCTTAACCCTGCCTACCCCTTTGTTCCCATGTGCCGATGCTCCGAACCCTCCCTGTCCGGGCTCCCCTTAAAACCCTGTACACAGCCCCTGTTCTTCGGAGTTTTCCCCCACAGCTTCAGACCCTCAATAAACGGAGACTACCGGGAAATCCCCTCCTGTACCCTTTGTCTCTCGCCGCCTTTCTTTTGCGCCCTGCTCGTTACTCGGCCTGAACCGCCCACCTCAGCGCGACCCACCCGCACACAGCTTGGAGGACCTAGCAGAGACGACACCAAGTCCGCTAGGCCTTGGGCTCCCGGGAAGGTGTCGGAGCCGAGGGCAGTAGGATCCGCCAGGCGACAAGACCAATCTGCTACTATTAAAACGTAACTACTTCTTTAGAGTTTTGATGGTAAAAATAACTACCTTAATTGTTTTCCAAAAATCTGTTGGAAACTAATTTCAACAACTGGATGGAAACCAACAAAGTGATCATACTATTGATACATTGCGAAATATGTTTATCCTTGCATTAAAATCCTCTCACTATGGGACTCAGATGCTGCTGCTGCCAAAAAGCATGGAAGCGGTTGAGTTGTTCCTATGCCAATCAGTAGACAGCC
The DNA here is from genome assembly GCA_013400235.1 of Oriolus oriolus. Lineage (NCBI taxonomy): Eukaryota > Metazoa > Chordata > Aves > Passeriformes > Corvidae > Oriolus > Oriolus oriolus. The sequence goes on along the minus strand of VXBT01005388.1, from coordinate 19,564 downwards.
AGACACTGTGATAAATGGCATTCCCTCGTGCATGAAAGAAAGGCAAAAAACCAAACATGCTATTGGAGGTTTTCTGATGTCTAGCCATGGCTACAGGCTCATGTAGGCCACCACCAGAAGTGTTTGTGAGGATACCAGATAAGCCAATTCAGCATCAAAACTTACCTATATTTTGCCAATGAGCACAAATTCAAGGCCTAAAGGTTGTCTTGAATTATGCTGGCAGGCAAGGTATGGACACAAAAGCCTTTAGGGCCTTTTTATGCTCCTTTTCCCAGCATTCAATTGTGCTTTCCAGCCAAACTCTCGCAGATAATTTATTAAATGGGAAAATGGTAGAGGGTAATGGAAATATTTCTTGGTAGTTTGGAATGAGATTTGACAACCTCTTCCCTCACTGGAATATTTTTGGCATGCTGTAGTTTACAAGAAAAGTTTTTATTATAAACTAAAATGTTGCTGTGGTAATTGACTGTAGTGTAAATATAATTTCCTAATTTATTCCATATTTCTGCCAACCTTATTTTTCTAGCTGGTCTTATACTTTATTGGCCATTAGAATAGAATATGGAGACTGTCCTTTATTATTCCATGAAGAAAGATATTTCAAATTTTGCAATATAAATCCTGTGCTTTTCTAGTGCTGCTTCTCTGCTGCAGCTCAGTCATCTGAATAAGAAATAAGCTTATGCCAATGTTAGGGTTTAACTAGCAATGAATTTAACTTTATTGCAATATTTATGAAAGCTTTTAAAAATGTGGTTGAGCGGAAACCTTCCATGTGGTTTCAGTCAATATTTTCTGAGAAGGAGGACTCAAAAAAGCTGTGATGTTATAAGTTCTTTCCTCATACCACAGATTCCTCTGCCTTTCTTCTCTTCAGCTATTTCCCTAAGTCCTACCCTAGTGTCCTAATGGTCTTGGAAAATTGTTTTTCGTATGTTCAACTGTATTTTCAGCAAAGATGTATCCATGTTACCTATAAGGTAAGCAAGGAGTTTGAAAACTGGGACCAAGAAGCCCCAGGCAGTTTGCAGGCCATTGCAAGTAGAGCAACTATTACTAGTGGTACAGCAGCTGTGAGAGTTTTTACTTGACTTTATCCAGTTGCACTTAGAGCTCTCAAGAACCAGTTTGTAAACTGTTTCTTTGCTGAGGAATGTTTCTTGGGATTGATAGAAAACTGGATCTTGAGCACAGTTTTCCAAACCACTCCCCCTCCTTTTCAGAAAAAATTGAGTGTGCAAAGCAACTAGAAAACATTAGCGTGGCAGCAAAATAAATTGTGTTTGATTAATGACCTATAAATGCAATAGAGACTGCTGGTTTGGGGCATATTCTGAGGTATCTTGCACTGGCTGAGAATTCCTGTGTAGCCAGTGAAACTCAAAGGTGTTTTTCAGGGCACCATCTTCAAAGGTTTAAATTATTTTTCTGGAGAGGTAAAGTTCTGACAATCTAATGTCTGAGAAAAAATGAAATTTTACTCACAGTCCAGAATAAGTAACAGTTTTCTTTCCCCCAGCAGCTCTCTTACTTGTAGCCCACTTGAACAGTCCTGAAAAACAGGATCTTCTTTCCTAACCTCTGTCTTCCAAGGACTTTATTCTCATAACTGGATTTTCTATCCTGCTCACTCTTACCTGGTTTCCCTGTGCCCTACACATGCTGCATTTCTGTCTGCATCTGAGGAGGCCTAGAAAGCACCAGCCTACACTCCCAGGAGCTGCATGATTAGAAAACTCTCCAACAAACAGTAAGCTGTGAATGAGAACCCCTCGGTTCTGGGGACTATATACAGAATGTCAATATTTACCCTGGAAAAGAAAAGTTTAGCCATTTGGTTTATATCATAGAATCATGGAATGGTTTAGGTTGGAATGAACCATCAAGATCGTCTCGTTCCAACCCAGGAACACCTTCCACTAGACCAGATTTTTCAACTCTCTGCCCTTGAGGACTTCCTAGGATGGGGCACCCACAACTTCTCTGGCAACCTGTTCCAGTATCTCACCATCCTCACAGTAAAGAATTTCTTCCTAATATCTAAACTAAACCTGCCTTCTTTCAGTTTATATCCATTACACCTTGTGCTGTCACTACATAGAATCATAGAATGACATGAGTTGGAAGGGACTGTAAAGATCATCAGACCTGCATGTGGAAAGTGCCAGGGATGGGTCTTCCACAACTTCTGTGAACAGCTTGTTCCAGAGTCTCACCACCTTAATGTAGCAGTCTGGATGATGAGGAAAAAAACTCACAGGATTTAGAAGCCACTTTGGTTTAGCCTTGTTATATTTGCAATGCTAATGAAGGTTAAAAGCGCATAGTTAAAAGTCAGATATAGGTGTAGATATAACTTTGAACTCATGCTACACACCCAAAGTCTTTGGAGTGCTTTTCAAAGTCTAAAAATTTCCAAGAGGAAATTATATATAAAGTGACATAACCATAACCTGGTAACTGCAGAAAAGAGATGTAGAAAAGAAAATGAGACAGAAAAGACTGGCAAGAAAGGATCCACAAAAACCAGTAACTCTCTTCTTAGAGAAGATAGAAGTTCAAAATAACAGTGATCAAAACAGCTCTAAAACATGGAAACATCAAGAACTATTAAATATTTCAAACATGTCAGAAAGCTGAGGTATTGTGGCTAATAAGCTTGCAGGAACAACTTGTCTTTGAGTCATTTCTTCTAAGTTTGTTCTTTTCCATATGCAATAGTTTCAAGGCAACTGATAACTCTACATCAAAGGATTTCACTGCAGAGGGTCAGTAATGTCAAAGGAATCTTCTGCAACCTTATGTAAAAGATACCTGAGCATATACAGTAAGTAATTTTCTGGACTATAAAACAACATGAAACAAGTAACAAGAGAGCAACTACCACCATTTGATTATTGGGACCGGGCACTGAAATTAAAATTTCTCATACATGCTTTTCTTCTCTGAATCCTCTGGGATGCATTGCAGAAAGATGGAAAAAATTTGCTTATTGTAATAACATGTTCCCAAAAGAATGATGAACCTATGTATTTTAAAAGTTGTTTTATTAAAAAACACTAAAGCACATTTCAGTTTTTCCTCCGTTAAGAACACAAATAAAATATCAGTGATATCTACAAGTAAAAGCATTCAAGGGTTCAGCTTGTTTCCCTTGTGCACATTTGAGTTTCAGTTGTTGTCAATGGATTTTGGATTCAGCTCTATTTCTGAACACTCCTAAAATGGGAGAAATAAGTTAACTGCAGACAAAAGTTAGGATAATAGCTGTAGCATGTATTTGAATGTATATGCTTTCAAAAATATTCGGTAAACAAACCAAAATAAGTATTAACTGGAAGTGTAATAAAATGGAAACAGAAAAAATACAGTTACATATTAATGAGCAGTGAAACCATCCAGGATGCCAGTGATGGTGTGAGTATTATAGATAACAGTAAGGAATGAGATAATTACATAGCTGAAAAGATAGTTGCTATCTCATATCATGAGGATATTATAAAGGGAGCTTCTCAGTCTCCTTCTTTCCCAAAGGAATATCCAGAGAAATTGGAACTCATCAGGTTAAGAACCTAATAAAAGCAAGTTCCTTGCCTCTCATTTGTAACATCTCCTCTTTGTGGTAATCACAGTGACTTCACTTTCTAATCTGGTCAGCAATTACCATTACAAAAGAACCACACATACTTTAAAGTAAATCATTGTTCAAGTGATTTTAGTTTAATTCTGCCAATGATTCCTAACCATATCCTGGGATCTAGCCCTTTAGTAGTGCAGCCCTTTCCAAAGATGGCTGCCACTTAACTGCAATTGTTATTCTTGTTTTCTTGGCATGTTTTTCTTTCAATAAACTACACAATTAGCTCACTTCAAAACAAGCAGTAGGCAAAGGAAGGTAGATAGAATCAAATAATTTGTTATTTAAACGCTGCTTTCCAAATATCTGTGCCAGGTACTTTCTGTAACATTGCAGTACTCTGGAGTCTAATTGAAGACCACCAGTTGAAGCCACAGACCTCTTAAAACAATTTATTTTTGTAATGCTGACAAAGAAATAGTCATAAATACAAAAATATTCTGCTGCGCTTTTAACTTTTCATAAAGATGCATGTATCTGGAAGACAAAAGCACCAATGGATCTCAAGCTATAATGGCACAAAAGCATCTGAATGAATACACCTTTGTGCACAGACCAAAGGTGGTACTATGTATGTGTGACAGGTATAGACTGAAAGAAAACACATATGCTAGGAAAAAAAATCGGGGAAATACTGTTATTTTTAAATGACATTTTAAAAAAATACCTTTCTTTTAAGGGCTGTGAAATGAAGTGCTCAACAGGTGTGCACTGGGCAAACAATAAAAAAGTAGAGTCTCATGCTACAGAAGTAGAGACTACAATACAATAGTCTTAAGAATGTCTGCAAAAAATTATTCTGAGAAATAGAGTGTTTTTGTGTCTTTTGAGCAAGAATATATTTAAATTCTGAAAAGACAAAGATGATTTCTTGCTGAAGGACTAGCATGATGAGACAGTAAAACAAATAACTTTTATCTCCTATATAACAGTGGAGGCAGTTCAGCAATCGTGAAAAGTGCTAGAAGCTGCATTTAAAGTAGGTCCCAAAGGTGCATCTTTTCCCTAGGTATATGTGCTCACAACGAACACAAAAATAGTAGAGTGAATATTTTGAGAAGCATGTATGATAACAAGACTAGAATGTGAGCAGGGACCACAGTTCCTGCTTGGTAGCATTTCTTAGGCTTTGAAGCATCCTGTGTATTTATTTTGTTGCAGCAAAGAGGCTCTTGTGCACATCCATAGGATATTCTTCATAATATTGTTCATTTGCAAAATACTTTCATCTAGCAAATTCAACAAAGAAACAAGAGTAAAAATTCCCGTTTGAGGGCTGGATTAACTCTTCCTACAGCTCAAGGGTTGTCTTTTATATTTCTGTTTTCCTTCTTTGGGGTCCAAATGAGAATGACATTAAAAAAAACCCCGATATTTCTACAAAAGGGCACACTTAATAAATAGTATGAAAGTGTTCTTTGAAAACTCTCCATCTTTTTTACTTGTTTTATTCTGGGAGTCAAGGAGATTGAGAAACCTCCTTCTGGCTGGCTAAGTCTCTGATTTTTCACTAAGTACAAATGTGCTTGAGTTCTAAGGAAGTACAGAAGCTGCCAGAAAAAGTCTTTGTGGTTTTCCAGATCAAACTTACACTGTTGAAGGTGAGTCAAGAAGGGACAACTTTGCTTTAGAGATATACAGGATCTCAAGAGTTTTGCTAAACTCCTCTCCACAGATTCACTCACTCTCCTTGTCCCAGACATATAATTTCTGATACTGACATTCAGGAATGATGAAAAGGCTCAGATGTGCAACCTCAGAGCATAGGCCCAGACAAGAGTACTCTGCATTACCTAAGGAAAGTTGTACCCTTCAAAAGGTTAGAAAAGCAGTCTTAAGCAAACCAAGGAATGCCTCCTTTAAACACTTGTAGTAGAAAAAAGGTGTTCATCTCATGGAGATGGATTAGTTACTGGTCTTAATAAAACTTATTTCATGGTGGACCCTTCCTTTTTTAAATTGGATTCAGAAATACCCTGCATTTCCTGTAATTTTTCATACACAGATGAAGTACTTTGATCTCTGATCAGAAAATATTTCTAAACAGCAAAATTCCACAGTACGCTCTCAGTATCCCTTGAGAAGCCCATACTGAACTTTCAGCTTTTGATTTTAACTACTTTATCAGAGACAGGAACTGATGGGATCCCATTTCTATCTTTGCTTCCATCTAATTCCCCTTTCCAGCTCCTGTATTTTTCCAAAAAGCTGAGGATTGCTCTCAGCAGTAGTTTTCAGTCCTGTTCTGGGTTCAGCAGGAGGGATTTGCTGCACAGCAACAGAAGATGAGGACAGGAACACATGCACTGGAGAAGCAAAGAACATTAAAGCTCTAATGCAGAAAAGAAAGGTATCACTTCTGCGTGTTTCTTCCTCACTCTTTAGTAGCTGATATCACATGTTAGGACACCCAAAATATTATTGGAACTTAAATGTTTTCCAGAGATGCAGAAACAGGTCTTTATATCAGCAGGAAAATTTCTGATTTGGACAGTGTGTCTTATGTCATGCAGTCCAAGGGGTTTTTTTATTTTTACGTTGTTTGAAATATTAGGGCTGGCCAGAAAATTATTCTGTTAATTTTTACTCAACTATATAATTTTCTGTTTCCTTCTAGTTAAGTTTTCTTCTAAGATGGAGAAAAAAAAAAAATCAACCAAACATTATACAACCATTTAGTCTGCACAATAAAGAATGCCTGAAAAACTGAATTATCTAATTGACTAGGGTGTAAAACAGCAGAATTCACCACTCAGAGCTTATTAGTCTGTTCATTTAATTAAGATTATGCAAATTCTTTGACAAAAAGTAATACTTTATTATAAAATTGCATTCTCTTATTCAGACATTTCACTGTTTGAATTGTACTGGAGTATGTTCATTTAGGACAAGCATCTTTGATCATAAATATGCACTTATTCACGCCCTGCCATGTCTTATTGATTAAACAGGATATTTTCCCTCTTGTTAGAATGAAGTTGCAGTTCAAAGGTTTTAGAAAAACATCCACTGTAAGAAATTGGCAAAGGAAGTGTGTAGTGCGCTACAACCTCCAGAGAATTGCATGATGTTCCCTCTTCCTAAGCTTCTGTGTTTATTGCTGAAAAAAGAGTGTGTGCAGTTTGTGCCGCAGTTGAAATTCAATAAATATTTGAAAAAAAAGGGTGTGCTTGAAGACAAACATGAACTGTGTTAAATGCCATGAAATCAGCAGACAGGTCTTCAACTGTTCCTTTATTTAAACATATCATGATGTATTTCATCCAAAATGTGCAAGTTACAAGTGAAAGCTTTGGCTCATATCTCCTAACAGGACTACTAACCCTTCCACTATGTTACAGAAAAGATAGTAATTTTACTTACAAAATGTAGTACAATTATTGAATCCTCAGGACCTGCCATATGAAGTAGGGACCTCTCTGATGGTTTTTTTGTATGAATTTCAGTCAAGATGTCTGTGGGCTTTTTGCAGCAGAAGCAAAGAATGCAAGTTTTCTCTGTTTAGATAGAAGGATTAGGTTGGTGGCGGGGTGGGGGGGGTTCACTTTTAACTTTTTTCCCTTCTTTTTTCCTTTTTCCTAAAATCTCTGTGTGATTTAATAGTTCTCTGAAACTCCCACTAGTAAGTCCTCCTATGGCAAGTTTCAAAATGGAAACCAAGTATCTCCTGAGCCTCAGAGAGAGTACACTGAATAATAAAATAAAACAAGGATTTGTACTCACACAGCATTCTCTGAGGGTTTCTAAGCATTTCAAAAATACATGAATTCTCACAGCAAGGTGAGTAAGAATAGGAGATGGCAATGAGATTATTATCCTCATTTTGCTAATAGAGATATTAAGATAGGAAAGTTGAACAACCTGCCAAGCTTGTGGTACATAGTCAAGAGAAAGCAGATCTCATAAACTCGACTTCGTAATATTAACCAAGACCACTGCCATGGCTAGCCAAAATTTGCTAAGCTCAGGACCTTACAAAATATCCCTGAGATATCATACAGCAACCAGAAAAGGCACAGTCCAAAATGCATTAATGTGAATGGGAATTTTTCTACTAGAATAAACACAGTGGACTCTGAAGACTTTCCTGAGGCTAGTCATCCCTAGTGCTATAAAAATGGAATAGGTTTGGGCACTTCCTGCCACAGTGCCAGGAAGTAATCTAGTAATTCTCATTTTTGAAGGATTTTGGAATTACTTTTTTAAAGCTCTGTTTAGCACAAAATAGCAGAGTTCTCGAGAGCGTATGTGTTCATGTGCCTGGAATGACCAGCTTCACTCCACGTGCTGTGGGTAGGCAGTTCTTAATCTGGGATGCTGCAGGCCATGAGAGGTGGTTTTGTTCAGCATTGTCTTTGAATGTAAACTAGAGTATTATTTGTATTGTTACCCATAGATGTATCAATTTTTTGCCAGTTTCTCACTTCATGTGGTCACCAAATAGTCTCTCCACAGACCTAAGTGAGTGCTACAAATTAAGAGAAAACAGCAACTAGTTTCAGGATCAGATTAGCCCTGCTCTACACCATTCACTTTTTAATATCAACTCTTTTTTGTTTTGGCTTTCTTCTACCTCTTCCGCATAACATTACATGAGTCCAGCTTGTGGGTAAGAGTGCCACCTATTGAGTCCCTGGCAATATTTGTCATCATCTACAAAGGAAACAAAATCTTATATACCATTTTTTATGATGCATCTGTAAGTGACAAAAAGACAAAGAATGTCTTCCCAACTGAACCCAAGACTGCTATGTATTTAGAGGGAAAAAAAAAATTTAATTAAAAAAGTTAGAGAATTTGAGAAGTGGTGTTTCCCTGACAAACACATCTTCAAATATTTTTTTTCCCGTAGAAAATCAGGACAGGGGAAAAAATCAAGATACAGAAAAAGGTCAAGTACTTATGAGAAAAAATCAGTGTCTCTATTAAAAGAGCAGTTTGTTTAAAACAGTTCAGATATAGTTCAGGGTAAGTTTGTCTTCTGACTCGACTCAGAGAGGATTTTTTCCCCCTCATCATATCGGCTAGTCATTATGCTAATTAAATACTTTACTAAGCCAGGGTGTGCTAGATGTCACCTTGGAAACACTTCAAACAGCATTGAATAATATAAAAGCTGAATATAAGGCAGCCACATTACAGGGTTATATTACAGAATGAACTAGCTTTTCTTTCTTGGCAGCAAAATTGCAAAGACAGTGCATATTTTTAAAAATTGCTGGAATCTCTAGAAAGTGAGGAAAACCGAAAAGACTTACAAGAACACTGATGATTTTTCCACTTTATTACACTTGCATATGAATCGCATTTTCCTGGCATCCTGAGCAATGATGACATATGAGAAATATGTATATTTTTAGAAGACTCGTATTATTGTTGACTTGGGTATATATACTGAGTTTAATCAAGAGAAATCTTACTTATGTTATATGCTTCACTTAATGGGCACTAGCTAGACAAACTAACCATTTCCTGAAATGTGCAGAAAAATAATCAGACGAGAAAATTATCAGAATTTCATCAGTACAGGAACACTCATCTCCACAGACAAGTGCATAAGTGTGTGTACTTCATTTAAACTTTCACTGAAGCAGCCCTTTTTTTCCCTTCCTTTTCTGAGCCATGATGCAGTAGCACTTACTCTCACTCCATAGCAGAATTTGTGGACACCATCTATATTGATAACCTGAGTGAGAGCCTACCAGACTGGGAATGAGGAACAAATAAATTCCTTTAATTTAGATACAAACAGCACCCTGAATTAATCAGATCCTGATCACTTTTCAGGGTCAGTCTCTCTAAGAGCAGTGATGTGCCAGAAATTACAGAGGGTAAATTCTGGTACTATTATTCTGGTGTCAGTGTGAGCAGTGCTTCAATGAAACAAAAGCAGGACGGAAAGGAATACCTTGAGGAAGCCCTGATGGAGAGATGTGAGTGAATCTGTATGTAATTATTGTCCCCAAATGACCACAGTTATGATCAAATAACCCCAGAGTAAGCAGGTGAGCATAAACAGCTGTCACAAAGTCCAGAATCTGAAATACCACAACAGAGGAGTGGATCCTCCCTCAGTATGCAAATATATGTAAACACAGATACAGATACACAGATGTATTTCCTGAACCCAGGGATATCGTTTTCTTAACGTTACTTAAGCTAGTCTGCAGCATTCCTAGGAGATTTGTGAATCTTGCCTGTGAGCTATGCAGACAAAAATCCCAAAACCTAATCAATGAACCTTGCCTACATATGCTTGCTTTATGCCCTACTCTTCAGAAGCCAGACTCCCCCAAACTGTCTAGCAGTTCTGGGACATAGCCCTTTCTTGTGCCGTCATTCCTTCTTTGGATTGATGAACAAATAATAAAATTTAATTCCCTCAGCCTTATTTACTTCTCAGAAAGGTCTGAGACTCCTATGAATAGGGAGGAAAATCTGACTTCATACAAATTGCTGAAATCATTCTGAGGAATCTTCATCTACCAAAGTCATGCTAACAGTTCCCACTGGAATGATGTATATAAAGGTTTGAACCCACAGTACATCCAGGATGGCAAGATTCTGCCTTTCTATACATTTCTAGTTTTTGTATCAGTGACATTCCTCTGGATACAGGATGTATTTGTCACTTTGCACACAACAGAGATTATTCCTAGCCATCCTCACTTCCTGGACATCATGCAATTTATAAATTGGACACTGATGTTAAGAGGATGGATTGAAGAAAGGTAGGGAATATATGTGGCACCAGAGCATTTATCGCCTGTAATACTGCAGGATACGTCCATTTCCCCTGACCGAATTTTGAGCTCAGGTTTTGGCAGCAATCACAGCCAGGTGAAAATCACACCAAGTAAGAACGTAAGGGGGGAATAAAGGAAAGAAAAGGAGCATGTCAAGCAAAACACGCCATTTTAATTTAGCACAAAAGTCCTTTTAAGGGCTCAGGAAAAAATCACTCCAAGTAAGGATGTAAGAAAAAAATAGAAAAGAAAAAAGAAATATGTCAAAAAACAGGCTGCTTTATTTTAAAAGAAAGTCTTTTGAGGGCTCAAGGCCTGAGCCTCTGTTAGGACTGCTACACAGGCTGGATGACTGCCAATATATCAGGTTGCAATAGGCCATTAGAAGAGGCTGAATATGGATAATCTTCCCTAAGGGCTGAGTAGAGTCATACTGCCTTGATTACTTTTTTTAATTTAGATTAAAAATCCCTATAACAGTTGCCGACTAATTGGAAAAAGACTTTAAAGTAGCTTTAGGAAATTAGGTAAGAATAGTTTTTATTATTGTAGTGAGCAGCAATTGCTGCAAACCTCTTCTTCCTAAAGGATGGGAAGTCAATCATGAGAAACTCTTATCGGAACAGAAAACCAAACCTTGTCTCTTATGGGATTTCATCCTTTGAAAGCTTGTTTTACTCTGACCGTTTTATTTCAAGTCAACGTCAGAGAGCAAAACAAGTGTTGGAAAGGCCAGTCTCTCAGCAATCCATGCACACTTGCAAAATGTTTTTAAAAAAACAAGTTAGCTTCACAGGTAGGTGACTAGCACTGCAACCATAGGTTCAAGTTATGATTTCCTGAACTTTGACAAAAATGTTAAGACCAGTATTTTGACTAAAGTAGAGGATGTTTCTGATTTAGTATGAGCATTCCCCCACAGTCTTGTGAGAAAAAGCCCAGGATTCCTTGTTCTTTATCACTCCTGATTAGCAATTCATAGACCATATAAATTGCAATACTGATTTGAACCCTGGAACTCAAAGATCAACTACAGCATTAAAGACCACAACAATCATCTGATTTCCAGGAAGAAACATAAATATAGGAGTCACATGCAATAGCAGCAATATGTTAATGCACAAAAGCCAGGGTGTGGAACTGTGAAGAAAGCAGAGGAAATATCACTGCCAAAAGTGGTTAAATACCCACATGTAATCGAAATTCACAGGTTTGAGAAATAAATCAAACACTGACATGGAAAGTAAGTTAGCAGAGGCCTCTGTTTAATTTTTTCCAAGTGAATTTCCATCTGAAATTCGTGGTAGCAGTGCCTCTGCAGGCATTGTCAGTTTCAAGGAGCTACAGGATTTAGCCTCCGAATAATACTGCTTTCAGTCACAACCTTAATGAGAAGTTTGCAGAAGTAGCCACAGCATCCATGTGATTAATTCAGATATACAATCAAATCAATTCATTCAGGAAAATACTTTCTGGGGAAACAGACTGATACATTGGGATCGCATATTCTTGACTATGAGGGGCAGGTTTTCAAGTGCTCAGCTCTCACAGCTGGGGTGACATTTTAAAAATGTTGCTGAAAGTCCATTAGTTCTATTGTCATTTCTTCAATCAGATTTTTCTATAAATATATATTTACACATATATATATATTCTAAATAACATGTGTTTAAAAACCTGGGCACAGCTCTGCTCATTCAGTCTGTGAACATAGAGCATCACTCATTTCTGGTGCCTAAAGGTTCTCTAGAACTTTCTCTCAACCCAGTATGCTCATAGTACCTTTATTTTTTGTGGTACAGAAAAACAAAAGCTAACTACTCCCTTGTATTCCCAAAGAACATCTAAAGCACCTGGAGCCATATTCTAAGAAGAGAAGCCAAGAAAAAATAGAGATCTCTACGTATGTATCAAGATTGATTCTGAAATAATATAAAGTCTGTAAAGGGATTTACTGAACAAATCAAAAGAGGAAGGCAAATTCTTTAGACATACTAGATTTTCAGAGCAACTTGGTCCCTGACCCAAGATAGCTATTTACAATTCTTGGCCCTTGCTGAAGGTGAATGTGTCTCAGCAAATGCTGCTCAGAGTGTCCCCTATAGCTAAGCATCTGGCTCCACTGTAGACTCGCCTAATAACAAATGAGCAAATGTTCACGAATCTGGAACACATATTCAAACAGACTACAGCCAGCTTTAAAATTAAGCAACCCCCTCTTAATCTACCCTGCACATATTTTGGAGAAAGATGTGTTTCATGACAAATATTAGCCATGACATTTCACTAATTTCAGCAATGTAGTCCCTTTGTACGTTTTAGGTTACTTTTATGGTCTCTAATACCTTGTAGCAACAAAAATAAATTCACCTACTTGAACAGTAAAATTGCAATAAATTTTTGAGAATTTTTTTGCATCTCTGCCGTTAGGTAACTCCTGCTTCATAAAAAAACTTGTAAATTATCAATTATTAAATATAAAGAATGATAGACAGAAAGAACATGTTTAAATTCTGACTAGAATTTAGTTATTAAGAATTAAATTCTTAATACTGACTAGAGAAATATTTAAAATATTTTTTCCTCTTCTGTTTCTGTCTTGCAAGTCAGTCTTACAATTTAGCCATTACGTATCATAAGACTGGGGAAAAGAATCAGCACATTTTTAATCTGTAAAGCCGTTATAATAATATGAAGGGAGAGTTTATGGAGAGGAGTTGGTTTTTAAACCTATACATTCAAAACAGTCTTGGTTCAGTAAGATGAAATTGCTGCATTTTGGGACCCACGGCAACCCAGGAACATAATTCTCATTTTCATTCTGCTTTGGAAGCATGAAGGACTGTCAGAAAAAAAGACATGAATTAGTATGAATTGACACTGGACCGTAGACCTTTCTCACCTTTCTGTTGCAGATTTCAATTCTGATGCCTAACTCACAGCCAATTAATTTTAGGTAGGAAAAGAAAGGTTGATACAAGCTTAAAAATAATTTCAAATGAGACATAGAATATTCTAGAAGTATAAATAATACGGAGCTTTGAATCATGGTACTCCCAGTGCCTGGCATCCTTGAGAAGTAAGGAAGGACTTATAAATAAAAAATATTCCTCAAAAGCCAGTAACAGCATTCTTATATGTTGCTCTACTACAAATAATTCCTCTAAGAAATCAAAAGTCACAAAGCCTTCAAAAGGAAAGGATGGGAAGCTTCTACCACTAGCTGCTTTTAAGCCCTGGCAGCTATGAGTCACTGCAAGCAGAATAATCAAGAAATTTCAGGAGATTATTTGGCCTCAGTTGCTTTGGCTGCAGTGCTTACTAGGAGTAATGGTCTCCCAGGACAGTCCCACTCCTGAGACAGTGCCTATAAAGCAGCCTCCAAAGCTGATTAACTTTACTGCCCCATGATCAGATGTATTTTGGACATATTTCCATTTCCTTCTGTAGTCCATTAAGACACAACTCCACTCCCACATTCTTCAGTTGTAAAAAAAGCGTTCACTGGTTTTCTTCTTTCCAGTTCCTGCATAGAGGTGGAGTCTGGTTACCTGGGTAAGAGAAACACAAAATGAGAATGAAATCAGAATTTGTTTGGCTTCCTGATTAGGCTATTGAAGAGCAAGGGATGTCTTATACATAAACAGATTTCGGCACAAATGTCACTAACTGTGTAATAATGGATACCCTGTTAGGTGTACATGTAAAAACTGAAAGAAGAGAACATAAAAGTAGCCATGTAAGATCAAATCACAGAATATGGTCAGAAGTTCCTAGGATAATTCAGGCTGTCTTAAACTTCAGAAGGTCTCCCAACCCTGGTTCATCTTGCTGCCTGCCAGGACCTAGTGCCATCTCACCAATGCTTCTGCCCAGCCCCACTGTCCCAGCCTGCATTCTTCAAGGGCTCTGTCTTCCCAGGACAGAGCTTGAACAATACCCATGCTGAATTTTATGGCATCCGTGTCAGCCCCTTTCTCCCCCTGCCCCAACCACTTTTGAACGGCAGACCAGCCCTTGAATGAAGCAACTGGTTCCACTCATTGTCATCTTCAACCCTGAGGCATGTATCCTCCATCTCCGGCTCTGGATCACTGAGATGTCAAGCAGAACAGCTCCCAGGACAGAACCTGTGGGACCACAGCTGTTACCCATCTCCACAAAGGACACAGCCCATTAACCGTGATCCTCCAAGCACTACGATTCAACTGGGGGGTTTGTGGTATACAGGCCCATACAGCATAGTATTGCCTCTCTAAATGATGCCGATTTGGAGGAGGTGCTGTAGTGGCTTAGTCCAAAATCCATTACTTACTTATTTTCCTTCTGTGAGATAAGAATTAGGAGAAAGCAAAGCAGGCACAAAACTTTAAAGAATATAAAGAAGTTTATTAACAGAACTAAAAGAGGAAAAAAAAGAAGAGTCAGAATAAACCTTCAGAACACTTCTCCTCCCCCCACCTTTCCTCTCTCCTCCCACTGACAACGTAAAGAGCCAAAACTTGGGATTTTTTTCAGTCAGTTTACCACCTCTATACTAGTCTTTCTTCAGTTCACTTAGGCAGAGGAGTCTATCTTGCTCACGCTATGGAGAGACATCTCCACAAGAAACAGTTCTCTCGTGGCTTCAGTGTCACAGCAGGACAACCGCTCGGGATGGTTCTCTGCTCACCTGTGGAAGTCCCTTCCCTCGACTTACAGCTTTCCCCACAACTGTTTTCGAGGGTTCAGTCTTTAGCTAATGGGGTATTATTTTAAGGATGAGCTGTTCAGAAGCAAAGGTTCTCTTCATCTATCTCCGGGACCATCTTCATCTCTGGGAACAGAGGTCNTTTCAGCTTCTAGGTTTGAAGCATCTCCTCTTTCTTCTCACTCTAGACTTCAGCTCTTCCTTCTTCACTGAGTTTGGTGTCTCTATGGTGTTTTTTCCACGTGCCTTGACTTTTCCCTTTCCTTTGACTTGGGAGAGGATTTATGTCTGCAGGCTTCATCTGTTCTGAGGATGTTGCTACATCCTACATCAATAAAAGAGTTAATCTCACCCGGGCCTTGCAGCTTGAATTTGTCTCTTGCCGTTGGTCATGGGATCGCTGCCATACCGTGGCCAGAGCTCGTTTTGGTGTGGCATTTTATTTCAGCGGCCGCACTGGGCGGGGGGCAGGCCTCCAGCAGAGCAGGAGCAGCCAGGGCCATGGATGGAGCAGGGCTCTGCGGCTCCAGGGTGGCTGTCTCCCAGCCGGCCCGGGCCTGGGCCTGCGCTGCCGCGCCGGGGCTAACCCAGCATGCCACGACAGAGCAGGGCCACGGCCCAGCCCTGCCAGGCCACACCGGGCCCCACCCAGTTACCTCTCCGAAAAGCCAGAAGCAAGAGTGCTTTCCCTGGGCTTTGTTCCTACTTAAATATGGTATTCATGGAGGCATGTCAAGCTTCTTAATTGGCTTAACAGAGTTGTCAATATTCAAATTAGCCAGTTGATTGGTTCTGTCAGGTCTAGAGGAAGCTGTCTGAAGCCACTTGTAAAAAAAAGCCACTTCCGTGGCTGGTGGATTCCTCCTTAACTAAAACCCAAGCTGTGCTAAACCATGACAGGTGTGTAAAGGAAATTAAAATGGGGGAAAAATAACACTTCCACTAGTATGGTTTCTTAGATTTTAGCATCTAGAAACTAAGTAGTTTCAATACTTTGTGTACGAGTGCTTGGTGGACTTTCATTTTTAAAATAAATACTGTCTCTCCTGACAATAAATCCTGTACTGTTGTTAGTATTATGTGGGGGGGGAAAAAATCTTCTCTTGTTGTAAACATCCTGCCAAATAATTTCATTTTCTCCATCTTCCTTCTATTGCAGGAAAGTGTGACTAATCAGTCCCTGTTCACTTCCTTCTCATCATTCTTGGATTAATCTAATACCCCCAGTTGTTCTTCCTCCCGGACTAAGGAAGCCTAGTCTGTTTAATCTATCCTCATGTGGAAATGAATGGAACATAGTTGTCATCTTTCCCCCTTTCTAGTTATATTGTGTCCTTTTTTAGATGCTATAATGAGAGATGTGCTTAGTATTAATGATACAAGCACATCTTGGACTTGAGGCATAATAATGTTTTCTGGTTTGCTCTAATTTTTTTTCATAGTAAGTCCTAAGAGTTGATTTTCCTTTTTTACTGTCTCTGGGTATTAGGCTGATGTTTTCACAGAAACAGACACACTGCCTCCACAATCTTCCCTCTGAACAGTAGTAGTTCATTTAGAGTCCATCCCTGGGAACGTATACACCCTGTGTACATATAGGTAGCAGTTTTTTTCCCTGATGCATTACTTATGTGGAATTTATCTTTCACTTTATCACCAAGTCCCTCAGTATTGTGAAATCCTTCAGCACTTCTGGAATCAGTTTGCATTTAACCGATCTGAATGCTATAGTATCAGCAAATATTTTTACCTATCTCTCTCAATATATATCCACTTTCCCCATAATTTTAGTGAATATGTGGATGAACACATACCTCAACTCCACTCTAAATACTGCAACATCTGACAGTTATTCCTTCTTTTTGTTCTAGCAGTAGTAGTAGTAGTAGTATTAGGAGTAGTATTAGTATTG
This sequence comes from Oriolus oriolus, assembly GCA_013400235.1. NCBI lineage: Eukaryota > Metazoa > Chordata > Aves > Passeriformes > Corvidae > Oriolus > Oriolus oriolus. The sequence goes on along the minus strand of VXBT01005388.1, from coordinate 2,573 downwards.
TTGTTGTTACATTTATATAAAAACCACAGGATCTCATTCACCCATATCATCTCCATCTTTAAGGAATTCTAATACATTTTCAGGGCATGACCTCATTCTTCAGATGCCAAACTGAACGTTTTCCCACTATGTCATACTTATGCATATGTATTACTGTGTCTGTGTTATGGCTTCATCCAGAGCGTCCAGTACAGAAGTCAAACGTACTCATCTATTGTACCCAGACCTGCTGTGAATCCCTTCCTAAGAACAAGTTTCGAATTTGTCAGATTTGACTCTTCCAGTCTCAGGGTCATTTTAAACAGTAAGTTGTACACCACAGTTCATAGGTCAGCAATTTTGTACTGATTGCCTTTATAACTCTTTACGAAATATAATTTGATCATGACAATTTATGGGCTGTCAATTGCCTTTATTGAAATTCCTCCACTGCAGAGTGTTGCAATGGATTCTGAACCTTTACTTCACCATGCTTGAAACCTCTCCCAGCTTAGTGTGACTGTTCACTTTAGATGAATACTGTCTAGCCCATCATCTGCTCTTCAGATAAATAGTTGATGAAATGAACAGGCCTGCAGCCACAACAAGTTCCTGATGTAACTCACTTGAAAAGGTTTTCTAGGTTGATAGTCAGCCTTCAATAACCACTGCCACCATCATAATTGTAACTGGGTATCTACCTCCTTCAGGAACACAGACAGTTATCTTCTCTTTTTACTGAAGGGGAAAGAGCTGGAGGATCAGAGCTCTGCATGTTTGACTGCAGTCAGGGATATTTGCTGCACATACACATTTAAAGAGACATCTAGACACAGATTCAGTGCTCTAAATATCTGGCTGTCCTTGTTAGCTCTTCTTTTGGCCTCTGTGGTACTCCTGATGCTTAGTAAATGACTGCCTTCAAGTGCCTGCCTTGACAACGGAGTTCTGTGTAACAACAGCCAGCAAAACTCAAGTTGAATCAAAGGGCTGCTTGAATAATTTATATGAGTGTTACTTTTACAACTTCAACACATTTACAACTAAATCCAATACAGATGAACTGCTGTATAACAGTCTATCCATGGTAAATTGGGACAGAGAGAGCCTACAAGTTCATGAGATTAAAAAAAACCCCAAAGAATAAAAGGACAGCAACTGAATTCTACTGGTGCTGATTATATATTTTCTACTAATACATAGCTTCCAACAAAATATGAAAACACTAAAAATGGTTTATCAGAACAATAATAACACAGGTTTGTGCAGATGCAAGCCTTTAGACCACCTCCATTCAGACCTTTTTTCCTGGATTATGCAGGCTACGCTCAGAATTACTGAATTTAAGAACATGTTAACTAAACACTTGTTAGATTTGGCCTTTTTTAAGTGAAAATGCAAAATGCTATGCTTAAACTGACACAATCTGGTTCCAGTTAAACCATTCTCAAGTAAAAGGACTTAGGCAAACTGTTGGTTTGCTTATGTAATTTTCTGGGGAGGGGAGGAACTAGGCAGAATTGATAAAGATGGACTAGAAGGATGGAAGAGGAAAGAAAGGAAAGCTTTGATTTTTATTTTGAAAAACGAGAAAAAAATAACAAATGTGCATGAATTTATCTTATTCTGTTACTCGATGTCATCTCAACTGTTTTTCCAAATTTTCTTACAGAGGAAACTGTATCCTGGATATCAATATGCTATCAAGCAAAACATAATTTTGATGATCAAAGAAGATGAAGCCCTTCAATAAAAATCCTGGCAAACTGGAAAACTGGTAACAATGGATGAAAGAAGGCTGAATTACTCAACAACACTTTAGCCTCAATCTTCAACGGCAAGCTCTCCCCCACACCTCTCGAGTAGATGGACAGCAGGATGGGGATTGGGGGATCAAAGTCCCTCCTATTGTAAGTAAAATCAAGTTCACGACCACCTCAGGAACCTGAAAGTACGTAAATCTTTGGGACTTGACGAAATGCATTCCAGAGTCCTGAGGGAATGGATGATGTAGTTGCCAAGATATTTGAAAAGTCTTGGCAGTCAGGCGAAGTTCCAGGTGACTGAAAAAGGAGAAACACGGTACTCATCTTTTAAAAGGATAGAAATGAGGACCCTGGGAACTACTGACCTTTTAGCTTCACCTCTATGCCTGGGAAGACCATGGAACAGACCATCTCAAAAGCTGTGCTAAGGCACATGTAGGACAGGGAGGTGGTTCAGGACAGGCAGCACGGCTGTACCAAAGGCAGTTCCTGCCTGACCAATTCAGTAGCCTTCTAAGATGGGGTGACTGCATAAGTGGGCAAGAGAAGGGCTGCAGATGTCATTTATCTGGACTTCTGTAAAGCCTTTGACATGGTCCCCCACAACATCCTTCTCCCTGAAACTGGGAGAGAGGGATTTCATAGGTGGACTGTTAGATGGGTAAGAAAGTGGTCGGATGGTCACATCCAGAGGGTAGTGGTCAATGGCTCAGAGTCCTGATGGACAAGAGGGACAAGGGGTGTCCTTATTGTCCATATGGAGACCAGAGTTATTTAATACTCTCATTAATGACACAGACAAAGAGACTGAGTGCACCCTCAGCAAAT